>BMAC01000033.1:2677255-2708195 GCA_014905375.1 Phtheirospermum japonicum | reverse complement strand
CCTCCTGTCCAATTGATCAAAATGAGGCAGCTCATTTTCGAGGGTCGCTAAACTAGCGTTGGAGTCGTCAAATTCAGACCAAGGAAGGCTGACAGCGTGGACATCATTTGATGCGGAATAGAGGAACCCGGCTCAACGATGGTAAACTCATGAGAGGGATTGCTCATTCTGACCTTGTCCTTAGAACTTTGCAAAAGTGATTAGGATGCGGTGTTAGGATCGTAAAGAATTAGCTTATGATCATTAGGGGCCACAGTGGCCGGAGGGGACGAGGGGTTAACTCAAGGAATGGAGCAGGTCGTAAGTGCATAGCTAGAGTACCACGCATTGCACCCCTGGCAAGAAAACTGCCGATAAAGGTAGAAATCGAAGTTGAGGGGAGAGAATTATGCTGCTCCTTCCCATCCGAAGAGGACGAAGAAGTGTGAGTAGTGGTGTTTAAAGGACCGGGGTTTCTGGGAGTGGAGGAGGAGGGTTTGGAGCCCAAAGGGGGAATCGGGGTAGGGGGTGGGGACCCCAAGCCTACGTCAGACTGCAACGCCGTAAAAGCATTAGAGGTTGTCAGGGCAGAAGTAGTAGGGATAGAAATCGGAGGGAATTCTGTACAGTACGGGTCTTTCGGTCACGAGAATCAGAGCGTCGACGAGAGCGTCTGATGTTAATCGTCTGCCATTCGTCTTTAGCGACATTCTGAGTGACACGAGATTTATGACCAGGGTAAGAGCCAACCAGGTGCCCAAAAGATTTGCAAAATGAGCAGAAATCCGGCAGGTTCTCGTAACCCAATGAGATATACCCGCAATACCCCTCACGATCAATTATGACTATATCATGTAGGATATTATCAAGATTTAACTCAATCGGCACACGTACAAAATGGCCGACAGAGCCATTAATAGAATGCTCATCAATTTGCAAAGGCGTGCCAACTACCTTAGCAATATCCAGAATGAATGAACGTTCCCGATATTCAATAGACAATTCATAAATGCGAATCCAAACTTGAGAAGACGTCGAAGGCATCTTATAAGGATTGAAATTCGGGGTCCATGGGAAAAGCCTAAAAGTATTGGAACCAAGATTTTATGTCGTTTTCGCAAACGCATGGTTTCTATCTTCGGCCAAAGCAAAAGAGATGGTAAAAAATCCCTTGCCAAGTGGAACAAAATTCCAGTCTCTGGTGGTGCTCCAAGCAGAAGTTAGCGACTCTTTGATTTCAGAAATCGTAAGGGGCTTTGATCCTTTCGGTTGAAGAATTCGACCAATGAGAGAACCACGTAGCACTGACACGCGGGATTGGTAAATATTTTCATCAATCATAACCGAATAAAACTCGCCCTTTTTAATCGGCAGAGTTAGAGACGGTGGGACAAGGCTCGTAGCAGCAAGGGGCTATCAAAACAGAGTCGGGCCCACTAGGAAAGTACTCATCACTTCATGAGGTTGCTAAAAAACGAGAGGAGGTTGTGGTGAGTTCGAGTTGTAAGCTCGGATTGAATTTGGGAGACGGAGCTACCTGGAAGCAGGCGACGTTGGACGGCAGGTTGAGGATCGGCTTCATAAAACTTACGGGCTTGTTCAATGTTGATGGGTTGCAGAGTAGCCAAAGGAAGACCTGAAAAACCCAAGTCAATCAAGGGATGAGCAGCCTCGCTATGAGAAACGGAGAACGCCAGCGCAATGGAAGAAGACGGGGTACCCGCTGCAAAGTCCAACAGGCATTGGGTCTGAGAACAAGAAGTCGGGGCAGTCATAGAGAGGTTAGGTTGCGCCGTAGCCCAAGGGTGGGAAACCCTAGAAGCGGAGGGAACCCTAGCCGCAGCAGCGACTGCCAATTTGTAGGAAATAGACGCATCGGTTGAAGGAGGAGCATGGTGCAGAACCTGGTACGTTGGGGGAATGACGGTCAGATACGTTGTAGAAATGTCGGGAAAGCGGAAGGGAATGCCTTGCGCATCAAGTAACTGGGCGGGAACCCTAGCCGCTGGCAAGTATCCAAAAGAGATGGCGGCAGGAACGGAACCTACGAGACCGAGAGTGGAAGAAGACGGATCGGTGACGCTGTTGAAAGTTTCCAGCGTCGGCAATGAAACCGCCTGGGGCTGCAAGATTGGAGGCGGAAGAACCTTTTGGTTGTGCGGGTGAAAAAATAGTAGCGTGGGTTGTGTCGTAGCATGTGACGACGCATGAGGGGTGCCTTCTACTGAACCCAGGATCGGTCAGACGAGAAAAATCGAAGGTGACGCCAGGAATGGTCCCGTCGTAGTAGCCGGGAAAGGCTGTTATGCGTGCGGTTGTTTAGGCAATGGAGCCATGACTCGCGGATGATCGGGGACACCTAAAACCAAGGCCGATGTAATGCACAAGTTTTATTTTATTTTCTTATTATGTTAAGCCCTATAATATTTTCCTTTCTTTTATTTCAAATACAATAAGTCTTTACCAATTTAATTATATTATTTTTATTTTGTTTTATTTTAACAAAGCCCAATGCAAACCCAACAATTTAGCCCAAGCCCACCAAAACCCGAACCCTAATCCGTCCAAGAATAGGATTGTCTTTGGTATATAAAAGAAACCCTCATCTTCAAATTTTCACAAGTCTTTTGCACCCACAAGCAAACGTAAGATCCATCTTGTTTTTCCAAACATTTTCCAAATACAACATTATTCATCAATCAATTTTCTCCCTGCTGATTTCTAATCAACAACAGCCATCAACCCCAAATAAATTCTCGGCCGAACCACACCCACCATAGACCCATCATCGTCCAACCCCGATAATTCCCGGCTGAAACTCACATCAAACCCTAACCCAGGCTCGAACCCAACACAAATCCCAAACCGACATCATAGCCTTAAATCGGACCCCTGTCCAAACCCAAACAACCACCACGGCCACATCAACCCCAACAATCGTTCCTCATCTGCCTGAAAGGAACCCGACACCAACCCCACGAGAACCGATCGAAGAACCTAACCGCCGCCAAATTCCAGTCACCAACACCATCCCTGCCGCGGCCCGATCGAGACCCAAAACCCACATCATCCATTGCCACCCCCCAACCAAACTAGAAAACCCACGGACAATATGGAGCCACCCCACGTGGAATCACCACTGCCGTGGTGCCTACGCACAACCGCTGTCCGATTCAAATCGCCACCCAGCAGCCCTACGCAGTCGAGACGCCTCACCGCTGCCCAATTTTCTGCTGCGGGTAGTCGCCGGAAAATGCCACCGTCTGCACTTTCAGCCGTCGGCGACGACCGAGGAAGGGAGGAGGGAGATGGCTGATTTTTGAATTTGGAGTAGTAAAAAAGGGGACAGAAACGGGTTCTGCAATTAAGACTAACTCCAACAGACTGTCTATCAAACTCCCTAAATCTAATTTCCTAAACTAATTCTCTCTATTCTTTCAGACTCTCTATTCCACTTTACTTTATCACTCTCTACTTATGTCAGCTCCTTATTTAAGGACTCCCTATTCTAATTTTACTCAGACAAACTCCCTATTAATAAACTCTTTATCATACATTTATAGGGAGTCAATTAAAAAACTAATGATATTAATAATAATAGGGAGCCATGTTTGGCTCCCTACATGTAAAGAGCTTGAAGGCAAATGTAGGGAGCTCCTAAACTTGAAGAGTCCCTTAAGGAGACTATTGGAGCAAATCTCATTGTTTTGACTCCCTAAATTGGCTAAGGATCCATTATAGGGAGTCTCTTGGAGATAGTCTAAGGGCTGAATCCCATTTTATACCCAGTCATTTCCCAAAAACTTCACATTGACCCCAAAGTTTTCAATTCGTTTGATTGAGCCCCAAACTTACAATAAACTCCATTCCAGCCCACAGAACTTTCAAATTATTTTATTTCCACCCCTCAAACTTCATGAACTTTACAAAAACAACCCTATCGACCTTCTTATTTATATTTCCTGACTAGACGTTCAACTCATGGCTATGATCTTTGTTATCTTTACAGTTAGTCCAAATCCATTTTTCATAGCCAAGTACTAAGTTAAGTTATTATTTTCAATGTAGGAAACGAAGGTTCTTAAACATAGAATTTTCAAGCACGAGCATCTGCATTCAATTTTTCATGAAACAATATTCAAAGGTGGGTGAACTTTTTTTAAAACTATATGTTTGTCTATATAAAATGCAATTATATGAATTATCTATGTCTCAATGCAATATTCCATAGTAGCTTTCGAGCTAAAACAACAGATAGTGTGTTCTAGCCATTCATTTATGGTTTATATAATTTTTTTAACATTGACGAATGCATTTCTATGTTTGTCTTTGTTAAATGCGATTATATGAATTATCTATGTCTCAATGCAACATTCCATAGTAGCTTTCAAGCTAAAACAACAGTCACTTTCGAGCTAAAACTATGGTTGACCAACATCTATGAACGACTGACAGTGTGTTGTAGCTATTCATTTATGATTTGTATGATGGGTATTTAATATTGACAAACGAATCCCCACGGAGCGAGTTGAAAGCTCACACCAATTTTTACCAAACTTTTCAGGTTAAGGAGTTGGACGTGGTATGAGGCGGTGAATGCGAAGATGCCATTTTCGATGTTAATCTATTATCTTTTATATGGTTTGGTATCTTTATTTTATGTCAAGTTTAAAATAAAGTTTGAAACTTGTGTTTCCGTTTAAGAATCCGTGAACAGTCGAGTTACTGCAATTTTGATTCATCAAGTGAATCTCCTTTTTTTAAATAAATGTTTAAGTTTTACTCTCGTTTTCGCTAAATTTTTATTGTGACTGTGATTTATCGAAAACTCAAGCCCTTGTTTTAGGAAGTTTGAATTAAAATTTATATTTATCAAAATTGGGGCGTGACACCAGAGGAGGCCAGAACTTCTGTGAAACCGGTGGCATGGCGGCTTGAATCCGGTGATGTGGCGAAGACGTCGTGCTCCCAGTGGGTAGTCGACTAGGTTGAAGGAAAAGTTAGGAGAGAGAACAGAGGATTTTTTGCGTTTCTTCATTTGAATTTTCAGTATCAACCAAACTGGCTTCAAACACCATAATTGACATATCAAAGTTAGTCAATTTAACTAGTTCAGGACCAACAAGATGAGCACTTGATTGTCCCGGTGCTACCTATTATTTTTTTTAGGATTCTTACAATCTTTTTCCATGTGGTTTGGCTTTCCACAATTATGAAAAATTTCAATAAACCTCCAAACCTTGGCAACTTATTTGCCTTTTATTTAGCATTCGACACTTTCCTTTATAGAAGTTGCCTGTCTCCAACATATTAGCACGAGTCTCCATTGGAGATCGATTTATCTTAATCTTAGATTTTCGATTGTCTTCTTTAATCTGAAGCTTGACAATTAACCTCTCAGGTGTCATCTCCTTTGTCTTGTGTTTGAGGTAATTTTTGAAGTCTATCTAAACCAAAGGTAACCTTTCAATTACGAAAGCTATGTGGAAGGATTCACTTAAGAACATGCCCTCGGCATAAATATCATGCAGAATTAGTTGGAACTCTTTGACTTGTGAGAAGACAATCTTGGCGTCTACCATATTGAAGTCTAGAAACTTCCCAAAAATGAACTTCTTTGCTTTAGCATCTTTGGAGTTGTTGTCTTTAATGCAACCCAAATCCCATGGCAGCCTTCAAAGTATTGTAAACATTGTACAGTTTATTGCTTAATCCATACAGAACATGGTTTCAATAAAGATAATCACTTTGGCTCCAAGCATCACACCCAGCACATAAGTTAGTATTTTCTTCATTTTTTGAAAATAAAGGTGGATTCTCCTTCAAATATCTAGCCAAACCTAAAGTGATTTGGTAGAAAAGCCTCCTTTGTGGCCATATCTTGAAATCAAGACTAGTGAATTTCTCAGGTCTTTCGTGATGAATGTTGATTCGTATGTGTTTGTCTTGATTTTTATATATATTTAGGTAGTATATTAGTTATATTTGTTGTTAACTTCGGTATAGGGTAGACAGATTGAGCATATTTTCATATTTATGTATATCCGACTTATTTTACGGTGTTTTGAGCTGTGATATTGGAATTCACGTTTATTTCAAGTATTTTGAAGTATTTTGGTCTTGACATGGATGAGTGTGGGCCTACGATTGGAGTTTCAACGAGATTGAGCCTCGATTTGATGTATTACCACTGACACTGGATTAGTTATACACACTGGGTTACCCAGTGTCAGCACAATTTCGGGGATTTAGAGCCCTCAGCCCATAAAACGAACAGGCCCACTTTTGTGCCTTTAAAAGGAGAAGCAATCAGCAGCAGAGGGATGGCTACCACCTGGGATTTTCCCCTTCTTTCTTATCAGACCTCTTGGATTGACAACCCAAGAGTGTTCTTTGTTTTCCTTCTTCTACCTTTCAGTTTTAGACTCTAATTTCTTAGTTTTAGTAGATCTTAGATAATTTCTTAGTTGTAGTGGATCTGAGACTGGTTCATTAGTTTGTCTAATTTTAAATTCTCCTTTGAACGTTGTTACTCTTCCTCGTTAATTAGTAAGTTTTCAATTCATCGCTTTTATTATTTGAATTTCTTGTTTACTTAGACTATGAATTCTCTCGTTGGATTTGCTATGTCCTTGAACTTGCGTCATCATGCTTGCATTGAATTTATGATATTGAATTTGTTGATGATTGTTGGCTAGAACTTACGGGTGTAGTGCCTAAAATCATATAGAACCATCAATTGGGATTGTTGGGTGTTTAATCTACAAGTTGGGATTGACAACCCTAGTTCGTAGGCTAAGTGTTTGATAAAATGCTTTTTGGCCGTGGAGACAATTCTAGAGATCTAGACCCCCGTTTGCTGAAATCTATTCAAAACTTTGATTTCATTGCTCTTAGTTTAAATCATTGTCATAGATATTACATCTCTCAAACCAAAACTTGATCGCGTGTTTAGATTAGCTTTTTTATTATTTTCTCGTTCGTGAAATCAAACACTAAAAGAACTTCCGATTAGTCTTCCTCGAGAGATTTGACTCGGTTTAACTTGCTAGTCTACAGTAACCCCGTTCTCTCGCGTGCGAACTTGCATTTTAAAGTAGACACATATTGTTTAACTTATTTTAATTTTGAAAGAGTATAAAGTTCGATTCAAAATTTGGCGTCATTTTCGGGGAAGGCAAAAGGTTGTGATTTTTGGTGTTTGCTCTTCCGGATCTTATTTCGAGTTTTTATTGTTTTGTTTGTGTTTAGTGTTTGTTTGTGATTTTTCTTTTTGTTTGTTTTTGTGATTTTTTGCTGGTACGTCTAATCTTGTGTGTTGAGTGTTGTATATGAAAGGTACCTCTACGACCCTAATCGCATCCATTGAGACCCGAGATTCAACGTACTATTTCAAAAAATGGGTATGTTTAACTATCAAGGGTATCAATCACATGGCAACCCGTACGCTTCTCGTGCTCCTCGATCAGCCATTCCATTGAGCCCTGCAATGCGGGAGTACGATCTTGATGAGTTCTACTTCGAGCAACTCGTGGTTTTTCATGGGCTCCTAAGCGAGGATCCACTTAAGTTCATCCGGGAGTACGATGCCATCACCCGAACTTAACCTCTTTTAGGCCTTACGAAGGATCAAGTGAAGATGCGACTTTTCGTCTTCACACTCAAGGATCGGGCAAGTATATGGTTGAGAAATTTGGAGCCCGATTCCTTGAAAACGTGGGAGGAATTGTACGATCGGTTCATTAGGTCATTTTACGTCCCTCAATTCGAACCTCCAAATCATCAATTCCCATCTACAAACTCCGATCCCTATGATTCTTGTTTTGACCTTATACCCCAACTTCCAATTTACATAACCCCAGCTTCCATAATCCCAACCATAATGATTCATACGCTCCCTCTGCCTCACCTTTTTGTTACACGGGATATGGCTCGTATGCTCCACCCGACTCTAATTCTTTCTATCTGAGGTACGACTCTTATGCCCCTCCCGACTCTTATGTAATGAGGTGAAACAACTTACTTTTGATGAGTTGCTGATATTTGATGTCGTGGAGCCCACATTGGATTTTGGTGATTCGAGTTTGAACACTCGTTTGGGAGGGGTGTGTAAAGAGGTGGTTATTGAGGATTTTGTTGAGTGAATCACCCCTTTTATGCCTTTTGATGAATTTTTGGACAAAAGTGTAGGGGTGTTGCCGTTAGAGGGCCCGTAGGATGCTGGAGATTCGAGTTTACTTGCTCTTTGTGAAGATGGTGGATTTATGGTGCCGGTTTTGGAGGAGGGTGTGTTTATTGAGCCGCATTGGATTTCGCCCGGTACTTTTTTAAATCTTGACTTTGAGGTGGTGGAAGAGATGGTCGAGAAGGAGTTCGGTTGCCCTCTTCTAAGCCTGAATATGGCTCTACAAACTTTTGAAAGCGTTGAGGTGGTGATTGGGGAAATAAAGGAGCTTGGGTTGGTTGATGGTTGTTCTGTTTGTTCGACAAACTTTCTAGTTCTTTCAGTGACTGAGCATTGCTTCATGCTCTGATTGACTTCTAATATCTTTGAGGTGATCGACTACCCTCGCTTTCGGCCGCCGAAGCTAGTTGAAGTTTTCACTTTTCTCATCAAGAAACTTACTTCTCGTGCCCGCCTTGGTGATTATCATCGCCCGTTCTTGCTCTTGGAGAACACCAAGGCGTGGCACGACCGTCACTTATTTTTGGACCCTGGATAACATCTCTCGTATGAGTCGTTGAGCTTTTGACGTTAAACAAGCACTTCTCGGGAGGCAACCCAAGCTTTTTGTATCCTCTCTAAAGTTTTATTATTTCTGTGTTTTTTCGTGTTTTTCTTTGTTTTTTAGAATAGTTGGAGGAATTTTCGCTGAAGAACGTCGATCATTTGAGCGAAAATGAGGCGTTGGGAAGCAGCCATCGATCGACAACTAGCGTTGAAGCGACGTCGACGCCATTATGCTGCCGACGCTGATCCATCGTCGATCAACGACAAGGGTTAACGAACTATCTGTTGCAATCGTAGACATCCTATCAATCGACACCTTGGGTCCATGAACGCTCTGTCCCGACCGTTAATCCACCCGTTGATTGACGGTGACGCAGATTTGGCCCGTCTGTTGATTTAATTTGTAAGCCGCGGATTTTAAGAGTTAAACTTGGAAGAGATCTTTTGGACATCCACCTTGATAGGGTAAGTCATGCTAAGGTAAGTCTTGAAGTCAATTTTGGTTTAATTTAGGAGTCTTGATTTATTTTCTTTTGAGAGTAATATCTTGATTAGGTATGTTTTGTAGACTTCTACCTTATTTAGGTTAAGAAGAATCTAGGACTTTGTTTTTCTCCAGCCATTAAACCTTATATAAACCATCCATGAGTCAGTTTTTCTTCATTAAATCTTCAAGCCCTTGCAACGCTATGATCGTTTCTCAACCACCAAGTTCTACCATAAGCTTTGAAGAAGAAGATGACGCAAACTCCGCCACCACCTATTGGCTTGGTGAGTATAGAAGAACATGACATGGCATTGAATGCACTCTATAGTCAGTTGTATGAAGCTAGAGCGACGATTTGGGATTTAACATCCGTGCACCACGAGCTTTTGCTTATGAAGCGACGCATATTTTTAATATCGACAAGATGGAGGAATATTTGGCGAAAGCGAAAAAGAGGATTGATGAGCTTACTCTAGAGGTCGAAAGCCTTAACGATTTACTTTATGGACCCAAATCACCCTTGAGCCCTAGTTCCATGAGTTCTTATGATGTTTAGTGTATCTCGTTCTCATTAGTTGTTTTACTTATTGTTATTTTTACTTTGGGATTGGTTATTTTAATTATTGAATCAAAAATAATAAAAAAAAACAATTATTATTAGTAGTAGTTTGTTCTTTGTTTTGTTTGCTTTTTTGTTTTCGTAGTTTGTTAATCAAGTCAATCTCAATCACGTGATTCGAGATGATGGGATGATTACACAATTTTATTTGGAGCTGCTCGACTATTTGGCTTCAGGGACGTTTTTTTTTACTCCTTTCCTCTTTCGACTTGATTTTTATGTGCTTATGGCAATTCGGAGATTGCCGGATTTTTAGGGAGGGGGGGGGGGTGAGTAGTGATTTGTATTTTATAATTGTGCAATTTGAAGTCGTGGTTTTGTAATAGCTAGTATTTGAATGTGATTGATTGTTATTCCTGCGCTTTATTGTGTTTGTCTGGTTTATCCTATTAAAGTTGACTATGTCTAATTTGAGGTTCTTGTCTTTGAGCGTGTATAAGTGCATAAAGTTTATCAAAATTATTATTTATATATATTTTAAAATAGTACTTGGACGCACATGATTTCGCAAAACCTTAAAAGCAGCGTCAATTCAAAATCTCTTCATGCAAAAGCCAGTGAGTAGCCTGAGTGTTTATCATCTTTGCATGTACTTGAGCAGGTTTTATTTTGAGGTCTCTTTGAAATCGCAGTGTGTAGTTAGCTTTGAATATGATGATTGGGCATAGAAATTACCCTTATTCCGGCCATATCCATATACATCAGCTACTATAAATTCCGAATGAGCCCCTCATAGCCAAATATCTATTTCCTATAGCCATGAGTGTTATGAGTTAACTCCTACGTCATTAATAGCGTGGGGGTAAGAGTTAGTTATTTTCGTTGGTTATTTATATTTTGGAATTATGATCAGGGATTTATGAAAAGTTGTAATAAGTGTTAAGTATCATCATCCTCCAGAATAATAATAATAATAATAAATTTAAAAAAAGAATGAATAAAGAGGATGATGAGTCTTGTTGAGTTGTTACATATGCTTATAAAATCTTTTGTTTAGCATTGTTGATTTTGTGATGACGCCTAATGTTTACGAGGCAAGTGTTGAGTTTGAAAGAATAAGCATTTCTTAAGCTTCTAAATTGTTTAAGTTGTTTGTTCAGAAGTCGGTTTTGGGTTTCGAGTTTAGAAATAGCCCATGTATAAAGGCTACGTTATGAGAGTTAAATGAGGTTTCGTTTGAATGAGGTGAAGCACATTGCTTCTTGATTATAATAGTTTGGTGACTTATTGATCACGTTAGATCATGAGTGAGCCACACGACTTATATATTCCATACTCGTCCAAAGAGCCAAAATTACAACCCGTTAAAGACCTATTCTGATTCTTTGTTAGTTACACACTTATTATGCGGTGGAGAAGTTTTTGATGTTTAGTTCTTGTTTATTGTGCATGTATTTTAATGATTTGAGCTTATACACGTCCCATTAAAAAGAATACTTGAGTTCTTTTAAGCGCACACATATATATTACCCTTTGTGAGGATGCATGATTTTGTTTTTAGAGCGACAACGTAATAAGGGTCAAGCGTTTGAGTTTGCGTTGCAATTATATATATTTTAAAAACTATCTATGTATCACGACACGACTCTTTGCTTGAGCTTATCTTTATACTTGTTATTCATTGAAATTATCGTTTGTTCAAGGACGAACAAACCAATAAAGCGTGAGGTGATTGATTCGTATGCTTTTGGCTTGATATATATATATATATATATATATATATATATATATATATATATATATATATATATATATATATATATATATATATATATATGAAATATTTTTGTTAGATTTATTGTTAATTTCAGTATAGGTTGGACAGATTAAGCATATTTTCATATATATATGTATCTCTAGCTTATTTTACCGTGTTTTGAGCTATGATATTGGAATTCATGTTTATTTCAGGGATTTTGAAGTACTTTGGTCTTGATATGGACGAGTGTGGGCCTATGATTGGAGTTTCAACGAGATTGGGCCTCGATTTGATGTATTACCGTTGACACTGGGTCAGTTATCCACACTGGATTACCCAGTGGCAATACAATTTCGGGAATTTAGAGCTCTCGGCCCATAAAACGAACATGCCCACTTCCCTGCCTTTAAAAGGAGAAGCAGGTAGCAGCAGAGGGACATATATCACCTTGGGGTTTTCCCCTTCCTTCTTCTCGGACCTCTTGGATTGACAACCCAAGAGTGTTCTTTGTTTTCCTTCTTCTACTTTAAAGTTTCATATTCTAGTTTCTTAGTTTTAGTAGATCTTAGATAATTTCTTAGTTGTAGTGGATCTTAGACTGGTTAATTAGTTGATCTTAGTTTAAATTCTCCTTTGAACGTTGTTACTCTTCCTCATTAATTAGTAAGTTCTAAATTCATCGCTTTTATTATTTGTATTTCTTGTTTACTTAGATTATGAATTCTCTCGTTGGATTTGCTATGTCCTTGAGTTTGCATCATTATGCTTGCGTTGAATTTATGATATTGAATTTGTTGATGATTGTTGGCTAGAACTTACGGGTCTAGTGCTTAGAATCATTTAGAACCATCAGTTGAGATTGTTGGGTGTTTAATCTACAAGTTGGGATTGACAACCCTAACTCGTAGGCTAAGTGTTCTATGAAATGCCTATTGGTCGTGGAAATGATTCTAGAGCTCTAGACCCCCGTTTGCTTAAATCTTTTCAAAACTTTTGATTTCATTGCTCTCAGTTTAAATTATTGTCATAGATATTACAACTCTCAAACCAAAACTTGATCACGTGTCTAGATTAGCTTTTTCGTTATTTTCTCGTTCATGAAATCAAACACTAAAAGAACTTCCGATTAGTGTTCCTCGAGATATTTAACTCGGTTCAACTTGCCAGTGTACAGTAACCCCGTTCTCTTGTGGGCGAACTTGATTTTCAAAGTAGACACGCATTGTTTAACTTATTTTAATTCTGAAAGAGTAAAAAGTTCGATTCAAATGTTGGCAGTAGGAATAGCAGTATTTTGAATAAAAGTTCATGTTGCTTCTCTAGTGTTTGTCGTTTTTACACCGAGGTTGTCCATGAGTTCAGTATTAAAGAACAATTTGTCATGCGATTGTTAAAAAAGTTTATAAAGAATAAAACATGAAAAGGAAAATGCTACCAAACTATACTGCAGTTCTAACAATTTCTAAAATAAAGAAAATGAAATTACATAACAGAATGAAAAATATAAGAACACCATTTTGAAACCAAACAATATTTATCTATAAGTCGAGGTGAGAAAGACCTCTTTCCACAAGATAAATACGCCACGTTTAGTGCTGACGGAACTAGCAAAATGTCCTTAATGATACAACAAATCTCCTCGAATTTATAGCACCCAAAAAATAAAGGTTCCCATGAACTAGAAATGGTTGGAAGACTGAGCATAATTTTGAAAAATGCGTGAGACGTTTAGTGTAGAAAATGCAGAATATAGTTTATCTGTGTTCTCTTCTACCTATGACTTCTAAGTATATTTATAGACTTCACCATGTAGTGTTTTTGAAGTTGAAAGAGTGGAGCTACTGCAATAAGTGGGTTTAAATCCCCACCATAGCCACCATCATCGCTTCGCGACTCTTCAAGTGCTACAGCAGTTCAAGGTGAAAGGTCACAACCTGTTAGGCTAATTTGAGTAATGTTGAGCCCATTCTCTTTTGAAAATAAAAGAAAAGGAGGACCAGGAGAGAGTTTGGGCCCAAGAGCCCAAATTCCTAAGTCCTTTCTTAATGGCCAAGATCTAAGACCAGGCCGAGCTCATTAAAACTTTACCTTTACTTATAAAGTGTATTAATTTCCTTTGCAATCTCATTGTGGGACCTTACAACCTTTCATTAATACATATCCCCTTTCAAATAGCTAACTTACACCATTTATATCTCACTCACCAAAAATAAGTTTTGAGAAAGAGTATATACTACGATTATATACTCAACATGAAGAATAATCTTATTAATTAGTTTAATTCTACATGAATTAAATATTTAACCAACAAAACTAGTCATAACAAAATTAATTTTCCACCATCCAACATGAGTGGAAATCAATGCTATATGTATGTAGACTCTTTTGTTCAATCATTATAAGACGTTATTACATCAGGATAGGTAGTTTGTGGCTTTGAACGTTCCATAATAACTATCATAGACTAAACTGGTGGCGTAGTGGACTTAATACCTTGAGCTATTCCTCCACAGTATATATCAAGACAATGATGTTTACATAATACAACCTTGACACTTTTATGTTCTTAAGTTGTGTCCGTTTTTAGCCATGGACATCTCATTTGATTCATAAGTGTTTAAATTATAAGAGGCCCTTAATTGAAACTTATATAGGTAACCTCCCACAAAAAGTATCTTGATGCACTTCACCTTTAAATTTTTGGGATTCATTAAAAAAACCCAAAACTTTAACCTTTTATCACAATTCTTAGGTAAATTCACTTGGGTTTCATTTTAGGGATGAGATTCGAACATTCAACTTGTACCAAGTGCTTAACTGAATTTTCATATTTTGTTTTAAGTTCATGGGATCTCCATTCATCAAGGTTGGGCTACCACAATGGTCATTCTTTAAGTTTGTGGATTTTAAACCCATTACCTCTAGCAAATTTCTCAACTGGTCTCGACCAATCCCTTCGTGAGTCAACAAGATTGTCCTGTGAATTAATATAGTTAATGGTAATTACTCCATTTTAGATCAATCGTTTAACGGTGTTATGTATTTCGATGAATATGTCGGGAATTTGTGTTATACAAACCACTCTGTGTCCTTTCAATAAATGATTGGTTATCACAGTGTATCAACAAAGATGGAACAAGCTTAATCCAATACTGAGTATCTTCCGAGAAGTTATGAAGCCACTCTACTTTCGCCAACTTTATCTAAAGCTATGAATTTGGATTCCATGGTAGATCGATCTATTCAAGTTTGTTCTGTATATCTCTATAAAACTATCTAACCTCTAATAAAGAATATATATCCACTAGAAGACTGTGAATCTTTGGAATCTGAATCCAACTGGCATCAATATACCCTTCAAGCATGGTTGGGTATCTAGAAGAATATAACCCATAGTCTATTGCATATTTCAAATACAATAATCATTCTTAATGTATTCCAATGCTCATGGATAGGATTGGTTGTATACCTACTCAGTTTATTCACGAAATAGGCTATGTTTGGTGGTGTATAATTCGTCAAGTACTTTAAATTTCCTATGACCCAAGCATACTCTAACTGAACAATTGATTCAGCTTTGTTAACTATCATTTTTATCTTTAGCTCAATGGGCATCCTATTAGACGAACTGTCATAGTTATTGAATTTCTTGAGCACTTTCTCAATGTAATGAGATTGTGACAAAGTAACCCCATATTAAGTTTTATTGATTTTAAACAATATGATTACATCAGCAACTTCAATATCTTTCATGTCAAAACATCTTTTTAACATTCTCTTAGTGTTCATGATCACATCATGATTACTCCCCATGATCAACATTTCATCCACATATAGACATACAATAACATATCTGTTTGATGTTTATTTGATGACATAATTTCAACAAACTTCATATGTCATTGTTTCGGAGATGCTTGAGTCCGTACAGTCACTAGAACACATTTTTAACATCTATTTGACGAATCTATAGATTGTAAAAAATAATCGCAGTAAGTACTCTGATGGGTGTTATCCTCGTTACTGATGAGTATTTGTCAAGAAAATCATAACCTTCTCTTTTTTTAAACCCTTTGGCAACCAAACGAGCTTTAAATCTATCAATTATTCCATCTGCTTTAAGTTTCCTATTCATAAAATTCATGTAGAATTAGTTGGAACTCCTGTCCTTGTGAGTTGACAATCTTAGTGTTGACCATCTTGAAGTCCCAGCAATGAACTTCCTTGATCCAACATCTTCGGACATGTACTTCATCTCCACGGAAACCAAAAGTTCCTTGGTAGTTTTCATAGTACTGTACACATTGTACAACACGTTTCTCAGTCTATTCAGGACATGGTTTTGGCAAAGGTAATCACCTTATCCCCAAGCATCATACGCAACATATAAGCCATCATTGTATAAAATTCCTAAAACCAAAGTTGATCCCCCTTAAAATATCTAGCCAAACCCAAAGTGTTTTAGTATACTAGAATCTTTTGTTTCTATCTCTTGAAATTAAGACCATTGACTTTTCCAGGTCTTTCAACATGAATCTTGGCAGTAAGAATAACAACAATTTGAACAAAAGCATGTTTTACTTTTCCAATGTTTGCTTTTGTTTACAAAGGATCTCCACGAGTTTAATAGAAAATCACTGTTTGTCTTCTGATTGTTACAAAGGCTTGTAAGAAATAAAAAATGAAAAGAAAATTGCTAGCAAACTGTACTAGAGTTCTTAAAATTTCTAAAATAAAGAAAATGAGATTAGAGAACAAAATGAAAAAAAAATAAGGACACCATCTTGAACCCGAACCAGATTTATCAACAAGTCAGGGTGAGAAAGATCTCTTCTCGAAAGATAAATATGTCTTATGTAGTGATAACGAAACTAGCGTAATGTCTTCAAAGATATAATTATTTCCCTCTTCAATCTGTAGCACACCAGAAAGCAAGGTTCCGATGAACTATAAATGAAGCAAAAACTGAGCAAAGCTTTGAAAAATGTGTGAGACGTTTATTGTAGAACAACTCAAATTGTAGTTGATTTTGTGTTCTTCTGCCTATGACTTGTAATTCTATATATAGACTTTACCATGTAGGACTTGTGAAATTTAAAGAGTGGAACTACTATAATCAATAGGTTTAACTCCCTATTACAGCCACCATCATGGCTTTGTGACTCTTTAAATGCTTCAACTTTTGAATGTGAAAGGTAACAACCTGTTGGGCTTATTTAATTAATTGGTTGAGTCGTTCTCTTTTGAAAAATAAAGAAAAGAGGACTAGGAAAGGGTCTGGGCCAAAGAGCACTAGAGTTCTAAGTTCTTTCCCAATGGCCAAGATCCAAGGTCGATTCGAGCCGAGCCGAGCTCTATGGACGTGAGCGTGTGGCAGTTCCCAGCACCAACAGTTGATACATGTTCTTATTCATTTGATTCTCATTAACGCTTCACCTTACTTATAATGTGTATTAATTTATCTTACATTCTCAATGTGTGAATTTATAACTTTTCATTAATACACATCATCTTTCAAATAGCTAACTTACACCATTTTCTTCTCACTAACTGAAAATCATTTTGAGAAAATAAATATACTATAATTATCTATTCAACACATAGAATCGCCATATTCCACTTCATTCTACATGTATTGTATATTTATCCATCAAAGTTAGTAAAAAAAAAACTAGTTTTCCAACAATCCCCCACATGAGTGGTTTGTGTCTTTCAATCTTCCATAGTAACTATTAACAAATATATTGTGGCATAGTGGACTCGATCCCTTGAACGATTCCTCCGCAGTATATATCAAGACAATGATATTTATGCAATAAAACCTTAACTCCTTTATGTTCTTAATATGTATACGTTTTGTCCATGGACATCACTTGGGATTCATTAAAAAATCCCGAACACTTTAACCTTACCATGATTCTTAGGTAAATCCACTTAATTACTTCTAGGGGTTATATTTGAACATTCAACTAGTTCAAAATGCTCAATTGAATTTCTATATTTTAGTTCTCACTATTGAACCAAGTTTATGGGATCTACATTAATCAAGGTTGGTTTACCACTATGGTCAATTTTTAATTTTTTAGATTTTAAACCTTTTCCTTCTAGCAAATTTCTCAATTAATCTCAATTAAGTCCTTTAGTGAGTGGATCAGCAAGATTGTCATGTGTCTTAATATAGTCAATGATATTACTCCATTTGAGAGCAACTGTCTAATGGTGTTATGTCGTTGATAGATATATCAAGGCTTTTCATTATACATATAACCTTATGCCCTTCCAATATCTACTTGGCTATCACAGTGTATGAACATAGGTGGCACAAGCTTACTCCAACATGGAGAATCTTCCAAGAAATCACAAAGCCATTCTACTTATTCACCAATTTTATCAAAATTTATTAACTCAGACTCAATAGTGGGTCGAGCTATACAAGTATATTTTGTAGATCTCTAAGAAAATGCCCCAACTCCAATATAAAAGATATATTCACTAATGGAGTGCGAATCTTTCGAGTCTAAAATCCAACTAGCATCACTATACCCTTTAAGTATGGTTGGGTATCTAGAATAGTATAACCCATAGTAAATTGTGTATTTCAAATACATTAATACCCTTTTCAATACATTCCAATGCTTGTGGATAGAATTGATTGTATACCTATGATTAACACATATTTTCCTTATTTTAGTAGGTATTTTAGTTTTTTTTTCTTATTATTTTTGGTATAAGTTGGGCAATTTAAGCTTAAATTCATATATTTGTGTTTCTAGCTTATTTTACCATATTTTGACTTTGATTGATGCAAAAAGGTGAATTATCTTTGTTTTTCACCTTATAGCTAAATAACTGGAGGAGCTCATTACGTAAGAGATGAATATTGATGATTAAGAGACAAGGATCGAGCATTTCGGTGAATAAGTAGCAAGTTTTTAAAGACTAACGGTTAGCTAACGGAAAGACTATTTACTTTTAAACCAATTGCATTTTCATACGTTCTTTTGTGAGAACTCGATTCTTTCTTATGTTTACACGGAAAGATATTCTCAAGAAATATTGTATTTCTTGACTCAATCGTAGTACCTTCAGAAACCTTAGGATTCTCTAATTTGTCACTAAAAATTGGTTTGTCATACTATTGTATGCATATTTGATAAAAATGCAATTGACCGCCTTTGGTCCAATTCTCATTTTCTTTGGTTCAGGTAAAACTACCTTTGGCAAACACCCCCATACTTTCAGTTAGTCATAATATAGCTTACGAATCTTCTAAAGTTCATAAGGGGTCTCATTTTTACGTTTAAGTGGTATTTTATTCTATATATGGTTGGTGGCCAAAATAAATTCCTCCCTATATGTTCTAGAATAAACTTGAGTTTATCGATACGGAATTCATCATCACTTTAATTGTTCTATTTTGTGTTCAGCTACGCCATTAGGCTGTGGTGAATACGGCGTCGGCGTTTGATGTATTATGCCCCATTTGGGAAATAAATATTCAAATGGAGCTACATAATCACCACCTCGATCGCTTCGGATTATATTAATCGTTTTTCCAAGTTGATTCACTACTTTGGTTTTATATCTCTTAAGAGTTTCAAGAACTTCATCTTTGCTTCTTAACCATTATAAGTAGCAAAACCTTGTGCAATCGTCAATGAAAGTTATAAAAAAAAACATTAGTTTCACTTCTAGTTTTCACAAATTTGAGATCACATATATCCGTGTGAATCAAATATAGAGATTCATTGCATCTTTCCACCGAGTGGAATGGTAATTTAGTCATTTTGTTTTTAATACAAATTTTACCTCTACTTTCTAAATCAATTTTGGAGTTGGTAACAAATCCAAATTCATAAGTCATTTTTTAATTACATTTAGATTAACATGTCCTAACCTAATATGTCAAAAATCAGAATACTCAAGAAAGTAAACAAAATTATATGTGTTTTCATTCATACTATGGCGAGTAGACATTACATCTAATTTGAATAATCCTTTGTCTAGATAACCCCTACCTAGGAACTATCCAGATTTATTAGCCTCAAATACTAACTTAAGTCCATGCTCAATCAGAAGTGAGCAGAAATCATAACCTTCTCTTTATTTAAACTCTTTGACAACTTTCTTCCACCTCTAGTTTGCACAAATTTGAGATCATGTATAATTGTATGAATCAAATCTAGAGGTTCATTGTGTCTTTTCACTTAGTGTAATGGTAATTTAGTCAGTTTGGTTTCAATACAAATTTCACATCTATTTTCTAAATTAATTTTTGAGTTGGTAACAAATCCAAATTCATTAGTCCTTTTTAAATTACATTTAGATTAATATGTCCTAACCTAATATGCCAAAAAGTAGAACACTAAGAAAGTGAACAAAATTAGATGCATTTCCATTCATACTTGAAGAGTATACATGGCGAGTAGCCATTACATTTAATTTGAATAATCCTTTGTTTAGATAACCCCTACCTAGGAACTGTCCAAATTTATTAGCCTCAAAGACTAACTTAAATCCGTGCTCAATCAGCTATGAGCCAGATACTAAATTCTTGTGGATGTCTGAAACATCAACACTTCCTTCAGCAATAGTTATTTTCTAAGTTGACTTAAGAGAAACATTATCGATTCTAGCCACCTATAACGAGGAAGAATTCCTCATGTAGCGCTTACGACCCATTGAAACTATGTAGTTGGAAAACTCATCTATGTCAGAACAGACATGTCGAGTGGCACTAGTATCAATGTACCAATCTCTTGGGTTATCAACAAAATTGGCTTCAAACACCATTGCTAACATATCAATGCCTGTCAGTTCAACTAGTTCAGGACCAACAAGATGAGCACTTGATTGTCCCCAATGTTGTCCATTATTCCTTTTGGGCTTCTTATAATTTTTTTCCATGTAGTTTGGCTTGCCACAATTATGACAATTTCCATTAAACTTCCAAACTTTGACAACTTCCTTGCCTTTGTTGTTTTGAAATTAGGCACTTTACTTTTAAAGGAGTAGCCCTGCTCCAGCAGGTTAGCATGAGCCTCCATTAAAGATCGATTGATCTTAATCTCAGCTTTTCAATTGTGTTCTTCAATCCAAAGCTTGAAAATCAACCTCTGAAGTCTCATCTCTTTCTTCTTATGTTTGAGGTAATTTTTAAAGGCTTTGGAACCCAACTATAACTTCTCAATCACGAAAACTACCTAATAGAATTCACTTAGGGACATGCCCTCAGCATGAATATATCATAAAAGAATTAGTTAGAACTCATAGACTTATGAGATAGCAGTCTTAGTGTGAACCATGATGAATTCTAGAAACTTCACAACAATGAACTTATTTGCTTTAACATATTTGGACATGTACTTTGTCTCTAAGGCAACCCAAGGTTCCTTGGCAGTCTTCATAGTATTGTACACATTATACATTTCATTTCCCAGTCCATTCGGGATAAGGTTTCGGCAATTGTAATCACCTTGGCCCCAAGCATCATACCCAGCACATAAGACAGTATTGGCTTCATTTTCTCAAATGAAAGATGAACCCTCCTTCAAATATCTAGCCAAACCTAAAGTGGTTTGGTATAAATGAATATTTTGTTGACATCTCTTGAAATCAAGACCATTGAGTTTTTTTAGGTTTTTTGGCATGAATGTTGGCAGCGGGAATAACAACATTTTGAACAGAGGTTCATGTTGCTTTTCCAGTATCTATCATTTGTTTTCCAAGGTTATCTATGAGTTCAGTAGCAAATCATTATTTGTCTTGCAATTGTTACAAGATTTTGTAAAGAAGAAAGAACAAAAAGGGAGATGTTACCAAATTGTACTACATTTCTTACCATTTCTAAAATAAAGAAAATGAAACTAAGAAAAGAATGAAATAAATTAAGAAAACCTTCTTGAATAAAAAAAAAAGATTTATCAACAATTCGAGGCAAAAAATATCTCTTTCCGCAAGATAAATATGCCTAGTGTAAAGCCGACAAAACTAGCGTAATGTCCCCAAAGATACAATGACTTTCCTCCTTGAATCTATAACACACTAGAAAGAAAGGTTCCAATGAACTAAAAATAGTGCGAAAAGTGAGCACATGTTTAAATAATTCATGAGATGTTTAGTGTAGAAAAATGAAAATTGTAGATGATTTTGTGTGTTCTTCACCCTATTAGTTCTAAGTCTATTTATAGATTTCAACATGTAGGGTTTTTGAAGTTGAAAGAGTGTAGTTGATGCAAATAATAGGTTTAACTCCCTACTACTTCCACGATCATGGCTTTGTGACTCTTCAAGTGCTGCAACAGTTGAATGTGATAAGTAGTTTGGCTGATTTAATTAATGGGTCGAGCCCATCTTCTTTTTAACAATACAAGAAGGTCAGAGCATTTTCAGGGTTGGGCCATTCTCTTTGAAGACAAGAGAAAATAAGACAAGAAGAGGGTCTGGGACCAAGAGAACATGATTTATAAGCCCTTTATCAATGGACAAGATCCAAGGCAAGCTAATCCAAGCCGAGCCGAGCTGAGCTGAGCTGGGTGGACGTGCACATATGGTCGTTCTCAGAACCAATAATTGATTCATTGTCTTATTCACTTGATACTCATTAAAACCTCACCTTCACTTATAAAGTGCATTAATTTCTCTTGCACTCTCAATGTGGGAATTTACAACTTTTTATTAATACACATCTGCTTTCAAATAGCTAACTTACACAATTTTCTTATCACTCACCGAGAATCATTTTAAGAAACTAAATATACTACAATTATCTACTCAACACGTATAATCATCTTATTCCATTTAATTCTACCTGAATTATTTATTTAACCATCAAAGTTAGTCAAAACTGCTTTTCCAATATTCCCCTACATGAATGGAAATCAATGCATGTATTTATGCAAACTCTTATACTTAATCATCATAATATGTTGTTGTATCATGATAGGTAATTTATGGTTTTGAACGTTTCATACACTAGTGCAGAAACAGCTTTTCAGAATGCCTGTTTCTGCAGATTAAGAACGCCCTGCTGAGGCGTTCTGTATGGAGCTGTTCTTGAAAGTCTGAAAATCAAGAACGCCTCAGCAGGGCATTCTTGATTGTCAGGATTTTAAGAACGGTTTTCAGAGACATTTTTAAAAAAGAAATCAGCCGTTTTAGAAAGTTGGTTTTACAAGTTTTGCCCATTCTGGAAAATAACTTTCCAGAACGTCCTTTTTTAAGACGTTCTGGAAAATATACTTTCCATAACGTCTCTAAAAAAGGCGTTCTGGAAACTATACTTTCCAGATTGTCTCTAAAAACAGGCGTTCTGGAAACTATACTTTCAAGAACGTCTCTAAAAACAGGTGTTCTGGAAACTATACTTTCCAGAACGTCTCTAAAAACAGGCGTTATGGAAACTATACTTTCCAGAACGTCTCTAAAATAGGCGTTCTGGAAACTATACTTTCCAGAACGTCTCTAAAGGCGTTCTTGAAACTATACTTTCCAGAACGTCTCGAAAAACAGGCGTTCAGGAAAGTTTACTTTCGAGAACGGGTTTTTGAATAACCGTTCTAGAAAGTAGTAAAAAATTGAAAAAAAACTAAATGAAAGCAGGTGCCAACAAATACATCAAATCTCATTCCAGATTCACTTTTCCAGGCCTGCTCATATTTAATTTTATTACCTATTTAATTCACAAAACACATTTTATTTGTAACGCCCCGATTTCACTTTAGTTTAAAAATGATTTATATTTTTAAAATAATTAAATATAGAAATCTTGGCGTCACAATAAATGTCAAGTTCTCGTAATTTTAATATAAAGGATCAAAAGAAAATAGAAAATTTTCTTTAGGTTCAAAATTACGCAGCGGAAAATAACATTCATAATATAAATATCTAAAACTCCACCAATGGAAAATAATTTAAAAACACGCATTTATGTCTAATTCGACTTGTAATCAAAACAATAAAATAATTTAAGAACATAAATTCAGTGTCAAAYTTTTATTCATTTCCTCGTRTCCCATTCACTCGATATCGTCGTTGGTACCTGAAAAAAAATATCYTTMATTTGGGATGAGCTCAACGTACTCAATAGTTARACCGACATTTCCATGCAAAATCATACAACTCAAATATAGCACAATTAACCATAGAATTCGCAATTTTAACGTCGAAAAACAGTTGACTGCAGCTAAAACGCGGCGAGTTTCCTCGATGACACTTTAGGTCATAGGCACATAAGGCCCCTGGTTTTAATCATTGGGTATAGCACGCCGGGATGAACCCGATGACAACTTTTGGTCATAGACAACTTTAGGTCTACGTCTATATTAGATTTTATAAACATCGAACTTCATGATACACATAGCACGTAGATTTAAGCATGTAAAATTTAACATAGATAAGTCGGTGGTCCCTACCTCGTAAAATGTAGTGGAAAGTCGAGTGATATGCACGTAGTTGAAATCCTAAGTCCCCTTAATGCTCGTCACCTAATAAATTAGAAAAATATATTTAATTAGTATTTTTCATATTTAAAATAGTAATAATAATAATAATAGTAATATTAATAACAATATTAATGATAATAATAATAATAATAACAATAATAATGTTAATAATAATAATAATATAATGGCAATAATAATTAAAAAGGACTGGAGTGCAATTTTGTAATATAGTTTGGGGCTGGATTGGGGGTTATTGGAAAACCGAGGGTTCAATCGAAAAGATAGCTAAAGTTGGGGGGGTCAATCTGCAAGTTCTGGAAACTTGGATTAAAAAGGGGTTAAATACCTAATTTTTCCTTCAAAAACCCGTCTGCCCCTTTCCATTTCTTTCTTTCCCCCAATTCAGAAAATCGGCCAGAGCCTTTTTCTTCCTCAATCGTCGACGGCGACTGAACCATGGCGGCACCGGGTGGTGTTTGGCTGCAACCGGCGAGGGCGGGCGACGGAGAAACGAGCGGTTGTGCCCCCGCTCCGCTCTGTCCGAAAGGTGGGGCGACGGGCACAGGCGGTTGTGTGCGGCGGTGTGAAACCATGGCGGCTGGTTCGTTGTGGGGGTTTGCTTCGCTGGCGGCTGAAAGTTGGGGGTGGCGACTATCGGCAACGGGCGGAGGAGACGGCTTCTCCGGCTCCGCGGCGGGACACAGCGGTGACGGGGCTCGACCGCGATTCGATTTGACGGCGGCGCCTGACCACGGCTGGGGCGGACTGAAGGTGGCGGCGGTGGTTTTGTGTGGCGGTTGTCGGCAGGTGGCTGGAAATTGGGCTGCGGTTCGGCTGCGGCTGGGTCCTCGTGGGGCTGCTCGATGGTTTGAGTCGGGCCGTGGTTCGGCTAAGAAGGCGTTGGTGGTTGAGGGTGGTGATTTGTCCGAGATGGTTGTTGGGGTGGCTACGGGTTTGGGGTCGCTGTGGGCTGCCGAAAACGGTTTGCTGCCGTCGGGTTTTTGGGTCGGAGATAATCGGGCCTGGACTTCGGGCTGTACGTTTGGGAAAACATTGGCAGGGTTAGGTGGTGGTGGTTTGCCGGAAAGGACTGTGGTGGTGGTCTGGTTGTTCGAGTTTGGGCCTGAAAAACGTTCGGGAAGAACATGGCTGCGGTGGACCTTTTGGGCGGAGTTTTGACGGGTTTTCAGCCGGGATTCGTTTGATGTTGATGAAGTCGTGATGTTGGCAAGGTTGATGATAGAAATCGGCAGCCGTTTCGGTTGCGATGGCTGCCGGAACGTGGGATTGAGTTTGTTGGTTTTTATTGAGAAAAGTCTGAAAAACAAAGTTATTTACCTAATGTCGCCGTATGCAGAATGCTTGTAAAAGTTGATGGGGTTTGGATTTTCTTTATAAACTAGGCTTAGGATTTAATTATGGAAGGTTAGGGCTTAGGTTTAGTGGACTTGGGCTAACCATTGGGCTCGTTTTTAAAGTCCGTAAAGAGTCGACCCAATAACGACTTAAGTTTTAAATCCAATAATTTCGTGAACGACCCAATAGTACTTTAATTTTATTTTACATAACTATAATATAAATAAATTATAATAATTTTAGAAATTGAAATTATTTCATACACGACTCAAAAGTAATTTAAATAAATAAATAAATTACTAAATATTTATAATAATTTCTTAGAAATTGCTAATATAATTTTTTTTGAAAACGAACTATAAATTCGTTTAAATAGAATTCCTAGATTATTTAAAATTAAAATAGGAAGTCGTTTATGGCGACGAGCTTGGGACTAGAATTATATTTTTAATGTATGATGATAAATAAATAAATAAATAATGTATTGGATGTATGGATGTTACAACCTACCCCCCTTAGAAAAATTTTGTCCTCAAAATTCCGCACTTACCCGAAATGCCGAAATTTGGATACTTCGATTTGAATTATTCCTCTTGTTCCCAAGTGGCCTCATTCGTCCCATGACGTCTCCATTGCACCTTGATCAATGCTACTTCCTTATTTTTTTAGTTTGTGTATCTTACGATCCAAAATCGCTTCCGGAGCCTCTTCATAAGTTAAATCCTTATTAACCTCCGGCTCTTCGTAACTTACGATGTGGTGTGGATCGTAGACATATTTTCTTAACATAGACACATGGAAGACGTTGTGAATGCCCGACAAACTAGGTGGTAGTGCAAGCTCGTAAGCCAATTCTCCTATTCTCCTGAGAATTTCAAACGGCCCTATGAATCTTGGTTTCAACTTCCCTCTTTGACCAAACCTCACTACACCTCGGACCGGTGCTACTTTCAGAAACACCTTATCGCCTACCTCAAAATGCAAATCTTTTCTTCGACGGTCCGCATAAGATTTTTGTCGATCCTGCGCAGTCCTAATTCGATCTCGGATCGTGGCGATTGTTTTAACTGTCTCTTGGACTAGTTCGGGGCCCAAAATCTTTCTCTCCCCTACTTTGTCCCAAGACAAAGGAGAACTACACTTTCTCCCGTACAAAGCCTCGTATGGAGCCATACCAATGGTGGATTGGTAACTGTTGTTGTAGGTGAACTCTACCAATGGTAATAAGCCTTCCCATTGACTTCCCAAGTCAAGTATGCAAGTTCTCTGCATATCTTCCATGACCTGGTTAGTRCTCTCAGTTTGACCGTCTGTTTGTGGATGATAAGCCGTACTGAACTTTAACTTAGTGCCCAAAGCACTTTGCAAGCTCTTCCAAAAGTTCGAAGTGAACCTCGTGTCTCTGTCCGACACAATCGAAACCGGTACTCCGTGCAACTTAACAATTTCCCGAATATAYATTTGGGCATATTGTTCCATGTTGAAGGTCATCTTGACCGGTAAAAAGTGAGCCGACTTGGTTAGACGATCTACTATCACCCAAACAGCCTTGTTACCTCTCGTCGATGGCGGTAAACCTACCACGAAATCCATCGAGATATGCTCCCACTTCCATTCCGGAATCTCTAGTGGTCTTAGCAAACCCGACGGTCGTTGGTGTTCAGCCTTGAGTCGCTGACAAACTAGACACTTTCCCACAAAAGTGGTAATGTCTCTCTTCATGCTCCTCCACCAAAACACTGTCTTCAAGTCCTTATACATCTTGGTACCACCAGGYTGTGCAGTGTAAGGAGTACAATGGGCTTCTTCCAGAATTTCTTTCCTTAGACCTTCGTCTTTTGGAACACAAATCCTCCCTTCGTAAAACAAAGCCCCATCGTCCGCTAAAACAAAACCTTTGATGGTTCCCTTCTGCACTTTCTCCTTCATCTTGCTTATGAAACCATCTCGAGTTTGAGTTTCCTTGATCCTTTCTCTCAAAGTTGGTTGCACCACTAAGGATGCTAAGATCCCCTTCGTGTTCTTTGGAGGTATCACCATTTCGATCTTCATCTCGGCGAACTCCTCAACCAACTTATCTTGTTCGGACAGTAAACTCATCAGTCCTCCTTTACGACTCAAAGCATCAGCTACCACATTTGCCTTCCCTGGATGGTAGCTAATGGTACAGTCGTAATCCTTAACCAATTCCAACCATCTTCTTTGACGCATATTCAACTCCTTCTGAGTGAACAAATACTTCAAGCTCTTATGTTCGGTGAAAATCTCACACTTGCCTCCATACAAGTAGTGTCTCCAGATCTTCAAGCATGAACTACAGCCGCGAGTTCTAAATCGTGCGTAGGGTAGTTCATCTCATGGGTTTTGAGTTGTCGTGACGCATAAGCCACTACTTTCCCATGTTGCATCCGGACGCAGCCCAAACCTTGTTTCGACGCATCGCTATAAATAACGAAGTCCTTCGTTGGGTCAGGAATTGTCAAGACGGGTGCGGAAGTGAGCCTTCTCTTCAGCTTTTGGAAACTCTCCTCACACTTCGTGCTCCAAACAAACTTCTCCCCTTTCCTCGTAAGTCGAGTCATCGGCACYYCTATCTTAGAAAATCCTTCGATAAATCTTCGATAGTAGCCTGCTAGACCCAGAAAACTGCGAACTTCACTCGCATTGTTGGGGTGGCCCATCCATTTATCGCTTCAACCTTAGATGGATCCACTTCTATCCCTTGAGCAGTGATGATGTGACCAAGGAACACAACTCGGTCCATCCAAAACTCACACTTATTGAATTTCGCATACAACTTCTCTTTGCGAAGTGTTCCCAACACTATTCGTAAGTGTTCTTCGTGCTCTTCTTGACTCTTTAAAAAGATCAAGACGTCGTCGATAAAGACTATGACGAACTTATCCAAGTAGGGGTGGAAAACCCTATTCATCAAGTCCATGAACACTGCTGGAGCATTGCTTAGCCCGAAAGGCATCACAACAAACTCATAGTGTCCATATCTCGTTCTGAAAGCAGTCTTCGGAATGTCACTCTCTTTGATCTTCAACTGATGATACCCCGACCTTAAATCGATCTTAGAGAAGACACTTGCTCCTTTCAATTGATCAAATAAGTCCTCGATACGAGGTAATGGGTACTTGTTCTTTATTGTGAGTCGATTAAGTTCTCTATAATCGATACACATTCTCAATGACCCATCTTTCTTCTTAACAAAGAGGACCGGTGCTCCCCACGGTGAAACACTCGGTCGGACAAAACCTAAATCCAACAACTCTTGGATTTGTGCCTTTAGCTCTTGAAGTTCCTTCGGTGCCATCCTGTAAGGTGCCTTTGAGATAGGTGCTGCCCCTGGTGTCAAATCAATTGTGAACTCGACTTGACGACTGGGCGGTAATCCTGGTAACTCTTCCAGAAAGACGTCCTTAAAATATCGGACGATGGGCACTTCGTGCGGTGTCACCTCGACCGCTGGACTGCTCACCAAATTCACCTGGAAACCTTGGCATCTCTCTTTCTTCAACAGCTTCATGGCCTTCAATGCCGTTATCACTTGTGGCACCGTCTTGGTCTTGGCTCCAAAGAACTTGATCTCTCTACCTTCAGGGAGTTTGAAAGTTATTTCTCTTTTGCGACATTGTATCTTCGCTTGATATTTCGTGAGCCAGTTCATTCCTAATATCAAGTCAAAATCTTTCATTTCGATCACATACAAGTCAGCCTCAATATTCTTTCCTCCTACATCGATCTTCACTCCTTTATCCATTCCAAGACTTGACTCCACATCCTGGGCTCTTTTAACCATTTCCGAGTAAGGAAGGTCGCCTTGTGCTGATAAGATACCCGCTAGTTGAGCCCTCAAACCTCTTTTGAACCTCAACGATTTCTTCAAATCGGTGTCCACCAGGTGTGTAGCGAAACGGCTCAACTGGTTAAACCTCCTCTCGTACTCAGTGACCATCAAGTTTCCTTATTTGAGTCGGTCTCCTTCTGGTCGCGGTACGAGCGCGGGAAAAACTTCTCCATAACCACCGTCTTGAACTTGTTCCAAGTGAAGGCGTCTCGCTCTGCCTCCGAACAGTTTCTCCAATAACCTTCCCACCAGTGGTCAGCGTCTTCAGTTAGCTGAAAAGTGGCACACGTGACCTTCTGCACGTCGTCGCATGCTATCATTCGAAAGATTATTTCGAGCGACCGAAACCACTCTCCTCCACTGCATCAGGTCCATCTCTCCCATTGAAATTTGGTGGTCGGTACTGACGGAACTGATCCACTGCTCTCGAGTTGTTGCCTCCATTCCCCAAACCGTTATCTTGAAGGCGTTGGAAGAAGTTGGTGAAAACCGTATCCATAGACTCAACGGTTATTTGGTCGAAGTGGGGTGGGTTTTCTTCATTAACCCTATTCCATCTTCTTCTTCCCTTTGGAAACCTCTTCACGGTTTTCCTTGGGAGTTTCTTCTTTGGCTAAGCGCCACAAAAGATGTTTTGGTCAACAAAATAACCTCATCGTGTCGACTTCCAAAAACCATAAATAATGAAATCCTCCATGCCGTGGAGTGTCATCATACCAATAGCACCAACAACCATTCCCAAGACAAAGCAATCACATCCATGGTATAAACATCCATACCCAATACAATGCAGTTATGAATTAACATGGAATTTAAATAAATGATTAAATAATTATAATGAACTTTGGTACCTTGAGGATATCGACGAATGTTCAACGAGGAGGAATGAAGATTATTTAAGTAACCCAAATATTTATTTTATAAACTTTTTGATTTTCAAAAACAAAACGAGTCTACAGAACCAATCAAAACCTTGGCTCTGATACAACCTTTGTAACACCCCGATTTCACTTTAGTTTAAAAATGATTTATATTTTTAAAATAATTAAATATAGAAATCTTGGCGTCACAATAAATGTCAAGTTCTCGTAATTGTTGAGGTTTCGCTACGGCTGGGTGGGTGGCAGGCGTGGTCGTGGCTTCGGGTTTGGGTCCCTGGCGGCAGCGAGGTGGCGGCTGGAGAACGGCGGTCTCCGGCTCAAGAAGACGACTGGTCGTGGTGGGTTCGGACGTCATTTTGGTTGGTTCGGGCCTGGAAGGCAGCACGACGATGAGTTGCAGTTCGTTTCGGGTCTCGTTCGGGTCATGGCGGTGGTTGTGGTTTGTGGTTGTCGGGCTTCAGGTTTAACTCGGCCAGTCGGTGATTGATGACGATTTTTCGACGTGTCGGGTTACGTCTTGAATGTTCGGGTTGTTGGCGACGATGGGTGATTGGGGTATTTGGCAGGGAATCGCCGGGATGTTGGCGATTTATTGATTTGACAGTGGTTAATTGTTGGAATCGGCTATGGGAAAAAATTGAACAAAGTTCCACACACAAGATGTTTACCTGTTGATTTCGGCCGTGTACTGAAATGCTGAAAATGAGCAGAAAGGTGGAAAGGGCTGCAGGTTTGCAACGAAAGTTAGGGCTGTAGAAAAGAAATGGAATTTGGTTTATAAACCAAACATGAACTTATTTTTGGAAGGTTAGGGCTGTTTGTTTAGTGAACTCGGGCTAGTCAATGGGCTTGTTTTCAAGTCCAAGATAAATAATCGACCCAATAAACGACT
>BMAC01000033.1:2647961-2676274 GCA_014905375.1 Phtheirospermum japonicum | reverse complement strand
TTAATATAAAAGATCAAAAGAAAATAGAAAATTTTCTTTAGGTTCAAAATTACGCAGCGGAAAATAACATTCATAATATAAATATCTAAAACTCCACCAATGGAAAATAATTTAAAAACACGCATTTATGTCTAATTCGACTTGTAATCAAAACAATAAAATAATTTAAGAACATAAATTCAGTGTCAAAGTTTTATTCATTTCCTCGTCTCCCATTCACTCGATATCGTCGTTGGTACCTGAAAAAAAATATCGTTGATTTGGGATGAGCTCAACGTACTCAATAGTTACACCGACATTTCCATGCAAAATCATACAACTCAAATATAGCACAATTAACCATAGAATTCGCAAATTTTAACGTCGAAAAACAGTTGACTGCAGCTAAAACGCGGCGAGTTTCCTCGATGACACTTTAGGTCATAGGCACATAAAGCCCCTAGTTTTAATTAAGTTTTAGAACAAATGATTCCGTTGACAACCCAATAGTACTTTAATTTTATTTTACATAACTATAATATAAATAAATTATAATAATTTTAGAAATTGAAATTATTTCATACATGACTCAAAAGTAATTTAAATAAATAAATAAATTACTAAATAATTATAATAATTTCTTAGAAATTGCTAATATAATTTTATTTGAAAACGAACTATAAATTCGTTTAAATAGAATTCCTAGATTATTTAAAATTAAATTAGGAAGTCGTTTATGGCGACGAGCTTGGGACTAGAATTATATTTTTATTGTATGATGATAAATAAATAAATAAATAAATAATGTATTGGATGTATGGATGTTACAATATAATCCCAAGATCAAACAACACATGTCATTAATCACAATAATACACAATTACCATAATATATCAATACAAACAACACAAGGGAATAACAAAAATAATGAAGGGAAAAAATCAATGGATAATAGGAAATATAGAGAGCTTGTTGTTCGAGGCCTATTTGTTCAGTACATACAGAGGCAATGTGGCAGAAGTCCTCATAATTCATCTGCACAATTACAAATGAAGTTCATCCAAGTATAAGTTTATTTGACCAATTATAAGGTGATGAAATTATTTTATTTATATTTTATGCCCATACAACTATCCACGACTTTCATGCGGTGAAAAATATTACTGATGAAGTGAAAACTTACAAGAAAATTGGAGAAAGAGATAACTTACCAGTCGCTTATTCATTTCTGCTTCAACAAGATGAGCTAGGAGCTTTTCTATCTCAATCTTTCAAGTCAAAAAATACAAAAATAAAAATAAATATATTTGGGGAGTCACAATTTTCAAACATCTAAAAGGCACATTAATTAAAGTACCTGAGATAGCTGTGCAGAGTCATCTGATTCTGGGTGGAGTTGGAGCTGTAACACAGTAATAACCTCGGGGTGAGCAATATAATGCAAAAAAATAAAATAAATAAAAAATAATCTAAATAAGCATCCTAAAACTAACACAAAAGAAACACATTATGATGGTACCTGTTTTCTTATGAATGGTGGCAAGAACTCAAACAATGCAGATGCCCAAGGAGATAGCTGAGCAGAAGTATTATCAGCAGAGACAAAATTTCCTGGGAGGGACAAAATTTGATAGAGATTTGTTCAATTATATTGAAACCGTCAAAGAAAACCTGACCTTAAAAATTCCCGAATTTCCGACAGAACGAGAAAAAGCCTATAAAAAAATGCAGCCAACTGAAAACAGTTAATACCTGCAATAGAGCATAGACTTTGGGAATGCTTTCTATAAGTCCCTCTGGCAGAAGGATGATCACCATGTAATTAGTTTCAATTGAAAAATTAGGAAAGCATGCATTTTGATTCTAATACAGAAAGGCATTAGAAACTGAAATGTTGAGTTACTTGTGATATTTATGACCAACTCTCACAAGAAATTAAAAACTATTATTTAAGATTACCAAATTTAATGGCCGTGAGAGCTCTAAGTTAGTTATATCCAAAATAGCTCCGAGACAGTGCAGAGTGTCATATGCCACATTGATTGTGGGAAGAAAATAGGAACGATTTATAAGTTCCGGGTCATAACAGTGTATAGGGGTACAAGGGTCCGACCACTCCCAGTTTAGATACAAAAGACATTCCAAAGCTAGATTATGAAATAAGTTCTTTAGGAATCATTTACAAATTAGTGATTCCTTAAATTAACCTCAGAATCATACGAGTTAGAATATCCGTCTCCTTACAAAGCAATTTTCTATTCTCATAAAACAAACCGTAGACTAAAATAAACAATATCCAAAAACTTGACTAAAGAAGTGAAATAAATATCATGGAAAAGAAGAATTGAATAACTTGAGGACACTGCATGCAGTTAGCATGTAGTACTTGTCGATGAACAACAATTTTATAAATATTGTAATCATATAATCACAACGGAAAAGTTTCAAATAGATCCACAGCTTTAGAAATAAACATGAATAGGCAAAAGCACGCAAGAGCATCATCATTTGGTCGATTAATCATATTAAAATCTTCAATAACCAGGTGCACCCCCCACCCTCCAGACACCCTCACATGCATAAGCTAAATGGCCAATATTTCAGCACACAGCGATAATTATTCCAACTGCCGCAAGTATACACAAATTTTACCTTAAAATGTCAAACCAAACAAAGTGGTAACTCAATTTGTGAATCAGCAGAAAGAAGAGTCCCAGCAACAATTAAACCCAACCAAGTTTCAATGACATTTTAGACACAAAAATAGCATTAAAGGTGGCTTGAGGGACTAAGAATACTTTAAATCTCAGATACAAACAACTTCCACCTCAAATTCCATAAGCTAAATGTAATTTTTATTACAACAAATTTGATGAACAAAGAAAAGAAAAAAAGAAAAAATATAAATGAGTAGGAAAGAAATCAGAAAATTCATTTATTCTGACTCAAAGATTTGTTAAACAGCTATATATGGATGACACCTTCGCATGACATTAGCAGAATACTGTAAGCCCAAATACAAGATCAAACCTTCTCAATAGTTTCATTAAAACACAAACTAAAAAGAAAATATCAAAATCAGATACCAAGCTGTAAAGGCATTAGACTGAGCTTAGGAGAATCTAGATTTCTTCTTGCAATAATTTGAGTACTAAAACCTGAAAACATTTAAAAACCCAATGAAATTCTCACCTTTGTTTAGATGAYATTCCAAGAYTCTGTTAAGAAAATTAAATCTAGAATGAAGCAAGCGAATAMGGTTARAGAATAGAGACAYAAAGAGTAAATTTGAAGTGTGTACTTTGTGCGAACTGTAGGTACAGGGATTTCACTTCGTTGAACTGTCATACAAAATGTTTGAGAATGGACTTCAAATTAATTAGAATCTTTGGGGGTACTTAATAAATAAAATATTTTTACAGAAACATTCGAATGTTTAGAATTGTATTAGYAAATTGGTMGGATAGAGGGGCCMGGCGGAAAGYGAGTAAAGAAACGTACCTCCTCCCATACCAAATATTGTTAGAGAAMAAAAGAAAGAGAAAAGARTGCATATACAAGAAAGGGGAAGAAAAGTATTTTACCTTACATATAGTGTCAAAACCAACATTTGACTCAACAAATTGGTTTTTAAGATCTCCATTTAAAGTAACAGGAATACCAACGACRTGCAGAGACTTAACCAGATTTTGTTTATTAATGATTTTRMACATAATATGAAGAGAWAGAAAAGAAATTCGAACAAGACTAACATAGTTATTAAAGGTTTTAGATAATGGAGTTGAATGAGACACAACACCCAGCGAAAAGGAAAAACTGAACCAATCAATATGTTTTATCATAATGTGATGTACCTTTGTAAGYCACTTTCTTTCTGCAAAAGTTTCAGCAAGRTGGGCAGCGTCTGTGTTTGATGTCACGCCTGGGCAAACAAATTACTGGCATGTCACATAATTGATACTTTGTGCACCTAAATCATCAGGAAATTGAAAGAAAACATATTGTATACCTCCAATAATAACGAGAGCATCCAGCTTCAACGTCGTGCAGGTCATAAGTGCTGCATTAACCTGCTCAGTTGTTCTAATTTGATCTTTTGTCCGTCTGAGCAAATCATAACCCCCTTCGAAACATGAAACTCAAGAATAATCAGTTTTTGGAACATAAGCGCGCGCAATGCACACCCACAGAAATTTTTTAGACGTATAACTCTAACCCTCACCATGATTTTTGTAGGTTGCAAGAATTTCATCAGTAATCTCTAAAGTTTTTTGTGCAAATAAACCATCGGAACCACCTGGTAAGATATAAAATTGAATATTCAGGAAGTTACACTTCTCTAAATAAAATCCAAACTCATTCGAAGAAAGGATCCAACTGTAAGTCACAATCTGGCTCAATAGATAAAGTTCTGATGAAAAACACCCACCAACTTCTCTAAAAGTGAAAAACCAATAAATATATAAAAGAGAATTTCATAGGCAACCACATCAGAGAATAGGAACTCACGCCCTAAACGATTTAAGGGATTACATCATAAACCCAATGAGAGACTAAATTACTTACCAAGAATTCCTAGTAATTATAAGTTCATCCACGCATTTCACCAAATAGACTTCCTACGTGTTCGAAATCTGAGGCTTGCACGCAATCCGAGACTGAAAAGATGGCCTTAGGGATGTCGAGGGACCTGTTAACAGAGCCAAGAGTGCGATTATTACTCGGCTTGCTTGCCGACACCACTTTGACAGACGACTTGACTGGGGGGAGACTGCCGGGGCTGACGGGCTGGGGGGAGACTGCCGATACCACCTCGTCAATAGAGTCACATTCTTTGAAATTGAAAATTAGGATATCTTCGACTGGGTGTAGTGAAGGATTGTACAACCCGAATTGAACGAGAAAGGCGCTGGCCGGAATTTCGCCTGTTTTCCCAAAAGGGGATCGGACTCGTGATTTGAATTGGAATCAACTGGGATGCGATTGATGAAATTGATGGCCATGGTAGTACCTACAGAAAGTGTCAAAGGCTTTTGATGGTGGAATTCAACCGGAGAGCCGCCGGACGAGGAATCGCCATTTTTCCCCAAAAGGGGATCGGCGCTCAAAATCGCAGGGGGGTTTTGCTTGTTCGAATTGGGGTTGTGTTTGACATAATTGGATGTGAGGGTAGGAAGGTTGAGACCATCGGAGGGTAAGGCTCCATTAATCCGGTTAACCGGCGCTGGAGACGATGAAGTTTCCAAATTTTTTGAAGAAATATGAAAAAAACGGGGAGCAGGCGAGCGGGGAGATGAAAGGTGGGAGGGTTTTTTTCAGAGGAGCGGACGAGTGGGAGATGAAAGTGATGAAATTAATATTAATTAATTAAAGATAAATTTTAATCCAAAACTTCCTTGAGAGAGGCGTTCTTAATAGTACAACATTGAAGAACATCTTTTTTAAAGACGTTTCGATATTTAAAATACGAGAACGTCATTTTTAAAGACGTTCTTGATATTTAAAATACCAAAACGTCTATTTTAATGACGTTCTTAATATCTAATATACAAGAACGTCTTTTTAACGATGTTCTGGATATCCAGTATACCAGAACGTCTTTAAAAATGACGTTCTCGTATGTGACACTTTTATTACAAAAATGCCACCGACTGACATTCAAGAACGCCGCCTCCTGAGGCGTTCTTAAATGTCTGTTCTTGAATCCTATTTTTGTACTAGTGATATTAAATATCAACGAATATACTAGTGGCATGGTGGACTCGATGCCTTGAACGATTTATCCGCTTTATATATCAAGACAATGATACTTACAAAATAGTACCTTAACCCCTTTATGTTCTTAAGTTGTGTCCGTTTCGGCCATGGACATCACTTTGGAATCGTAAGTGTTTACATTTGAAGCGACCCTCACATCACACTTATATAGGTGACCTCCATCAAAAGTCTCTAGATATACTTCACCTTCACAAGTTTGAGATTCATTAAAAAATCCCAAACACTTTAACCTTACGACAAAATTAGGTAAATTCAATAGGATTGCTTTCTAGGGATTAGGTTCGAACATTTAACTTGTTCCAAGTGATCATCTGAATTCCCATTGTTTAGTTTTCACATTGAATCAAGTTCGTGGGATCTCCATTCATTAAGGTTGGGTTACCACTATGTCCATTCTTTAATTTTGTGGACTTTAAACTCATTCCCTCTAGAAAGTTTCTAAATTGATCTCGATTAAGACCTTTTGTGAGTGGAACAGCAAGATTATCATGTGACCTTACATAGGTAATGTATATTACTCTATTCGAGAGTAGTTTTCTAATGGCTTTATGTATTTGACGAATATGTCGAGACTTTCTGTTATACATAAAACTTTGTGCCCTGCCAATAGTTGCTTGTCTATCACTTTATATCAACAAACACTACAAAAAAATCCGGCAATGCTGACGGCCAAATCCGTCAGGATTCCGTCAGTATAGGGAATACTGACGGCCTCCTGACGGATAATGGCCGTCAGCATTTTTGTGGTCAGGATTCCAGTATCCTGACGGCTTTAACGTACCCGTCAGAAATACTGACAGCCTTCTGACGGGCATCGGCCGTCAGCAATACTTCCCGTCAGTATTTCCCCCTTTTTTTTTTTAATTTTATAAATGCTGACGGGCTGGCCCGTCAGTATTGCTGGCGGGTCAAGCCCGTCAGCATTTTTAAAATATTATAAAAAAAAATGGGCGGGCCTAGCCCAGCCCGCAGGAGCCCAACCCACAACCCAACCTGTGTTAATTTAATTCCCCACATGTGGCATGGGTGGGATTCGAACCCCAGACCTCTTGCAAATAGAGGAGTGGTGTTACCGTCTCGCCAAGTCGATTACATGTGAAAGATTATATACTTTTAATATATATTAGATATATAAATTAAGTTATAAGTATAATTATAATTAATTATATTATATTTATAAATGTAGATTATATTTATGAATAATAATATATAAATGCATAATATTATTATAAATATATTTATAAATATATATATATATATATATATATATATATAATATATATATTTATAATAAATATATAAATATATATATATATTATAAATATATTATTTATAAATGATTATAAATATATATTATTTGAAATATATATTTATTATATATTGTATATTAATAATAATATATTATTTTTATAAATATATAATATTATTTATAAATATATAATTATTATATTATATTATATTTATAAATGTATAATTTATATTATGTTATATTTATAAATAATTAATCTAATTATATATTTTATTTTATAAATAATAAATTAAATTATAAATATATAATATTATTTTATATGTATTATAATTATAATATTATAAATTATATTTTAAATAAATTGCTGACGGCTTGCCCGTCAGCATTTTTTTTTTAATTTTTATTTAATAATTCTGACGGGCAAGGGCCGTCAGCATATATTTTTTTATTATTTTTTAATTAAAAATTATATCCTGACGGGCAAGGCCGTCAGGATAATTAAGCGGGATTGTTTCCCGCTCTTTCCCTGAGGGGATACTGACGGGTATATATGTTGACGGCCATGGCCGCCAGCAAACCCGCCAACAATTTCTTCCGCCAGTATTTCCGCTAGCATTGCTGACGGCTTTTTGCCCGTCAGCATATCCGCCAGAATTGCCGAATTTTTTTGTAGTGAAAGGTGGCACATGCTTACTCCAACATGGAATATCTTCCATGAGGTTACAAAGTCACTGCTTCTTCACCATCTTTATCTAATGTTATAAACTTGAATTTTATGGTGGATCGAGCTATACAAGTTTATTACATAGATCTCCAAGAAAATGCCTCACCTCTAATACAATAGATATATACACTAGTATAGTATGAATCTTTCGAATCACAAATCCAACTAACATCACTATACCATTCAAGTGTTGCTAGGTATCTAGAATAGTATAACTCATAGTTCATTGTGTATTTCAACTACATAAATACCCTTCTCAATTCATTCAAATGCTCGTGGCTAGGATTTCTTATATACCTACTCAGTTTATTCATGGAAGAGGCTAAGTTTGGTCGTGTATAATTTTCAAAGTACATTAAACTTCATTGACCAGAGCATACTATAACTAAGCAACTGGTTCATCTTTGTTAGCTATCAGATTTATCTTTAGATCAATGGGCATCTAACTAGACGGATCATCGTAGGCATTGAATTTCTTGAGCACTTTTTCTACGTAATGATATTGCATCAAAATAATTCAACCTTGAGTTTTATTGATTTTAATCTCATAGATTGCATCATCAACTCATATATCTTTCATGTCATAATATCTTTTTAACACTCTCTTAATATTCATGATCACATTATGATTACTGCACATGATCAACATGTAATCCACATATAGACATACAATAACGTATACGTTTAATGTTCCTTTGATATAAACACATTTGTCACATTCATTAATTCTAAATCCGCTTGACAATATAATTTTTTCAAATTTCATATCCAATTATTTTGGAGCTTTCTTAAGTACACACAATGATCAAATTAGTTTAAACACCTTTTTCTCTTCACGGGCTCTATAAATCTTTCATGTTGATACATTTATATTTTTTCTTCCAACAACCCATTTAGAAATACAATTTTCACATCCATTTGATAAATCTCTAGATTGTGCAAAGCAGCAATTGCAAGAAGTACTCTAATGAATGATATCCTTATTACCGATGAGTATGTATCGAAGAGATCATAACCTTCTATTTGTGTAAACCCTTTGGAAATCAAATGAGTTTTAAACTTATCAATCATTCCATCTACTTTAAGTTTCCTTTTCTGGTCCACTTACAACCTAAAGGCTTACAACTAGGTGGTAGATAGCCTAACTCACACGTGTAAATTCGCATAATGGAACCATTTCGTTATTAATAGCTTCTTTCGAGAGCGGTTCTTTTGTGCTGGATAGAGCTTCCTTAATATAATTTGGCTCATCTTCCAACAAATACGTAATAAAATCAGATCTAAAACACTTTGAGATCTTTATCCTTTTTCCACGTCTTGGTTCACCACTATTTGATTTTGAACCATTTTTAGTTTTGTATGTTCTTTTGTTACAGCACAATTTTGTTTTATATTTACACAAAATGATATTCTCAAGAAATATTATATTTTGTACTCAATCGTAGTACCTTAAAAATCTTAGGATTCTCCGATTTGTGTATTAAAAGTTATTTGCCATACTATTGTATACATATCCGATAAAAATCCAATCGACCATCTTTGGTCCAATTCCCATTTTCTTTTGTTCAAGTACAACGACCTTTGTTAAACAACTCCACACTTTAAGGTATTTATAATATGGCTTATGACTCTCCCAAAGATCATAAGGGTTCTCATTCTTACCTTTAAGTTGCATTTTATTCTATATGTGGTTGGCAGTCAAAACAGCTTCCCCGTACATTTTTTGTTTGGATAAACCTGAGTTTGTCAACATGGCATTCATCATCTCTTTAATAGTTCTATTTTTGCGTTCAACTACGGCATTAGACTGTGATAAATACAGTTTCAATCATCAATAGAAGTTATAAAAAAAACTTATTTCCACCTCTAGTTTGCACATGGTTGAGATCAGATATATCACTGTGAATCAAACCTATAGGTTAATTGCATCTTTCTACTCAATGGAATGGTAATTCATCCATTTTAAATTTAATACAAGTTTTAGAGTCCCAATTATTTAACTCTAGAATTTATTTAAAGAGAAAAATATTTTTCACCTCCTAAACTATGGCCATTTTGACACTTTACCTCCTAAACTTTTTTTTCATGCAAATTACCTCCTAAAATGTATGAATTTTGCACTTAACCTCCTGAACTCCCATTTTGGTGGAACTTTTGGTCGAATCTCACTCGCATGACATGCACACTTACATATAAAGGGTAAAATCGACTTTCCACCTCTTACTTACAACTCCTGCTCAAAATAAAGGCACGTGAGCACTCGTGTGACATGTTAAGATAATGTTCACATTAATACATGTATACACGTAGGATTTTGAACCTACGTAGTGCTCACTACAAAAAAACCCGGCTATGCTGGCGGGTTTGCTGACGGCCAAAAAGCTGTCAGAAATCCTGGCGGAAATCGTTGCTGGTGGATTTTCTGACGGCCCTGGCCGTCAGCAACTATCCCCACCAGCATCCCCTCAGGAATCGAGCGGGAATCTATCCCGCGTAATTATCCTGACGGGCTAACCCGCCAGGAAATAATTATTATTTAAAAAAAAACAAAAATAATATATGCTGACGGCCTTGCCTGTCAGCATATAATTTTTAATTAAAAAAAAATAAAAAATATATATATATATATACACGCTGACGGCCTAAACCCGTCAGAATTATTAAATAAAAATAAAAAAAATAATGCTAACGGGCAAGCCGTCAGCAATTTATTTAAAATATAATTTATAATATTATAATTATAATACATATAAAATAATATTATATATTTAATTTAATTAATTATTTATAAAATAAAATATATAATTATATTAATTATTTATAAATATAATATAATAATTATATATTTATAAATAATATTATATATTTATAATAATATATTATTATTATTTATATAAAATATAATAAATATATCTCAAATCATATATATTTATAATTATTTATAAATAATTATATTTATAATATATATATATATATATATATTATAGTTATTTATAAATAATTATTTATAAATATATATATATATAGTTATAGTTATTTATAAATATATTTATAATAATATTATGCATTTATATATTATTATTCATAAATATAATCAACATTTATAAATATAATATAATTAATTATAATTATAATTTATAACTTAATTTATATATCTAATATATATTAAAAGTATATAATCTCTAACAAGAAATTGACATGGCGAGACGGTAACACCACTCCTCTATTTGCAAGAGGTGTGGGGTTCGAATCCCACCCATGCCACATGTGGGGAATTAAATTAACACAGGTTAGGGGGTTGCGGGTTGGGCTAGGCCCGCTTAGTTTTGCCAACCCGTCAGCATTTATAAAATTAAAAAAAAAAAAAAAAAATACTAACGGGAAGAATTGTTGGCGGGCACTGCCCGTCAGAAAGGCCGTCAGGATACTGGAATCCTGACCACAAAAATGCTGGCGGCCATTATCCGTTAGGAGGCCGTCAGTATTTCATATACTGACGGAATCCTGACGGATTTGGCCGTCAGCATTGCCGGATCCGTCAGGAGGCCGTCAGTATTTCATATACTGACGGAATCCTGACGGATTTGGCCGTCAGCATTGCCGGATTTTTTTGTAGTGGCTCATGTGCCATTATTTTGAGTGGGAGTCATAAGGAGGAGATGGAAAGTCAATTTTACCCCTTTTATGTTAGAGTGCATGTCACACGAGTGAGATCTGGCAAGAAATTCTACCAAAAATGGGAGTTCAGGAGGTTAAGTGCAAAATTCGTACAGTTTAGGAGGTAATTTGCATGAAAAAAGAAGTTTAGGAGGTAAAGTGTCAAAATCACCACAGTTCAGGGGGTAAAAAAGATTTTTTTCTTATTTAAATGAATTTGATTACTCTTTCTATTACAATATTTTAATTTCATTTCAATGTCATTGTTTTATTATGATAATTTTGGTTCAAATATATTATAGCTATTATAAACTTTAGTTCTATCCAATTCCTATCGGTGTATAATGATAAATTTTGTATATTTTATTTTAACAAAATAATTTAGTTTGACCCAAAACATTGAACCAATATATATCAAGTTGAACCCAAAATCTTTTGAAATCAATGTCACTTATTTTGGTCCGAAGCCTGAAGTCCATCTCACTCAAGTTAGCCTAAGAGTTAAGCCCATTACCCAACTTGTGGATCTAATAAAGGCCGAGACTCAGCACAATTCATTACATTTACACTTTAACACACACACCTCAATCCCTATCTCTTATCCATTTCGGTCTCTTTTAATTTATTCATTTATCAGCACCACTGACATCTTATGGCCGCAAAATTCATCGTCAAAATTCGACTGTTAGATTGTTACAAATTGACCCCAAATCAGCTTCTAAAATATCTCAGATCGACCCTAATAATTTTAATAGATTCTTTAAATTATATTTTAACCCCAAATACTTTATTAAAAACTTTAAAAAACGTATAACTTCTTTATTTTCAACCGAAATGAGTCAAACGACCTTCGAATTACTTGAGATTTGAACCACAACTTTGTTACGACATTCTTTTACGCACAGAATATCTATAATTACAGTTTTATCATTTAAACTTATAATTTAGAGAATCGAGGGCAGGGTATCCTTATTATTCTATTTCACGTCCAAAACTATTATTTCACTTCAAGTGTCTTAGGATCTCGAATATTATTTTATTATACATTATATCTATACTTTTTAAATTATATTATATCTTAGGTGACTACATGGACTTTATTAGGAAGTGTCTAGCCACGTCGTGCAATAGATCAAGGATATCGTGAAAATGCTCTGGTAATATGCCAATCTTCAAAAGAATCTTAAACAAAGTAAGTAAATTATTATTTTGGAATTTTGAGAAAAAAAACATAGAAAGTTAATTTCTTTGCATACGAATCAACATGCATGCTCTCGTTTTCTCAATGATATGCATATTTTGGTGAGTGATATTATTTTTTGTTAATGGTATATAAAGATAATTTAAAGTTTATTGTTTTATTTATCGCAAAATCAATCTCCAAATCTTTGAACTTGTTACGAATTTTGTTAACTGTTGTAAGATTCATATTTTGTGAAATACTTTTTGGCCTGTTTTGAATATGTGCTTGTTTGAGGCTTACATATATTGGGCAATATACCGAGCAGGTCATTTGTGGCTGTTGTTTCACTATGCATGGTCTATTCTTATCTCCTGGTCGGGTCGGAGCCGTCGGTAGGAACATATCGTAGATTTGGTATATTCCGGAATATGATGATTCCCTAAGTTTCATCCCATCACGAAACGGACGTCGAGCCATTTGGGAGGCACAAAGTGGCTTGAGGCTTCGGCCTATCTTGGCGTGTCACCTTTCATGGTGAGTGGAGAACGTAAAAAGAGTTCAGTGTTTGATCAATATTGACCCTACATTTATCACTTGTTTGTTATATGAACCTGGTTTAGGAGTTAAGTGCTACGTGCGGGAGCCTCTCCAATCATAATCGAGATATGTGCTACGCACTGGAGCCACCTCTAAAGTCTCATGCCAGGGTGTCAGCTATTTGATATGTGAATCAGAAATTCACACTTGTTTTTTGTTTATTGTTGGTATGCATATGTTCGTCTGCTCATTTGACATTTATTAGCATACATGAAACAGTTTTGAACACCAGCTTATAATTTGTAAGTCTTTGAAGTTTTCTTTTGTCAAACAAATATAATTATTTTTCTCAAATTTATAAACTCAAGTTTCTACCTTTTTAAAACCAAAATTTGCAAATCTTAAACCCCAATTGAGCTCCTTTAGCTCACTCCACGTTTTTAATAAAATTTTTAGATAATGAACACATGGGAGACAGTAGTGAGGCGAACGACCAACTCAGGACTGACCTGATTTCAGGACTTCTAGCATTTAGTTTTTGTCCTAGCATTAATTTTTAGACTTCTGCTATCTTTAGTATCTTCGTTGAGCCTGGCAGTTTGATAAATCTTAAAGACGGTCTTGTGGATTTAGGTAAGTATTTATATGTAGGGATTATCATTTTTTATTTTTGTTTGGGGCGTTACATAAGTTTCACATCTATTTTGTGAATCAGTTTTTAAAGTTGGTAACAAATTCAAACTCATAAGTCTTTTTATTGTATTAAAGTCAACATGTTGTAACCTAATATACCATAAATCAAAACACTCAGGCAAATAAGCAGAATTATATACATTTTTATTCATATTTGAAACGTTTACATGGCGAGTAGCCATTAAATTCAATTAAACAATCTTTTATCTAGATAAACCCTGCCTATGAATGGTCTAAATTTTCTTAACCCAAGTTTCTTAGCCTCAAAAACTAAATTAACTCAAGGCTAAACAAGGAGTGAGCTAGATACTAAGTTCTTGCCTATGTTTGGGACATGCAGCACTTCCTTCATTAATAGCTCTTTTCTAGAAGTTAACTTAAGAGCAACATTTCCGATTCCAGCCACTTCTAACGAGGACGAATTATCCATGTGGATCGTACAACATATGAAATTATGTAATTGGAAAACACATCTATTTTAGATGAGATATTTTGAGTGGCACCAATATCAATGTACCACTCTCTTGGTTCATCAACAAAATTGGCTCCAAACACCACATCTAACATATCAAAGCTAGTTAATTCAAGTTTTTCGGGACTAACAAGATGAGCACTGTACTATCCCAAGTGTTGCTTATTATTCTTTTTGGGCTTCTTACAATCTTTTACCATGTGATTTGCCTTGCCACACTTATGACAATTTTCAGTAAACTTCCAATCCTTTTTCCTTTGTTGTTTTGACATTAGGTAGTTTTCTTTTAGAGTAGTTGCCTTGCTCCATCATATTAACACAAGCCTCCATCAGATATTGGTTGATCTTAATCTCATATTTTCAATTCTCTTCTTCAATCTGAAGCTTGAGAATCAACCTCCCAAGTGTCATCTCCTTCATCTTGTGTTTGAGGTACCCAAATGTAACTTCTCAATCACGGAAACTATCTAGTAGGATTCACTTAGGGACACACCCTCAACATGATTATCATCAAGAATTAGTGGAAATCTTAGACTTGTGAGATGACAGTTTTAGTGTCGACTATATTGAAGTCTAGAAACTTCCCAACAATGAACTTCTTTTCTGCAGCATCTTCGGACATGTACTTCATCTCCAAAGAAGCCCAAAGTTCCTTGGTAGTCTTCACAGTATCATACACATTGTAAAGATCATTGCTCATCCATTCAAAACATGTTTTCGGTAACGGTAATCATCTTGGCCCAAAACATCATACACAGCACGTAAGTCAGTATTGTCTTCATTTTCTGAAACTAAAGTTGGATCTTCCTTCAAGTATAGCCAAACCCAAATTGGTAATTTAGAAAAGCATCTTTTGTTGCCATCTCTTGAATCAAGAACATTAAATTTTTTAGATCTTTCGGCATGAATGTTGGAAGCAGGAATAAAAACATTTTGAACAAAGTTCTGTGTTGCTTCGCCAATGTTTGTCGCTTGTTTACCGATGTTTTCCATGAGTTCAGTAGCAAAGCATTATTTGTATTTCAATTGTTACAAAAGTTTGTAAAGAATAAACAACGAAAAGGAAAATGCTACCAAACTGTATTATTTCTTATCATTTATAAACTAAAGAAAATGAAACTGGAGAAGAGACTGAAACAAAATAAGAACACCTTCTTGAGTCCGAACAAGATTTATCAACAAGTCAAGGCGAGAAAGATCTCTTTTCGCAAAACAAATATGCCCGTGTAGTGCTAAAGAAACTAACATAATGTACCAAAGGTTCAACGGCTTTACTCGTTGAATCTGTAGAACACCACAAAGCAAGGTTCCAATGAACTATAACTGGTGCAAAGACTAAGTACAACTTTGAGAATTGCATGACTCTTAGTGTAGAAGATATAGAATGTAGTTGATGGTGTGTGTTCTTCTACCTATGACTTCTAAGTCTATTTATAGATTTCACCATATAGGGTTTGTGAAGTTGAAAGGGTGGAGCTACTGTAATTAGTAGGTTTAACTCCCCACTAAAGCCTCCATCATGGCTTTGATACTCTTCAAGTGTTGCAGCAGTTGAAGGTAAAAGGTCACAGCCTGTGGCGCTGATTTAACTAATGGGTCAAGCCCATCTTCTTTCTGGACATACAAGAAGGTCGAAGAATCTTAATGGATCATTCTCATTCTCTTTTGAAAAAAGAAAAGAAAAAGAAGAGGTCTAAGAGAGGATCTGGGCCCAAGAGCCCAAGAGTTCAAAGTTATAAGTCCCTTCTCCATGGCCAAGATCCAACTCTAAGGCAAGCTAAGTCAGATAGATGGATGTGCATGTGTGGCCGTTGTCAACACCAACACTTGGTGCATGGTCTTACTCACTTGATAATCATTAACACTATACTTTTACTTAAAGTGTATTAATTTCCATGACATCACTACTACAAAAATTCCCCAACAGCATCGGTTGTTTTTGATGATAGGCATCGATTTTACAACCGATGTTTATTAGACCGATGCTAATAACCTGGACTTTAGGCATCGGTTGTACAACCGATGCTAATAAGAGACATAGGCATAGGTTGTTTGACTAAAACCGATGCATATAGTCATCACAAGTCGATGCCTAATGTCTATATACAGTCTCTAAAGGCATCGGTTTTTGTAAAACAACCGATGCTTATAGTATACCTATATGCATCGGTTTTGATAAATAACCAATGCCTAACGATTATGTATATGCATTGGTTGGTGTGAAAAAACCGATGCCTTTATAGACTGTATACGCATTAGTTTTTATATAAGACCTAATGCCTAATGCTTATGTATACGCATCGGTTGTTCTCAAATCACTGATGCCTCGTGACTCTCTGTAGGCATCGGGTTTAATCCCATAACCGATGCCTATAGTTTACTTATAGGTATCGGTCGTGGTCAAGTAACCGATGTTGAATTTTTACTTATAGGCATCGGTTTGGTTGTCAACAACCGATGCATATAATAATGTTAAAAATAGCATGTAAGAATCGAATGTTGTCATCCAAACCGATGTCGCTTCTGATTATATGCATCGGTTTGTACAAACCGATGCACAAATTTACAATTTTGAAAAAATTCCAAAATTCCAAGATTTTATTTTAATACCTGTCCAAAAAATTGATAATTGCCATTTGCAAAAAAATAATTTAATATAAAAAAGTATTTTCTTCAATAATATATAATTCAGATGCAGAAATTCCCATCCTATCTAATAAAATTCAAGTTGAACAAATTATTTCATCGCAAAAGTAGCAACAAACCCAAACCATGTCATTATGAAAACTTGAAAACTTCAACGACAATAATCTATCAAGTTCAACAGCACAAAGCTCACAAACTAAACTCATAAATAAGAAGCATCTCGATTCCTTCAAGGAGAATCCCAATAGCCTTCCCTCCATTCTTGTGTTGAAGTTTGGCTACTAACAGCACCTCATTCTTGAATTCAAAATTGCCCTGCCCTAAATTCTTAGACAACCTCTTTACTGCTATTTCTCTGCCATTCCAAGCTTTCCCTGTGAATGAATAAGAGTCAAATTAACTAAGAAAATCCATATAAAATCCACCAACCTCCTCATAATGTTATGCACCAAGTTACAAAATAAACATTAGTTAAGAACTAAGAAAGAAGTAATTAAAATTGAGAAAAAAATACATATATACGAGTAATTTACTAAGTAATGTATTCTGCCCATAGCTCACAAATTTCGTCGATTCGTTCTTTCTCGTATGGTTCAACTCCAAATGAGGCCTGCACATTCCGAATAAAAATTTTATTTTGTCATTTTAAAAATGAAGTTTAAGTTTGGAGTTTAAAAAATATTCAGTAATTTTTACTAATAAAAATGAGTTTACACGCACCTTGTCTTAATGAAGAATTAATACTGAACTCAGAGCAAATGTCATACATATACCTCATAACATAATAACCACACTCATTGCCTCCTTGTTGCTAATTACACTACAAAATCATATGAAAGCAGATCAATATCCCCTATCAATAGATCTATCGGTGAGTCAAAATGAAATGGGTCAAAGAAGTTTACTAACTTGCCTACTAGGGAACCGATAAATATACTATTTTATTGTTAATACCTTAAAAAGTAACTTACCGGCAGATTACTCCACACCATGTTTCTTCCTCTTTTTCCTTTTCTTGTCCAGTAGGTCCGAACCGCTCTGCACATAGTAATCATTGCACTCAAGGAGTTAATAACACAAAGTATTATTTCAATAAAAATCACATATTATTACCTGTATATTAAACATTTACAGTTTTAAAACCAAAATGAGTGGATGAACAAGCCAATCTTATATTACATCCAATGAAAAACTTGAAGCAGTTTTATGAATGTAAACACACAGAGTAAGGCTTTACAAAGAATCAGATTGTGAAAAATATCAAAATTATATTAATGCTATGAAATAACTTGCCCATGAAACAATTGCACACAAAAAAGAATCAGTACATTATTACATTGATAATAAAGACCTGAAAGTGAATTATTTTTTATGATTTTATTGTAGAAAAGAACAGCAAGTTACCTTTTCAAAAAATAAGAGACACAAATATAGGGGGAAATTTGCGTGCGTATTAATATGTGTCTTGACATCCAACTCCCTTTTGTATGCCTTTGAATATAAAATATAAACCAGATTCTTAAGAGGACATATCACTAGTAGCACCCAGTAGTCACTACACATTTTCATAAGCACAAAGATTAATTATCTTTATAAATTATAATAATTTTAAAGGAGTAAATGAAAAAAGAACAAGAAATAGTCTCTCTTACTCATGTAGGTATGGTGCTAGAATGAATGCCATGCAAAACATTGCATCAAGACATCAATTAAGTACGACATCACTACAGTCGGGTCAATTAATATATTTTTTCTTGAGATCTGCGTCTGGACAAAGAAATTCGATGGCACTGGAGCAAAGACTCTCAGCCAACCCACGAAGATACCTGTAAATCATTAGTAGATTCAAAACTAAATAAATTTAAGCTAAATATCGAACTAATTGATAAGAAAAAAGACAGATCGTACTGCGCAAATACTTGCACAACAACAATACTAATCCACCCCATTTTGAACAAGCTCTAAATATCATCAATTAGCACATGAATTTTCTTCGCTCTTTCATGATGGAAGACGGTGCGCTCTAGGTTCATAGAGACGTAGTCCACATGCACGGGCATCGATAGAATAAACGAGTGTAAATCTTTTCAATTATCTCCCAAAGTCTCCAAGACAACGTCATCAACAAGAGGTGGCCTTGGTTGGGTTGCAGATTGCTCACCACTTGTCTCTATTTGACTTGTTTTTTGTTTCTTCGAATATGGCCTTGTAAGTTCCTGTACATATGGACATGACTGAGCATACTAGAACTAAATCAATAATTTATGAAATGAAAACGTATATTATTACCTCTCTTGCCTGAACTAAACTGACCGGCCACTGCAAAAATCTACCTAAAACTTCACCCACGTTCTTCATTTCTAGATGAGTTATCACCGGTATAGGAAGTTGTGCTGCACCCTCAACAACTTCATCTACTGAAATCTTCACATGACCGGGTGACTTCTTCTGATGATGCACTATCGTGGCCTCCTTGGTTGGGTAAACCATCCCGTTGGCAACAACTTTTATATCCCCCAGAATGGACAGGGCCAGACGGAACTCAGTCGGACTCTTACTCAAAGTAGACTAAAGTTAATGGTCTGGATAATGGTTATATTCTGATGATAAATACAAAATTAAACTTAATGATAACGAGTTCAAGTTTTATAGGTTATACCTTAACGACCTGAGTATATGCAGGTATTGAAAACGCAAAAATGCAAAAAAAAAACCTGACCATAACGGCCTGAGTATATTATATATATAACAAACCTAATTACTTTCATCCCCTTTAGTCTTGTATTCACATTCTTGATACATGTAAAAATATGTTTTAATTATGAAAATTTGTTTCTGGAAATAATACGATCCAATGCCATTAACAGGCAATAATTAGAACTACTCTCTAATGAAAGTCAAAGTAATAAATGAGACTTCATATTTACTTATTGATGATCATTAACGAATTTCTCCCACTGCTCATCAATAATGGAAGGATATAACTGGGATGGATGATCATATTTTGGGTGTTTCTTCTTAATAAAGTCATGCACTAACCTCGTCTTGAAAGCGGTCCACCTCACCCCCGCAACCTTCAGAAAGTGCTTCTTCTTTTCATCACCTTCAATATTGAACTCTTTCTGAATAAATAAGAAACACACATATATATTAACACATGTTTTCATTAACAGATAATTTACTATAAAAAGTTGATTATTATATACCCGCAAATCCTCCCAAATATCATCCTTAAGGCCACTCTCCACATCTTTCCACTCGTCGATGTTAATATCTACATATGACCGAACTAGAGAACCTAGGTAACTTTTGAAATTGGCAGCATATTTCCCGATGGGTTTATTTGTATCGTCAAATTCGATATGCTTTTGCTCTGACGGCTTGTTTTTCATTTTTATGCATGTTGTTGATCCTCTTGATCTTCTTTTCCCAGACTCTTGTTCACATTGGGTGCTCGAAGAATCAGTCATGACTCTGTTACATTAGTTGATAAAATTCTTATAACATTAGATAAAAAAATATAATTTATACGGCGATAAATGTTAACACATCACTCTACAACTACAGTGAAGACGCCAAAAGCTTTAATCAGATTACAAGAGTGAAAATAGATATTTCGATGATTCTAGCAGCTACAGACAACTAAGAAGCATATCAACAACTTTTGTGAAGGTACTTACCGCATAACAAATAGTTCAATAGGGTTCAAATGGCTTGTGAACAGGATGTCCAAAAATACGACAGTGAAATTAATCGTCAAATAAATGTCATCAACCATAATCACTAATCAGTACATATGGGCTCTATACCCCTCAAAGTACATTCACTGATGATCTTTATGTAGGTGTGTTAATTAATTTTTCTTGTATTTTACATAAAGAAGACACTAATTCAATATGATAATTAAATATGTCATAAACATTTGAAATGGATGGAATTCAGAGGTCCGGACATCAACATATCTTGATTATGTTAAAAAGGTGATCAACGTAATCAACCGGTCCCAATCCTACCTGAAAGGTCCGACTTGCCTACAGGAAGCGGAAAATGCTTGTGGTAAAAACTCTTAGTTCCAACACCAATTACCAACTCAGAGAGTTTAAATTTCTACACATAAAAATTACCCAAACATGTTAATTAATGAACTGAACAAGTAATAAAACATACATTCTTGCGCAATTTGTAATAGGCGAGGGTGAAACTAAGCGACGAGGAATCCACGGTGAACAGCAGGCGACGGTGAGTGAATTAGGGTTCGGGGTTACCTGCGCAATTTCTAACTGAGAGAACAAAAACCGAATCGTCTCCTATTCCAAAATATTACTTCTGAAAATCTGGCGGGTTTTTGGAGTGGGAAATATGAAAATTTTGGACTGAGATTTATTCCAAAAACCTAATTTTGTGTATTAGGGGAAAAATTAGACATTTCAGAGGCTACAAACCACGCGGGTTCGAATCCCTCCTCGCACCCCACCGATGCCTATAATTATAAATTAGTTTCAGAGGATTACATCACATGGATATGAACCACGATGTCGGGGGTTTGAATCCCTCCCTCGCCCACAAGTATATTGCCGAATTTCACGATTATATGGATACTTTGTACAAAAATAACCGATGCTCATAAGTTTTATCAGACAATTAAAGTCAGTTGTTAGGAATAACTTTTGCTTATAATAGTAAATATTTTACAAATTTTGGCCCACGTTCTGGCCCCCACCTTCCTCCCAAATGTCTTCTGTTCTCGCCTATTGGATAGAAGCAGACATTATCCCTCCCCTTCCCCACCTCTTCCTCCCCTCCACTTCCTCTCCAATTCAAAAACCCCTTCCAAACCTCTACAAATTCTTGAACAGAAAAATGGATCTTCCCCAAGAAATCTTGATGGACATATTCTTATGCCTCCCTACGATATCGATAGGCAAGCTCAGGTCCTTATCAGAAACATGGTGCAACTTGCTCTCCACCCCACAGTTCATCAAATCCCACCTCGCTTGAGAAACACCCCGCCAAGAATATATCACTCTCATCACCCCATCTAACATCATTCGCTCCATCGAAATCAAAAAAGGCAACATTAATACCGTTTCAAGAGAGCTCTACTTTCCATGTGTGTGCAGATTGGTTTTGGGTTCATGCGATGGCTTATTATTGCTACTCAACCTAACTGGTGGGATGGTTTTGGTGAACCCCATTACTCTGGAGAAGGTGAGACTACCTCCTCCACCTCTGGTTAGGGGTGAGACTACCCATGTCGCATGTGGATACGGGTATGATAGTGCTAGAGATGATTATAAGGTGGTTTTACTTTCTTATTGCGATGCGGATTATAATGGGCCATTCGTGCCTAACCGTTGCGATGATGCATATGTGTACTCTGTGAAAATGGGTGTGTGAAAAAGGTTTAAGACCTCGCCTTATGGTAATTTAGTAATTTTCATCCCCTACGGAATGTTTTTCAACGGGGCTAACCATTGGCTGCATTATAACATGAGTGAATTGGGAAAGATAGAGTTTGTAATCATTGCTTTAGATTTGGTTACCGAGGTATATTTCGAAATCACTCAACCTATTTGTGTCCATGTGGTTAGCGAGTTTTCAACAAATGCACTTGTGGTTTTGGGGGGATGTATTTGTTTGGTGGATAGGGAAACCTGTGACCAAAGAACGGATGTTTGGCTTATGAAAGAGTATGGTGTGGCAGGTTCTTGGACGAACCTCAACATTTATTATAATGGAGTTTTGTCTTGGTTCACGCCTTTGTGTTTTGTTAGAGATGAGGAGGAGGAAGTTGTTTTGATGGCTGGAGCTCGTTTGGTTGTTTATAATGTGAAAGATAGATCACTGAGGTCCTTGGTCGTCGATAATGGGGCTTATGATTAATTTCAAGACAAAGGCTACTTTACGGAGAGTCTCATTTTGCCTGCCTTTTGCGGTCACCACGGTAATTTTTATTGGCAATGAAATTAAAACATAATTATATCTTTTGAAAGACGTGTTTGTTCATTTAAGTCTTTCTTTTACTATCAAAAAATAAAACTCTGATAAAAGGTACGAATCTTGATTGAGTAATTACAAATTCTGGAAATTTAGGGCAAGAATATAAATCTTATAAATTTTAGGGTTCAATCTGAAAATTCCTAAAGCTGTTTATAATAAAACTACCATATTTCAGTCTAGGAGTGCTATTTCGACAATCTTTTGGAAATGGCGTGGAGGCAAACATCCCAGTTCACTGTGGGAAGAGGAAAATGTTGTTGTGATGATGGTGTCATTTGTCGGACATCATGGACCGCCCTCAATCCCTGGAGGAGATATATAATTTTTCTAAGATTTCATGTAAGTCTTGAATTTCTTTCCTATTTCTAGGTATTAGGGCTAATAATGATTTGGGGGTTTGGGGGTTTGTATAAGATGTTAACATGGGGTCGATTGATTGTAGTTAAAATAACTGTTAGTTGAGATTTGTGTGGGTGTGTCGTGCTTTTGCTTGATTTTTCTGATAGTCTTTATTTTTCGTAGCTAAAGGGCTTATTTGCATTAATTTTGATTCGAGTAAAAAATATTGTAGGAGCCTGAAGGTTGCGAGTTTTTCAAATGGCTTGAAGACCCACTGTGCCCAAGAGCTAGTCAGGTTATTCCCAGACTTTTAAGACGAGCAAATAAATTCGAAGCTGAAGTTCAAGTGTTGGAGGCTGATGTAAAGAGACTTGAATTAGATGTGAAGAAGCATGAAACAAACCTGAAAGCACTTGCATCTTAAGATTGTCAGCTTGAAGAATATGTGAAGAAGAAGCGAAATCGGGAACGTTGTTTGTGCACGACGCTTTTGATTACTTGGTTTATTATCTGGATCAAGAACAGCTGAAAGTCTCTCTAGGGTGTATTTGGTTTTAGTGTTGGGAATGAATGTGTGTTGTACGTTGTTTATTGTTCGCTTTTCTAGGGTACTAAATAGACTGTTGGGGGTAGTTTTGGAGGTCGATTTCTTTTGTTGTTTGATTAGAGTAGGTTTGTCCTTATTTTTATTAGCTTTTTAGTACGTTTTTATATTTGTTTTTGGTATAATTTGGATGATTTAAGCTTAATTTTGTATTTTTATAGTTCCAGCTTATTTTACCGTATTTTGATCATAATTGATGCAATTAGGTGATATTTCGTTGTTTTTCACCTTACAACTAAGTAACCGGAAGATTTCAGCGCGTAAATAGATGAGTTCGACATTCAAAAGTGGAGAACGAGCTTTCCGATGAACGAGTAGCAGAAAAATCGAGAAAATGAGACAGAGCCTCAGTAGCGTCGATCGACGCAAGCGTCGACGCCAAGAGCCAGCCCACGTCGATCGACGCGACGTCGACGTGACGGCCATAAATGCATTTTTAGGGTTTCTTGTGCGCCAAGACATGCTATATCTATATATACCCTTCATATTTCGGATTTTTGGGAGAGACACGACATCCTAGGGTTTTTGGGCTTAAAATAAACACAATTCCACATCTCATAACGAGATTTGAAGACCGAGATCAAGGATCGAACACTACTACAGAATCAGGATTTAAAGGCGCCTCATCCACGGCGGTTCTGGAAAAACCGCCGTTAAATACTTTTTTACGGCGGTTTTCCAAAAAACCGCCGTTAAATTGGTCATTTAACGGCGGTTTTCATAAAACCGCCGTAGAATAGTACATTTTACGGCGGTTTTATAAAAACCGACGTTAAAACTAAACTAAATTAACGGCGGTTTTTAAGAAAGCACCGTGAATTAACAAGTATTCACGGCGGTTCCTTAAAAACCGACGTTAATTAGTTCATATGTTAATTATTGCGGTAGATCTAACATCGGTTCTATTAGAACTGACGTGAATAAGATGACATTTAACGGCGGTTTCATAGGAACCGCCGTAGAATAGTAAGCTGCCATGTCCACAATAAGAATGGCTTGGCAGAGCTGAGCATAATTTTCAAAGGCGAGAGGCGCACAAAGGCGCAAAGCCTTCTGCAGCCCGAGGCGCAAGGCGAGGCGCGCGGCCTTTTTACACATAAGGCGCAAAAAATAAAAAAAAAAAAGAAAATATACTAACTTTGTTTTTAGATTACAAACAAGCAAAAAACATAAAAGGTTATAACTAATTATATTTTCACAAAAAAATTTGTCCATGACAAGTTATAAGAGCAAAAGAAACATCAAACACACGCAAGTTATAACAATTATAATATTGTTTTTGGGATGTTAATAAGAGTGAATCAGTTCTTAAATTACACCAAAAATTTTATTTTTTTAAAAATGGAACCTGTTTGCCAGGCGCACTGAGGCGCCCAAAAAACCGCGCCTTTCACACAGCGCCCGCTTTGGGCTAGCAAGGCGTTTGCTTCATCGCCCAGCGCGTCTTGCGCATTACCGCAAAGCTTTGTTGCCTGCAGATGTAAATAGAGAGATTAGATGGGTTATGTGTGTTTCCAATTCATTATTATGGGTATGAAAAATCCACTCTGATTGAAAATATGAAGTTCTGGGTAAGATCTCATTGGATTTGTTTATTATTATTTATTTCTTTTGGCAGGTCTATGAGTAAAAAGTCTACTAATTTAGAAGACCAACACATGGAAACCCGTGAGCTAGGTACTTGAAGTGACCCCATTTAAATTAATTTGCCTAAATTTCCCAAAACAAATCCAAAAAACTTTAAATAAAAAACTTTGGGACCGCCTTCTATTTTGTTTAAAGTTAAAAACCACTGTAAAACCCTAAAGTACACACAGAAGAGAAGCATTTAACAACTTTTCAAATTCTTTTAGCTAAGAAGGTGTTTACCACTAACTTAACAAAACAAGGCACATTACAAATAAGATCAATGACACTAGCAAAAGAAAAAGTCTACCACATTTTAGTACTATCTAACAAAAAATACATATCGGCCCAAAAAAAAAAAAAAAACTCCAAAATAGCTAATTCAAAACAGAACTCTCAGTTTGTCACCCAATGCAGTAATAATTCTAAATCGAAAAATGTCAAATATCACTCAAAAACAATAAAATCATTTATTTTATTTTGATAAAATTATTAAATCAATATTTGAAAAATAACTTCAGAGTGCTCTGTCTCAATCTCCCTCTAAAAAAATTTAAAAAAAAATTAAAAGAGAGAGAGAGAGAAAACAAACACATACCTGGTGAAAACCGAGTTCCTTGGTGAGCGGCACGCCGAGCTCCGCCATACACGCCTGCATTCGATCATCGGAGCCGTACAATCTGGGGTACCTCTGTATACACTTATCCTGCATCTTCTCCAGCACATGTAAATCTAAAATCTGGCCTCCAAAAAATATATAAAGTAAAATAAAATATTTTTAAAAAAAATAGAACATTCTGGGGTTACTTGGAATATTTATTATTATTATTATAATTATTATGGGTAATAGCAATCAAAAAGTCAAATTGAAAGATATTAGGCAAATGAAAATACTTACTTGCGCTCACGATGCTTCGGGCTGGGACGAGAGTACTTCAAATACCCATCCCAAGGCACCTTTTTAAGACCTGCTCGAACAAAAATAACATCCCTCACCCTGAAAGGAACATCACATTTAACATAGATACATTAGAAGTCATGAATTGAGGTAATGAGACATACCTCTCAGCAAATTCAATTGGTGTTTCGCCAGGTTTAAGGTTTTGAGGCTCCAGGTACCACACATCACAAACAACAGCCCATGATGTCATAAGCTGGCAACAAGTGTGTTGTAAAGGATTGCCTGCAAACAAGGTTTAAACATGATTTTAATAGGTCTTCAAATGATGAAACAATAGTTTATTGTCGCCCGTTTGCAAAGAGCACCATCATTAACGAACAGTTAGAGAGCATCAAATATATCCATTGAAAGAAAGCCGCTCAGCCATATCAAAGCAATTCAGAGAACACTGCAGTGTAACCAAATAGGTATAGACAAGAAAAATAATCGAACAATCGTGTTATTGGCATAAGAAACAGCAACATGACAAACTTACTTTCGGCTGTTCCAAAAGGCATTGACAAAAATCTTGTTATACTTGATTGCAATTGGACAGACAGTACAGCCAAGTTCAAATTCACCCTAAAAATCATAACAAAATTAGATAAACTAACAAGATTTAAATGTTATGATATCAATGATTTAAAAAATAAATAAATAAATAAATAAGAACCCAATCGGCAGGATCTATGTGACCTACATCTTAAAATTCTATGTGAACGGACTGAGTGGCATTGTAGGATTGCATTTCATTCAAAAGCAGGATTCTTTTTTTTTCAGCATTCTTTTTTTTTTTTTTTTTTGCACAACAGGATTACATTTCATTCAAAAGCTGGAGATAAATGCAAAATCACTTCGAAAGCTTCTCAGATGCAATCAATCAATTATTAAGAAAACACACATACACAGGGAGAACCAAAGCTAACTCCATAAAATTCACATAAGAATTTCTGCAATCGCTGAAACTAACTCAAACACTGTAACTATAAATAATATATATGAAGGTGACACATAATTAACAAGATCAACTAAATTTCCCAGGATATCTCACTCCTTAAGCACATTCAGTACAGCTGAAAATCAAAACGCATTCCAAAACAGAGAAACCTAACTTAAACCCAACCAAATCGCTCAGATCTACTAAAATTGCATCAACGGCGTTACTCGAGTCAAATTCACTTCTAACAGATAAGAAAAAATCCGAAAAAATCTGCAATTATGGAGATTAGGAATAGGCCAACGAAGCAATAGAAAGCAGCTACTAGGAAACAGAAAACTAATATCCCCACAATCTGCAATTCCATAGCTGAGTAAATAAAAACGAAAAAGATAAAACTTTTTTAAAAAATAAATAAAAATAAAATAATACCTATAAAGGATGGAGAGGGCGTTTCCAGCCATGGCGTCTGGTGGCGATGGACATGGAAATATGTATCCAACTTATTTCTCAGTCTCTCTCACACAAACCCTACCAAAATGCAGCCACTCGTCGGCGCCGTCGGCTAGCACCTCCTGGCCCTGGAGCCACATGACAGAGATCATGGCGTCGTCCATGGCGGCGGGGAGCCTGTGCTCCGGTGCCACCACCAGCACCTACAGCGCCGACGCGAGGCGGTGGCAGAAACTGTGGAAGCGAGGCCACGTCCTGGAGCCGAGGCAGAAGCCGCCGCCGTGGAGAAAGCAGAGAACGGCTCCGAACGAGTGAAGTGAAATTAGGGCGGAGGTAATATGAAAAGTGGATTAGGGTTTTTTATTTTAATATTTATTGTTTGTTTGATTTAATTGATTTATTGATTTAATATTTAGTTTAATATTTAATCCAGATCGTCGGATCAAATACTGATCAACGGCCCAAAATTTTTGCTTGATAAGGACGAGGATTGGTG
>BMAC01000033.1:2540917-2647936 GCA_014905375.1 Phtheirospermum japonicum | reverse complement strand
GTGATTTTTTTTCAATGGTGCAAGGTGTGGGCTATATATAGTTGTTTGTAGGGGCAAAAATGTCAAAAACACAAAAAATCCCGCAGCCCTCAGCGTTGCAGTCGATTGACTGCAGGGGTGTCGATCGACTGCTCATTCGATCGACTGAAGGGCAGTCGATCGACTGCTCTGCTGCAAGACGTTGGCCTCTGCTCGGCAGTCGATTTCAGGGCTTTTCAGTCGATCCAGCAGTCGATTTCTGGCTTTGCAGTCGATCCTGGATGCTTTCGGGTCGAATTTCTCGTTTACCGATCCAAATCATCCGCCGAGCGAATATAATCCTTTTAGCCACCTACAAAACAAGAATTTGAGCTTAAAAACCTAAAAATAGCACAAACATCTCACATATTGTACTCATAAATCCAAAAAGAAAATAAACGAGAAAAGTCCTAAAACCTAACGAGAAACGACTCAAAACTACTAGACACGACGCTAAACCTTAACTAAAAACACGAGGAAAAACACAACAATTACATGCAAAACAACTACCCCTCACTTATCGGTTTGTTCGTCCTAGAACAACGAAAAGAATCGAGAGTGCACACGCAATGAACATCATGTGAAATGAGAAACCCTTGTTCTTATCCTTATTTATATGATGGAAATATCAACATAGACTCGCTATCGTCAAGCATTGCTCGTATTACTCTTTCTCAAATGCAAGCCAAATCGATGACTTCCTCACAAATAGAATCTTGAGGGTGTTCGCTCAATTTGCTCAAGTGTTTGATATGGGACGTGTATACGCTCAAAGCCGGTCAATACATGCACCTTGTCAAGATTTCACAAATCAAACACTCAAAATTGCTCATAGTACATGACCAAATAAGAATCGAAGGAGGTCTTTATTATGGGTTGTAATGTTGGCTCTTTGGTAAGGTATGGAACATTTGGATATAGTGGCTAACACACGATCAAACATGATCAATAACACAAAATCCTACTTTCTAAAACCCAAAGCTTATAATCGCTTCACCTTTCCCAATTTACCAAACTCTCATTCGAAACCCTTTCTTCTTACACACTCTTCCCCGACTTTTATTTCACAACACTTAGAAGCTTTATGAATTTGCTTCTTTTTACTAGAATTAGCCTTTTTGAATTAGGCTTTTCACATGAACGCACGCTTTTATCACTTTTCGTGATTTGTGTTGGAGTATTATTATTCTTTTTTTTTTTTTTTTTTGTATAAGCAACTCAAAACCCCGAAACCCACAATTGATTTTCCTCTCATTTCTCATCAACTAACAACGTACCCTCTCACCTCACAAATTATGAAGATACAATGGCTAAAATCGAGCTCGGCTGACAAGAAACGTGATAAAGGCTCAAGGGGGATCATTTGGGAATTTTAAGTAGCGTATATATATATAGATATGGCTGGAACAAGGGTGATATATGTGCCTCAAGGTCATTTTCAAATTCAATCATGTACGAGCAAAGTCAAACCTCCTCAATGCAATTTCCATAAAAATGTAAGCAAGCCGATAAATCACATACTACTACAGAAACAGGATTTAAAGGCGCCTCATCCACGGCGGTTCTGGAAAAACCGCCGTTAAATACTTTTTTACGGCGGTTTTCCAAAAAACCGCCGTTAAATTGGTCATTTAACGGCGGTTTTCATAAAACCGCCGTAGAATAGTACATTTTACGGCGGTTTTATAAAAACCGACGTTAAAACTAAACTAAATTAACGGCGGTTTTTAAGAAAGCACCGTGAATTAACAAGTATTCACGGCGGTTCCTTAAAAACCGACGTTAATTAGTTCATATGTTAATTATTGCGGTAGATCTAACATCGGTTCTATTAGAACTGACGTGAATAAGATGACATTTAACGGCGGTTTCATAGGAACCGCCGTAGAATAGTAAGCTGCCATGTCACCAATCCTCGTCCTTATCAAGCAAAAATTTTGGGCCGTTGATCAGTATTTGATCCGACGATCTGGAAATTAAATATTAAATCAATAAATCAATTAAATCAACAAACAATAAATATTAAAATAAAAAACCCTAATCCACTTTTCAGATTACCTCCGCCCTAATTTCACTTCACTCGTTTGGAGCCGTTCTCAGCTTTCTCCACGGCGGCGGCTTCTGCCTCGGCTCCAGGACGTGGCCTCGCTTCCACAGTTTCTGCCACCGCCTCGCGTCGGCGCTGTAGGTGCTGGTGGTGGCACCGGACCGACACAGGCTCCCCACCGCCATGGACGACGCCATGATCTCTGTCATGTGGCTCCAGGGCCAGGAGGTGCTAGCCGACGGCGCCGACGAGTGGCTGCATTTTGGTAGGGTTTGTGTGAGAGAGACTGAGAAATAAGTTGGATACATATTTCCATGTCCATCGCCACCAGACGCCATGGCTGGAAACGCCCTCTCCATCCTTTATAGGTATTATTTTATTTTTATTTATTTTTTAAAAAAAGTTTTATCTTTTTTCGTTTTTATTTACTCAGCTATGGAATTGCAGATTGTGGGGATATTAGTTTTCTGTTTCCTAGTAGCTGCTTTCTATTGCTTCGTTGGCCTATTCCTAATCTCCATAATTGCAGATTTTTTCGGATTTCTTCTTATCTGTTAGAAGTGAATTTGACTCGAGTAACGCCGTTGATGCAATTTTAGTAGATCTGAGCGATTTGGTTGGGTTTAAGTTAGGTTTCTCTGTTTTGGAATGCGTTTTGATTTTCAGCTGTACTGAATGTGCTTAAGGAGTGAGATATCCTGGGAAATTTAGTTGATCTTGTTAATTATGTGTCACCTTCATATATATTATTTATAGTTACAGTGTTTGAGTTAGTTTCAGCGATTGCAGAAATTCTTATGTGAATTTTATGGAGTTAGCTTTGGTTCTCCCTGTGTATGTGTGTTTTCTTAATAATTGATTGATTGCATCTGAGAAGCTTTCGAAGTGATTTTGCATTTATCTCCAGCTTTTGAATGAAATGTAATCCTGTTGTGCAAAAAAAAAAAAAAAAAGAATGCTGAAAAAAAAAAGAATCCTGCTTTTGAATGAAATGCAATCCTACAATGCCACTCAGTCCGTTCACATAGAATTTTAAGATGTAGGTCACATAGATCCTGCCGATTGGGTTCTTATTTTTTATTTATTTATTTTTTAAATCATTGATATCATAACATTTAATCTTGTTAGTTTATCTAATTTTGTTATGATTTTTAGGGTGCATTTGAACTTGGCTGTACTGTCTGTCCAATTGCAATCAAGTATAACAAGATTTTTGTCAATGCCTTTTGGAACAGCCGAAAGTAAGTTTGTCATGTTGCTGTTTCTTATGCCAATAACACGATTGTTCGATTATTTTTCTGTCTATACCTATTTGGTTACACTGCAGTGTTCTCTGAATTGCTTTGATATGGCTGAGCGGCTTTCTTTCAATGYATATYTTTGATGCTCTCTAACTGTTCGTTAATGATGGTGCTCTTTGCAAACGGGCGACAATAAACTATTGTTTCATCATTTGAAGACCTATTAAAATCATGTTTAAACCTTGTTTGCAGGCAATCCTTTACAAKACACTTGTTGCAGCTTATGACATCATGGGCTGTTGTTTGTGATGTGTGGTACCTGGAGCCTCAAAACCTTAAACCTGGCGAAACACCAACTGAATTTGCTGAGAGGTATGTCTCATTACCTCAATTCATGACTTCTAATGTATCTATGTTAAATGTGATGTTCCTTTCAGGGTGAGGGATGTTATTTTTGTTCGAGCAAGTCTTAAAAAGGTGCCTTGGGATGGGTATTTGAAGTACTCTCGTCCCAGCCCGAAGCACCGTGAGCGCAAGTAAGTATTTCATTTGCTTAATATCTTTCAATTTGACTTTTTGATTGCTATTACCCATAATAATTATAATAATAATAAATATTCCAAGTAACCCCAGAATGTTCTATTTTTTTTAAAATTTTTTATTTTACTTTATATATTTTTTGGAGGCCAGATTTTAGATTTACATGTGCTGGAGAAGATGCAGGATAAGTGTATACAGAGGTACCCCAGATTGTACGGCTCCGATGATCGAATGCAGGCGTGTATGGCGGAGCTCGGCGTGCCGCTCACCAAGGAACTCGGTTTTCACCAGGTATGTGTTTGTTTCTCTCTCTCTCTCTCTTTTAATTTTTTTTAAATTTTTTTAGAGAGAGATTGAGACAGAGCACTCTGAAGTTATTTTTCAAATATTGATTTAATAATTTTATCAAAATAAAATAAATTATTATATTGTTTTTGAGTGATATTTGACATTTTTCGATTTAGAATTATTACTGCATTGGGTGACAAACTGAGAGTTCTGTTTTGAATTAGCTATTTTGGGAGTTTTTTTTTTTGGGCCGATATGTATTTTTTGTTAGATAGTACTAAAATGTGTAGACTTTTTCTTTTGCTAGTGTCATTGATCTTATTTGTAATGTGCCTTGTTTTGTTAAGTTAGTGGTAAACACCTTCTTAGCTAAAAGAATTTGAAAAGTTGTTAAATGCTTCTRTTCTGTGTGTACTTTAGGGTTTTGCAGTGGTTTTTAACTTTAAACAAAATAGAAGGCGGTCCCAAAGTTTTTTATTTAAAGTTTTTTGGATTTGTTTTGGGAAATTTAGGCAAATTAATTTAAATGGGGTCACTTCAAGTACCTAGCTCACGGGTTTCCATGTGTTGGTCTTCTAAATTAGTAGACTTTTTACTCATAGACCTGCCAAAAGAAATAAATAATAATAAACAAATCCAATGAGATCTTACCCATAACTTCATATTTTCAATCAGATTGGATTTTTCATACCCATAATAATGAATTGGAAACACACATAACCCATATAATCTCTCTATTTACATCTGCAGGCAACAAAGCTTTGCGGTAATGCGCAAGACGCGCTGGGCGATGAAGCAAACGCCTTGCTAGCCCAAAGCGGGCGCTGTGTGAAAGGCGCGGGTTTTTGGCGCCTCAGTGCGCCTGGCAAACAGGTTCCATTTTTTAAAAAAATAAAATTTTTTGGTGTAATTTAAGAACTGATTCACTCTTATTAACATCCCAAAACAATATTATAATTGTTATAACTTGTGTGTTTGATGTTTCTTTTGCTCTTATAACTTGTCATGGACAAATTTTTTTGTGAAAATATAATTAGTTATAACCTTTTATGTTTTTTGCTTGTTTGTAATCTAAAAACAAAGTTAGTATATTTTCATTTTTTTTTTAATTTTTTCGCCTTATGTGTAAAAGGCGCGCGCCTCGCCTTGCGCCTCGGGCTGCAGAAGGCTTTGCGCCTTTGTGCGCCTCTCGCCTTTGACAATTATGCTCAGCTCTGCCAGCCATTCTTATTGTGGAAAAACAGTGTTAACTTTTATATCTGTGAAACTGTTGCTTGACAAGCCTTTGATCTGTTAAAAAAAGAAAGAAAAAAAAGCGTGACTGAATTGTTTCTATCAATGATGTAGGTATTAATTGCCGAAGGAAGATGACGACACATGCATTGGAATATCAAAGACAACGACTAAAGAAAGGTTCCCACTAATGATGACAGCTGCCTATGAGGTTAGCTTCCATCAACCAAGCACAAACATGTTGGGGGTATARGGGAGTTTTTAGTATTCGTCTTAATAATGTTACAATGGTAGTCTCCGCTTGATTGTAGATTAGTAATTGTGTCACTTTTCTCATCTTCTTGAACTACTATTATTATAATGAGTTTCCTCTTATACTCTGATGTTTAAAACTGTGTTGGGATCATGTACTTGAGACTAAGTGTCACTTTGAGAAAATACTGGCCAGGATATATAGCAGCCGTTGAAGAATCATGCGAAGTAATGATGCCTGAAACTCTTTGAAAGGACAATTAGATTTAAGGTTACTTAGCACAAAGTATATTAAGACAAAGAGAAAATACTTTTGTGTCCCAATATTACGCTTTTAAATCATGAAGCATTATTTGAAATTTCTATTGGAGTTTCCTAGGTGAATCATAATAACTACACTCTAATGCCTAAATGGAAAGAGAGAGAAAAACAATCTGTTCTCGTCGCCTGGAAGAGAGATAGATAGATTGGGGTAAAATATATTTATTTATTTTGTTTTTTATCGTCTTCCTTACTTGGGTTAGATAGAGGTTGTTAGCTGTTTTAAAATTCAAACTTAGTGTTAGCCATTTCATTGCTTCAGTTGGTATAGTGAATTTTCTATTTTTACTCTCAGGATGCTGGATAAAAGATGCTTATAAAATCTTGAAATAATGAGTGATTGTATGCACATTGTAACAATTTTTTAAGGGGGAAAAAGAAACTTGCATACATTTGTACGTTGATGTTATTAAATGTCTACAAACAAATAAATAAATAAATAAGACCCAATCGGCAGGATCTATGTGACCTACATCTTAAAACTAGCTCTCTTTTTTTTTTCTTATATAATTTTGCATTATTATCAAATAAAAGTTGATCAATTAGAACTGAAAAAGTTGATCGTTTCTGTTAATAGAACTGAGTATGGATTATGGTATTTGCAGGCTGCCTCGACCGTCGGGCCCGCAGGGAGGTTGACGAAACTGAGAGTTAAAGATGAGAAGGTTGCCGAGGAGAAGCTTGGCGCCCAACTTGACATTATCGCTCCTATTATGTACTAAAATTCATCAATAGATAGATTTTAAGTAATAACTTCTTGTGTTGGTTGTAATTTGAATTATTTAATTGTAGAGTGATGAACATTTAGAAAAGTGATATAAAAATAATGAATCTCAAAAAATTGGTGTACCTGCTTTCATTTTTTTTTAATTTTCTTAATACTTTCTAGAAGGTATTTTCAAGAACCGCCGTAAAATGTCAGTTCTGGAAAACAGACTTTCTAGAAGGTATTTTTCAAAAACCGCCGTTAAAAGTGATAATTTCATCGGCGTTTCAAAAACCGCCGTCGAAAGTATCTAAACTACGGCGTTTCAAAAACCGCCGTTAAAATCCCTTAAAAAATCGCCGTTAATTCATGATTTTTTACGGCGGTTTTTAAAAACCGCCGTAAAATTTAACGGCGGTCGATATAAAGGCGGTTCAAAAACCGCCGTTAAAAGCCTCTAAAAACCGCCGTTAAATCACTGTTCTGCAGTAGTGGAAGAACAACGAGTCCGAAACTTCAAATTCACGTTCGGGATTCATTCTTCGCATGAGATCAACGTTCGACTCCGGAATAGCTGGAGATTTTCATCGCTTTTATTTGTTCCAATAAGTACTCTAAACCCTTAGTTAATTACGTAGTAATTTTCCTAGTTAATTGCTTAGTTAAATTCTTAGTTAATTCTAAAACTAGTTTAATTAGTTTAATTGTTTCATGCTTGGATATTGGATTAATTTGGTTTATTTATGTGATTCGATTTATGTTTAGTTATTCGTTTTTAGATTCTTATGATATAATTGTGTCGTGATAGCTAATTAAATTCATGTTCTTAGATTTGCTGCTTTTACTTCTTAGTTCTTAAGTTCGAATAATTTAATTATTGCTCGTAGTTGATACTATAGTCTAGAATAATTAGTTTAATTACCCTTAGTTTAATTATTGCTTTAGTTTATAATGATCAATTCAGAATCTTTTAAAACCCCAAATGTACATGTATTTTATTCTAGTTCGTAAATTTAGAAAAACATCCAAAAGACCGAACAGTTGATTCCTCGTGAGATTTGACTTGAGTCAAACTCACCACCCTACAAGTTCCTCGTACTCTTGCGAGCAAACTTACGTGTTTTTAATTTAAAATATCATTAATTGGGGTGCACAAAAGTTTGGTTCAAAATTTTGGCAGCGTTGCCGGGGAAGCAACGAGTAGGAATCAAGGATGTTTTTCATTTTATTTTCTTGTTAAGTTATTATTTTCTTTTTTCTTTTGCACTTGGATTGGGTTTTTGCCATTTGGTACGTTGATTTGTTGTTAAGTATATGCAAGGTAGATGATCACTTCAACGCGATCTTGCACCATTCATTGACAACATCCATCATTCAAATCCACCTAGACCAAGACCCATTTTCATTCCTGAGAACGATTCTTCAGCAGCGACTGATTTTGTTTGTGACCAAGTTCCCGACACAATGTTGGGAGCATATTCGATTCGGAATGGCGATTCCCCACCAAGATCACCACCACGTCCCATTCGAAACGGGTATGGTAGTGAACCAATCGTTTTGCAAGGACAACCACAACCCCGAGCCTATTGGGCTAATTATCAGCAAAATGTGGAGAATGAGAGACAAGATACGGGGAGAAATGAAGGAGTCGACCAACAGCACAACGTAGTCAATCACCAACCCAACATGGCAAATATGAGGTAAAACGAAGATATGAACAACAATGTCATGCGTCAACACAACATCGAAAACGTGGCATATAGTAATGAGGATCTTCTGTAGCGTAACGCATATGCTAATAATCAGAGGCACGTAAACGCTTGGTTGGCGAATCAAGAACATGGATATGAGCAAGACAATTTTGAGAGGAGATATGAGCACGAGAATAATTACGAAAGAAATGCATGTAACAATCGCTTCGAGAGAGTTGATGACCGAGTTAGAGAACCAAGGGGAGATAGAGCCCCTAGACAGCGTGATTTGGCGCGTCCGAAGGTTGTACCTTTTAGGTCCGCTATTGTACTTGGACCAACCGCAAGAGAAGTGGAGATCAAACCGCACCAACTTAATTTACTCCCGACTTTTCACGGAGGTGCCCATGAAGACCCCTTGGCATTTTTGAACTATTTTGTTGATGAGGTTGGAAGATTTGTGGTTCATGGCCTCAACCAAGAGGAGGTGCAAATGATTTGCTTCCCGTATAGCATGAAGGACAAGGCGAAGTCATGGCTACTATCCCTGGAACCTGGTTCATTGACTGACTGGGATATGATCAGCGAGAAGTTTTTAAATCAATACTACTCAGCACAAATAACGGGGCATCTTCGGAGTCAAATTGCTACCTTTGAACAGTTAGATGAAGAACTATTTCATGAAATGTGGGAGCATTACAAGACGCTTTTGCAAGCTTGCCCCCGCCACAACTATTCTCCGGAGATGACTAACCAGTTTTTCTTCGATGGATTATTGGACCATGGGAAACGAGAAGTAGAGATAGCGGTAGGAGGAGATTTTGGAGATTTCATAGCCACCGAGGCGAAACGGGTGTTGGAGAAGCAAAGCGAGAAATCTAGATAAACCAACTCTCGGCATCGTAAAATGAAGGTTAATGAGATTTCCATTCCCGATCCTGATTTAGATGACGGCAAGTTAGTCAAGGCAAAGTGTGCAGAGATATTTGACGAAAAATTAGCTGCTGGGAAAGCCGAGCGGGCAAGCAAGGCCGCTGCACAGAAGAATACTGCAGCATGCAACCAGTGCGGATCCCCTCAGCATTTACCAGACGAGTGTCCAAACAACATAGTGCAGCAAGAAGACGTCAACGCAATTCAGAATTATTCAAACCAAAAGAAGTGCACCTCACAACGTGAGAATCCTCTTTTCAAATGGGGCCCACGAAGTCCGAATTACATGCCACCCGATCCGCAATACCCGCTACCACATTCGCAAGCACCACCGCCACAAAATAATTTTCATGCGCAAGGGCAGGCGTCTAATATGGCTCAGCCAAATGATCAACTGTTGGTTTGGCAGAAAAATCAAGTGGCCGAGACAATCAGCAATAGAGAAGGACTTACAAAGGTGAACGCAAAGTTAGATGAACTCTTAAAGAAGGTGAACGGAATTGACCATCTTTCTGGAATAGTTCATGATCTAGCTAAAAACATGGAAAGGATGGATAGAATTATGGGACAACTAGCGACTGACATTGCGAGGTCAAATAAGGAGAAGGACAAGCTCCCAAGTCAGGCAGAGCAAGCATCGGCGATTCATGTCCTTCGCAGTGGGAAGAAGATCGACAATGGCATAGTGGACCAGGATGAGGAGATTGTTTCTAAACTAATAGACAAGCTACATAAATCCACCAATATATATGTTCCTGGATCCATTCAAGGGACGATTCCGAGCAACACCCTGGGCAAAGACGAACCATCACTGCCGAAGCAATTAACGACGCAAATTAAGGATGTTATTTCTTTTCCGAGCCGGTTGCATCCAGCGAAAGAGAACAAGAGGTTCATGGAGCTATACAACCTCATGAAGAATGTCAATATCAACCTACCACTTTTGGAGGTAATCAAAACAATGCCCGCCTACGTTAAATTTTTTAAGGAACTTGCCTCGAGAGAGAGACGTTTGGCGACGAATCAATACGTAACATTACCGAAAGAAGTTAGTGCGGTTTTTAAGAAGCCATTGCCACCTAAGGAATGCGATCCTGGAAGTTTCGGCATCACTATTTCATTGGCTAATGGACAAAAATCAATAGGAATGTTAGATCTTGGAGCATGAGTGAATCTACTGACGTATTTGCTTTATCAAGAATTTAATCTTAGACCACTGAAACCGACAACCATGTGCCTACAGTTGGCCGATCGCTCAATTCAACTACCTTTGGGAATAGTTGAGGATGTTTTAGTACAAGTTGGAGAGCTCCTAATTCTGGTTTATTTTGTGGTTATGGACGTTGGCGAAGTACTGGTTGTGAGCACTGAGCACACCATTTTATTGGGGCGCCCTTTTATGTCTACCTCCCACACGCTAATTGATGTTCACAAAGGGAGGATGACCATGACCGTTTTGAGCAAGAAAGTGATGTTTTCTATTAAAGATATTCAAAATACTCCTACTCCTTCCATGCTAGATGAATGTTCGTTCGTTGACCCCATTACATCCTGCATTCACGAGCTTATGGAAGTCGTGGTTGTAGACGAATTAGGCGACGGGGACGACGCTGGATTTTGGAGGAAGGAAGAGGATACTCAAGAAGATGACTTCGGTGAGGAGCTTGATGAGTTTGACGACGAGAAGCATTTGAGTGGAGAAGATCTGATCGAATTACTAAGCATTGACATGAGCGATTTTATTGAAGAATTTCAAGTTAATTTAGATGTGGAGATCAAAGCAATTAAATTCGGGCAAAGGGTGGAGTTGAAGCCACCAATAAGTCGCTCAAGGTACGATTTCCTTGGCCCTAACAAAAAAATTTTGCATACAAAGAATAAGGGCAAGGCATATTTCGACGAATTGACGAGGATTAAGACGAAATCAAAAGAGGTTCGCGCTAAGAAGGTCAAAAACTTGCAGTATGAGGTTGGGGAATTAGTACTGTATAATCACGAACGTAAGTATGACCAAGCTGATTTTGGAGCTGCATGGAGCGGACCGTTCTTAATAAAAGAATTAGACGAGTATGGAGTAGCCACGTTATATGATGAGGTTGGAAAATCATCCCTTCAAATTCACAAGCATAGAATAAAGCCTTATCATGATGGAAGAAAGAAGAATCACGATCACAAGTTGGTGGAGTTAGGAGATCCACCACACGATTGGAATTAAACGAACGAGATAGCGTCGAGCAAGCGACGTTAAGAATTTGCGCTTCTCGGGAGGCGACCCGAGCGTTTTGTATCCTTTTGTACCTTATTTTCAATTTATTGAATTTTTCATATTGATTTTTATTTGTTTAGAATAGATGGAGGGACTCGAACAAGGAGAATTGATCAAATAAGCAAAGAAGAAAATCGACCCAAAATTCCGCCCGCGTCGACACCGAGGATGCTCGCATCGGTCGACGCAGCGTCGACGCATCTGCCGAGAAATCGCTCTCTGAAGCGTCGATTGGGTTCGCGTCGATCGATGCAGCATCGACGCGAATCCCGTACCCGTCCCAGAACACGTTTAAAACTGGATTTTGACCCACCAACCCGACCCGTTCACGTGTGACCCGCGACTTCAAGCCCAGAATCAGCTTATAAAATGCCCTCACACCCTCTTCTCCTTCATTCTTCAAATTCCCAACTTCAATTTTCACCTTCCATCTTCAAATATTTTCTTTTCTTCGAAATTCTTGCAACCACTCGCCAAATTAACCACCATAACCAAAATTCCCAGAAATTTCCACATACCAACTTCCTTTCAAGCTATTTCTCCAAACGGGCAAAGTAGGTTTCGGGTAATTCGTTCGTTTCTAAGGATAATCGTCGAGGTACTTTGCTTAAAACTCTCTTGGGACCATATTATTTGTTGTTGGTTGTGTTGGGAAGTCTTTGGTGCAATAATTACTCAAGTATATTATTGGTTGAACACGCACGCCAAGTGTTCGACAAAATTCCCCAAAGAAGCAAAAATTTTATTTTTCAAGAATTTTCATTCCCGTTCAATTCTTATTGATTGATAATGTCTCGAGCGGGAAAACGCAAGGATGTTTCGGGGAAATATGGAGCACCGTTCCCAATTTACGACAAAAAGGAAGGGGACACTTTTAAGAATATTCAAAAATGGGGGTTTGCGATCCATCGGATTTTGAACGTCAACGGAATTGAGGAGGAGGCCTCGAATGGCTCGGAACACCACACCGACCTTTCCCGATATGTCGATGGCCTCGGGTGTGGGTACTTCGCCCAAATGCACCTCCCCGGATTTAGCGATCTTATGCTCGAGTTTTTCACTACTTTGGCAATCCAGAACGATGAGACGTTCACATGTAGGCTAGGTGGGAATGATGTTTTTGTGAACGAGGAGATTTTTGGCAACATCTTTGGTTTCCAAACTGAAGGGGACCACCCGATAGGAGTTCAAGGCTTCGATTTAGCCTCTTTTGGGGGGATGATCACCAGGGGAAACACGGGCGATTGCAAGCAATTCCCTTGAACAAAGATTCAAGACGAGGCCCTCTACGTCGCCTACAAGATCCTCGGTCACATCATTTTATGCAAATAAGAGGCCACCTACACGACCAAGTCCGAGCTCTACATTCTACAATGTCTTGTTGACGGTCGCCAAGTCCGGCTTTACCCATTGATCTTGAAAGGACTCTACAATGTTACTAAGGGTGCACTTGGTAGCAAGACGCCACTCCTTTCCTTCGCACCATACATTACCAGCCTCGCCCGTCACTTCGGGTTCAATCCGGCCGAAAACGGACTTAGATCACTCGGGACGACTTCACTTCCTTTAACGCGTGCACCTGCACCCCGAGTGAGGTCTTCGACTCAAGGAGTCTCCTCATCTCGAAACGGCGAGGATGACAATATGGAGCCGGCCCCACGTGCCACTTCGGGCCCGAGCCCCAATTGGGGCCAATTTTTTGAGGAAAACCGGGCATTTAAATTGAAGATGTTTGACAAGCTCCAAATCATCGACGACAAGATCGACGCGAACCACGATCAAAATCGTCGAAGCTTGAGGAAGATGCGCGCTCGCATTTCGAGCCTCGGGGAACGGTTCGAGGCGGCTTATCCCCAACCGAGCATGGACGTTGATGAGAACCCCGAGGATGATGGATCCCGCGAGTTTTGACATCGTTGTATCTTTGTTTTATGCTTTAAAAAAAAGGCGAAAAAATGAAAAATCCAAAAAAAATTGTTATTTTCTTTGCTTTTGTTTGTTTTGTTTTTCTTATGGCATTTCACATCACGCACATTGAAGAAGAGGCCGATTGCACAAATCAACGAGTAGCGGCTCGACCTTTTTATTTCAGGGATGTTTTCTTTTCCTTCCTCTTTTTGATTTTTGATGTATTTGTGGCAATCAGGAGATTGCCGGGATTTTTAGAGAAGGGGGTGGTCGAGTGTAATTTGTATTGCTTAATTGTGTAATTTTTAATACTTGGCCTGTAATAATTATATGCTTAAACGTGATTAATTTCTATTTCTACGCTTAATTATGTTTGTATGGCTTGCCTGTCGAAGTTAATTAAGTTTGATTTGAGGTTCTTGTCTTTTGAGCGTGTATAAGTGCATAAATTTCTCAAAATTATTATTTATATATTGTAAAATGGTACTTGGACGCAATTGATTTCGCAAAACCTTAAAAGCAGCGTCAATTTAAAAATTTTCATGCAAAAAGCTTGTGAGTAGCCTGAGTGTTTATCATCTTTGCATGCGCTTGAATAAGTTTCAGTCTTGATATCTCTTGAAACCGCTGTGTGTAGTCGATTTTGAAAATGACGTTAAGGCACAGAAAAAACCTATTCCGGCCATATTCATAAATTTTAGCCACTATAAATTTCGAATGAGCCAATCATAGCCAAATAATCCATGCCTATAGCCTTAAGTGATTTTATTGAGTCAACCCCTACAACCCATTAAAAGCGTGGGGTAAGAGTTCGTATTTTATTGGTTATTTGAGTCTTAAAAATTTTTATTAGGAATTTATTATTTGTAAGTAAGGACCACCATCGAAAAAAGAAATAATTAAAAAAAATAAAAAAAGAGAGACCCCATAAAAAGAATAAAAGGGGGATAAAATAAAAAAAAAAATAAAAGGATGGTGAGTCTTGTGTTAGTAATTGCCTACGCGCTTATATATTTTATTTTATTATGAAGCCTATTGTTTAAAGGCAAGAGTTGTGTAATTGTAAGAAGCACATTATAAGCTTCAATTGTTTTTAAGTGGTTTGAGCTTACAGTCGGTTTACGAGTTTCGAGTTGAGGAATAGCCTAATTTTAAGGCTACGTTTAGAGTGTTAAGTGAGGTTTTTTATTTTTGAACGAGGTGAAGAAATTTGCTTCTTGATTAGGTTAGGTTGAGTGAGCGATTTTGCCACACGACTTATATATTCCACACCCGTCCTGAGAGCCTTACATTACAACCCGTAAAGACCTTACCGATTCTTAGTTTTGATAACACACTTAATTTGCGATTGAGAAGAGATTGATATTCCGTGCTTATTTACTGTGCATATAATTGTATGATTTGAGTGTATACACGTCCCATGCAGCAATGCTTGAGTGCTTTTAAGCGAACACCCATATATATTTCCCTTTTGAGAGGATGCATGAATTTAGTTTTAAAGCGACAATGTAATATAGGTGGAGTGTTTGACGTTGCGTGACTTGTAACTATATTTTCAAAATTACGTATGTAGCATAGCACGACTCTTTGCTTGAACTTATTTTCATTCTAGTTATACTTTGAATTTATTGTTTGTTCAAAGACGAACAAACCAATTAAGCGTGGGGTAGTTGATTAGAGTAGGTTTGTCCTTATTTTTATTAGCTTTTTAGTACGTTTTTTAATTTGTTTTTGGTATAAGTTGGATGATTTAAGCTTAATTTTGTATTTTTATAGTTTCAGCTTATTTTACCGTATTTTGATCATAATTGATGCAATTAGGTGATATTTCGTTGTTTTTCACCTTATAGCTAAGTAACCAGAAGAGTTCAGTGCGTAAATAGATGAGTTCGACGTTCAAAAGTGGAGAACGAGCTTTCCGGTGAACGAGTAGCAGAAAAATCAAGAAAATGAGACAGAGCCTCAGTAGCGTCGATCGACGCAAGCATCGACGCTACGTCGACGCGAGTCCCTGCCCGCGATGATCGACGCTCAGTCGACGCAAGGCCGATGCAACTCTCTGAAGCGTCGATCCAAGAGTGCGTCGATTGACGCTAAGTCGACGCAACTCTCTGTTGAGTCGATGCATGTCCGCGTCAGTCGACGCCACCGCCCAGTCGACGCGAGTAACCAGGCAGCATCGACGCCGAGAGCCAGCCCACGTCGATCGATGCGACGTCGACGTGATGGCCAGAAATGCATTTTTAGGGTTTCTTGTGCGCCAAGACATGCTATATCTATATATACCCTTCATATTTCGGATTTTTGGGAGAGACACGACATCCTAGGGTTTTTTGGCATAGAATAAACATAATTCCACATCTCATAACGAGATTTGGAGACCGAGATCAAGGATCGAAGAACGACGAGTCCAAAACTTCAAATTCACGTTCGGGATTCAATCTTCGCCCAAGATCAACGTTCAACTCCGGAATAGCTGGAGATTTTCATCGATTTTATTAGTTCCAATAAGTACTCTAAACCCTTAGTTAATTATGTAGTTATTTTTATAGTTAATTACTTAGTTAAATTCTTAGTTAATTCTAGAACTATTTTAATTAATTTAATTGTTTAATGCTTGAATATTGGATTAATTTAGTTTATCTATGCGATTCGATTTATGTTTAGTTATTCGTTTTTAGATTCTTATGATATAATTGTGTCGTGATAGTTAATTAAATTAATGTTCTTAGATTCGCTGCTTTTGCTTCTTAGTTCTTAAGTTCGAATAATTTAATTATTGCTCGTAGTTGATAATATAGTCTAGAATAATTAGTTTAATTACCCTTAGTTTAATTATTGCTTTAGTTTATAATGATCAATTCAAAAACTTTTAAAACCCCAAATGTACTTGTATTTTATTCTAGTTCGTAAATTGAGAAAAACATCCAAAAGACCGAACAGTTGTTTCCTCGTGAGATTCGACTTAAGTCAAACTCACCACCCTACAAGTTCCTCGTACTCTTGCGAGCAAACTTACGTGTTTTTAATTTAAAATATCTTTAATTGGGGTGCACAAAATTTTGGTTTATTGTTCTGTTGTTGTAGCTGCTTGTTGGCCTATGTGAAATTGACACTTTCTCCATGTCCGGCAGTTTGCTAGCATAGAAAGGAATAGAAAGTGTGGTTGAGAAATGATTAACAGGACTGAAACTTGAAATATCTTTTAATTCATTGGTTGCTTAAGTTGAGTTATTATGATCATGTTTTCTTGTCCAAAGAATATGATTCTAATCAGCTGTTTATCCGCTTGACTTGTTCATGTGTTGGGATTGCAGCTGTATTAAAATGAAATACTCGATTATATTTGTTGGATTGGGAGAGTAATGTTTTTTAATTGAATGATAAGATAATAAATTTTGTATGTTTCTTATTTTCCAGAGAAATTAGAAAATGTAATCTTAAATTAATTGAACAACTCTCAATCAATTAATTAAACACAGGGGATTCGTTAATAAAAGCTAGGAGAAGAGAACAAATAAACCAATCATAGAGTTATTAAATGCATGAAACATAAATAAAGGCTATAAAGTAATTAATTTTTGGACCACAATTAGTTTTACTAAATAACAATTACACCCTTCATGTATTACAAGGACCATCCACCATTAAATTAAATTTTATTTATTTATGACAAAAAACGAACTTTGTCTTATCACACTACAGAGCCTTTACATTGCTTTCATAACAAGCATTTTTGCTAAACACTTCCAAACTCACCAGAACAAATAGTTGTTTGGGAAAAGAACCAACTTCTTGGGAAACTTGAAAATTTTCCATAAACTGATAATATGAACAATTTACACAATGCTTTCATAACAAGCATTACTGCAAAAGATTAAGCATTCACCATTACATCTAATTCACATGCCAAAACATATTCAAAACACATCTAATTTCCCATTACATCTGATCTCATGCCAAATATAAACATAAACATAAAAACTGCAGTATTCTTAAATATGCAACTTGCTATATCCACAAAACAAAAACTAAAGATGGGAGATCCAGAAGCTGAAGGAGGAAGGTTGAGTCGAGTAGCAAACATAAGTCTTCAAGCATCTCCTGGCAGCTAGTAAAGACATGGCGACCATCTGATGCCCAGCTTGATACATCAACAACCCAACGTTGATCTGAAAACCCTAGAATTATAGCCTTCTTCTGATGACCATTACCTCCTGGAACCACATGCTCAGTCCAGAAGTCCTTTGGAATGGCCTATAAAAAGCTCGCATGATTAGAAGCTGCTAACGTCATATCAATAATTGGTGGAAAGTGTATTAGTTGCAGATAATTTAGAAAACCTTCAACTTACAATTCGTCCACGGTTAAGAACAGTCTTCGATATTGCTACTTTGAAAGAAGGTTCATTATTCAGCTGAAACTCGTCAGGATCTTTCACACCACAAAAGTCATGGCTTGTAACACCTTTGCCATCAAAGACTATTACATCAAAAATATAAGGCTTGTATTATTAATGAAGACAACATAATAATCTTCTCCGATTTTGTTGTCATCCGCAAAATCGAACCACTCGCCTGTAAACCTGGCCTACAATAAACAAATAAAAAACAGAGTATAATGCAAACTCTCAGTCATATCTAGTTTGCAAAAACTTAAACAACACATCATGAATGACATTATTATTCATACGAAGAAATACAATTCATAATCATTTAACTCCCAGTCTAATTTTCCCACTTTTTCTTTATAATAATGGTAACACCGTCTTGAACACAGAAGAACACAAATAACACAAATCGAATAAGGGTTCTTAACACGCAAAATTGTTCATCAACAAACTAGAGTTAGATATGGAGAGAACAAACCTCATCACCGTCTTCACCAAGAAACTCGACAGTCACATCCCAAGTATGCCCAACAGGATTGCGCAAAGTAAAATCGTTACTTTCAAGATCTGCAAAAGATTTCATGATTTTCTGCGGGATATGCTGCAATCACGTCGACAATTATTCAGAATTACAAAAAACCATTCAAACAAACAATAATCAGAAAATATATATCAGAACAAAAAAAGAAAAAAAACGGAAAAGATAAAATCACATATACCATAAAACGTGAACTGGGCATGAGGATGGTCTTTGTGAATGCCAGAATTAAAGTCATCCTTAATCTAGGAGAGAAGATAATTTTTTATGTTGCAAGGTTTTTGGGAGATTTTTCAAGGCCGATTTTTTATTTTTCTAGGTTTATTTTTATATCGCAAAGATTAGGGTTAAGCATCGGCTGTTGAATAAGAGTCGATGCATATTCATCACTAGTAAGAAAAGCGCGGGAAAGTATCTAACCAAAAGGTCCCGGGTTCGAGCCACTACGCTGTGCTAATATTATATGCATCGGTTGTCTTCATACAGACCGATTCTATTGACACACTTAAGCATCGGTTGTAAAGTTAACATAAAAACCGATGTTATGGAAATACTTTAAGCATTTATTGGCCGAAAAAGGTCCCGGGTTCGAACCCCGCGCTGTGCTAATATTCAATGCATTGTTTGTATGTATACAAACAGATTCCATTGACATACTTTAAGCACCGGTTTTGAAGTTAACATAAGAACCGATGCTATGGACATACTTTAAGCATCGGTGCTAATGTTAATAACCGATGCTACTGACATATTCTGGCAGGAAAAAATCAAGAAGAAAGCTTATTGTTTAGGCACGGGTTTGAATATTACACATTGGTAATTCTGTCAATCCTCTGAAGATTACATGTCGCATTCACTCATACTGAACAATCTTCTCTCCTACCTCATATAACCAAGAACTTAATGTGTTAGTCAAATTGTACTTCGATATCATGTCTTTCTTTGATTTTCATCCCAATTCTTGTGAAGGATCAAGCAACATCACTTTGGTACTTGAAGGGACTGTTAAAAATGGCTTATACAGCTTCAATATTGTTAACTCCAATACAGAAGCAGTACATCTGGCATTTCTCTTGGTTATAGCAATTCTCACAAATAAAGTTCTCTTGCCAAACAACAATCTTCTCATTACCAGACACCATTTTTGATGAAAATTACTTTTCCTTACCTGTTCTTACCCCCTTCTCAATACCATTATTAGATTTACACATGAGATGATTACAAAAACACATTTGGGAATTTTGGCTTTCAATAAAACCACATTTAACTTACACCCTTCAACTATTCCAAAGACCATAATTTAATTATATATATTATTAATGACAAATGCCTTTACCAACAAATACATGCCATTACAGTGCTTTCATAACAAGCATTTTTGCTAAACACTTCCAAATTAACCAGAACGAAAAGTTGTATGGAAAAAGAACCAAGTTCTTTGGAAAATTGAAAATTTTCCATAAACTGTCAATATGAACAATTTAAACAGTGCCTTTATAACAAGCATTTTGATAAAAGAACCGAATCCACCAAAATAAAGGGAGCTCTACCAATAACAAAACCAGACTGAAACAACAATAAAAGGTGTGTTTTTTTTACACAAAAAAAAAAACACAATGAGCAACCACCATGGAGATGAAGACACAGTGATGAGTCGATTCCTAACCCCATATGAAGCTGCTTCCAAGCAAAAGGATGTCTGTTTATAATTGAGAGAAAAATGAGTCAGAAACAGCTGCTATAATTTATTATGACTGAGTATATTTATTAGTTCGGAAAAATAATCTTACACGTAAAGTATATTATTCTTGATTGTCAATCCACTCTCCTTCTCCATGGTCAGAACAAATATAACCGTCTCCTTAGGTTATCGAAGGTTCATTAATACCAATGGAAAATGGTGGGGTTTCATCGAAGTGGTCGTACTCGTCTTCATCTACAACATCGCTAACACCAACAATACTCCTTTTGTTGGGGAGGACCAGAGACCACCTAGAATCGACAGGATCAGAAACATAAAAGACTTGTCTTGCTTGTGATGCAAGTATAAATGGATCGTCCTGATAACCCGACTGACTAAAATTAACTAAAGTGGGTCCCAAATCATCAACCCTCACACCCCATCCGTTGTCGACCCAGCTACATTAAAAAAGAGGAATCTTGAACAATTTATAGTAAAGTTCCCAAATGTCCTCAATGACCCTATAAAATAACATAGAAGCATCCACTGGTCCTTTAACTTTCGCACTCGGATAATCGCTTGTTAATGCAATTATTGAGACACCACTATTCTGCAACACACTTTTGTCATCCTGACGTTTCGTGTAAAATATATACCCATTGATGTCATAACCTTCATAACACCTCAAATGTGAGAAGGACCATATGCTAACCATTTGACTATTTCGGTGATGTTATTAGGTGTCCTAGATAACTCTTGCATTACTGTCTCTTTGAACCATTCATAAAACGTGCGATTATGTTCTCTGGTCACCCATATTTCATCTCTCAAAGGGTTCTGCTGTTTTAAAATGAACATGTGCCGATCGAGGTATGGATGGACCTCGAAAATATGTTGCAATACGAGTTTGTGTGCCTAGATACGCATTTCAGAATTTGCTAAAAATGATTTGAGCCCAATAGTACCTTTTCCTGCAAGCCTTCCCTCGTGGCGAGATTTAGGAATGCCAATAGTCTCAAAATTCGCTAAGTAATCTGTACAAAACTTAATAAACTCCTCGACAGCGTAACCTTTAATGATAATCCCTTCAGGCTGAGAATGATTCCTCACAAATCCTTTTAATATACCCATGTATCTCAAACGGGTACATGTACCTCAAGAAAACCGACCCACACAACTTGACTTCTCGAACTAAGTGGAAAATTAAGTGCACGATAATGTCAAAAAACGATGGAGGAAAAAATATTTCAAACTCGCATAAAGTTTTAAGAACGTCGGCCTGAAAATCATCTAATATCTTAGGATCAATAACTTTACTATAAATTGCGTTGAAGAAAATACAAAGCTTTGTTATGGTACGCCTCACATCTCTTGGTAATGAGTCTTGAATTGCAACTGGTAGTATGTGTTGCATTAAGAAGATTTCATACCAACCAATTTCAAGTCCTTCATCGAAACGAGCTTTTTAATATTCGAAGAATAACCAGAAGGAACCTTGATTTTATTCAAACACTCACAAAAACTGATTTTCCCTTGTTTTGACATGGTATAACAAGCTGGAGGTAGGTAAGTTCGCTTGTCAGTTATTTTCGGTGCTAACTTCTCTCGGATCCCCATTTCCACCAAGTCTTGTTTAGAGTTAAAACCATCTTTCGTCTTACTCAGAATGTTTAATAATTTTCCAATAACACTGTCATATACATTCTTTTCAACATGCATCATATCTATACAATGTCTAACCAACAGATGTTCCTAGTATGGTAGACCCTAAAATATGGATTTCTTCTCCCAAACACCCGTTGAGACATTTTTAGAAAGTTTGTTGAACTCAACGTCAATATCTTGAACACGATCGTAAATTGCACGTCCGGATAATGGCGATCTAGCAACTCAGTCCAGAGTTTTCCCATTGAAATTTTTTTTTTTTCTATAAGGATGCTGACTTGGGAGAAAAGCCCGACATATTTTTCTATATTTTTCAGCCAGATACTACTTGTCTCATCTTCACAAATGGTTCATGCCTTAGCTCCTTTATTTGCATAACCTGGCAAGTTACCATAGGCTGGAAAATCATTGATCGTGCAAAATATCATGGCTCGTAAGGTGAAATTTGTTTGAGTATAAGTATCAAAGACGGTCACACCCTCGTTCCATAGTTTTTTAAAATCCTCAATAAGAGGTGCCAAGTACACATATATTTCATTCCACGGTTGTTTAGGTCAAGATATTAACAAAGACAGCATGATGTACTTGCGCTTCATGCATATCTAAGGAGGAAGATTATAAATTATTAACAGAACCGGACAAGTACTATGACGACTGCTCATGTTTCCATGTGGGTTCATTATATCTGTGCACAGTCCAGTCGAAGATTTCCCTTCTCACTACCGAATTTGGGAAACTTACTATCAATGTTTCTCCATTGCGGGAATCGGCCGGATGTCTTAGTTTTCCATCCTTCTTCCTTCCTTCATCATGCCACTGCAAATTCTTCGCTTCCTTTTCATTTGAAAACAACCGTTTGAATTTGGGAATAACCGGAAGATAGTACAACACCTTGGCCGGAGGTCCTTTTTTATGTACAAGCCCACCATCATCACTGCCTTTTTTTATAGCGTGATTCCCTGCATTTTGGGCACTCCCGTAAATCCTTGAACTCATTCCGATACAATATGCAATCATTTGGACATCAATCTCCAGACCCAACGGGCACAACATTCTCTTCGCCTAGTAGGTTGAAGTGGAAAGTTTGTTATCATCAGGAAACGCATCTTTTAGAAGCTCTAGTAACCCCGAGAAACTCACATCACTCCATCCACTCTTTGCCTTTTGGTTATATAGATTAAGCACGAACGATAACTTTGTAAATTTGGTACATTTAGGGTACAACGGTTTTCCAGCATCAACAGATAATCTTTCAAACGCAGTAACATTATTTATATCACCTCCTATATCATGCAACATTTCATCTAATCGATCACTGTCTACATCCTCGTCGGTCTCTGTATTACTATCACTAGTATCATACGTAGATGGAGCTGTCGAGTGAGTTGTATTATCAGTCGGAGGTAAAGTTTCACCATTCCATATCCATCGTGAATAACCTTCTTTAAAACCACGACGTATTAAATGGCTCTTCACTTGGTCCGTATTCCGAAAGTGTCTCAGATTTTTGCATTCAACACAAGGACACACAATCGTTTTCCAAGAAGACTTAGCTTTATTCTCCATATCAAATTTAAGAAAACTTTCAACCCCTTGAATATATTCAAGTGTATTACGTCTACCATACATCCAACTTTGATCCATTCTCTACCGCTGCACAATTGAATTAAGAACTCAATAAAAAAACTAACAAAGAAACAAAAATTAATTTACCAGAAAACTCCATATATATGCATGTATCTTTGTTCATAATTTTTTTTCTTATTAATTACTATTTTTTTATTCTGTTTTGTTGACAAAATATATATAGAGTTAGCTAGGTTCATATTATATTATAATTAACACTGGGATAAAAATTTCAACTAATTATAATTATTATTTTTATTATTATGTTAAGCAAACCAAAGTCGACTACAGGACCTGCATTGTTCAGCAGGTCCCATTGACAATAAGATTCAGATATGGCCATCAATGAGTGAATTCTGTAAACATGCATAGTGAAATGCCTTAGGATGTACTATTTTAGTTGAACATTCTATATTTATGTGTATCAGTCAATTGAAATTTTGTGATAATTACATTACTCTGTTATTAGTCTACATTTGTTTTACATGATGCTTTATTAGGCGATTCACTTGTGAAATAAAAGAGAACATGTATTAGTCGGCTGACCTTGTTTGTAATTTTTAGACCTTAAAGTTCAAAACAAACCTAAATTTTATTTATTCCTTACTATTAAGTAGCACACAGTAATTAAAAATAGTGACTTTTATTCCAATTAGCAAAAATTAAAAAAGTTACAAATGCAAAAAATAAAAATAAAAATTACAAATGCATGAAAAAAATCAAGTGTAGGCAACCTTCCTCTTCAGCCCCGCCTGAGCACGACCCACATCATCATCATCAAACCGTGCACCAAGCTTGGTGATGAGAATAGATTTGAGCTTGGAGATGGAGAGCACCACCTCACCCTAATGAGCATTTATAGTGCTCAAAATGTGGGTGAGTGATTCTAACTGGCCGGCTACTTTCCGCATGTCTGCGGAACGTTCTTCCTGTATTTGCTTCATCAGCACGATACGTTGTTTTTCCTGGGTTTCCATTAGCTTTCGAAGCGATCCCGAAATCGTGTTTTCAGCCATTATTTGTGATGGAAATTAAATTTAAATTTTGCCAAAAAGGTGCAGTTTAGTTGTGAAGATTAATATTTTCCAAAAACAGGGGTATTTATACAAGTTCAGTGCACCTCTTTGAATTCTCAATACCTTTTCAATTTCCCAATGCATCGATGCCTTTTCAATTTCCAGTGTGTGAACAACACAACCGATTGGAATTCTAAGTTAAATAAATGCTGCTTCACGCCTTTTAAATGTATATGCAGATAAATTATATGTAAAATAATAAATACAAAAAATAAATACATACCTTGAGCAGATCAATTTGCAAAGAGACGGTGCAAAAAGATGGTGCACAAAGAGGGAAAAATAAGCGGGTAGGTTTTCGTGGTTATTTCGGAAAATTCAATTGCAAATTCAATAGCAAGATGAAAGATATTTGGGTAGAATAATGGAATAGGTTTTCAGTTTCTGTTCATCAATTATAAATATGAATATTCAATTCAGAATTATGAGTTTTTCTTCACTAATTTTAAAAATGCCGGCATTTTAGAGAAGAGGGCAATTCACAGTATGCATCGGTTGTTGAGAGAGAGACCGATGCATATTGTATGAGGCCAAAATCATTAGCATCGGTTTTGCAAATAAATCGAAGCTATTATTATCATATCTAGACTTTAATTTATTGTATGCATCGGGTTCAGTTAAAAACTGATGCTTAAGGTTTTGAAATTCTTAGGGCCAATTTTTATTCACTTTTTCTCGCGATGCGCGCGTAATTAAATTTGAATGGGCATCGGTTCTAACAAAGAACCGATGCTCTAGTTTGGTTTCAAGCATCGGTTGTTCTACAACAATCGATGCTTATTTATTTTACAGAAATTTTGGATATTTTTATTATTATGTGCATCGGTCAGTGTCACAAAAACCGATGCTTCAGGTTTTGAAATTTTGCTCAACCAGTTTTTATTCATCTTTTTCTCGCGATGCATGCGTAATTAAATTTTCATGGGCATCGGTTCTAACAAGAACCGATGCTCGGATTTGGTTATAGGCATCGGTTGTTTTACATGAACCGATGCATATATATTTTACAGAAATCTTTGGATTTTTTTATTATTATAGGTATCGGTTGATATACAACAACCGATGCTATTAATTTTTCCCAGATTATATAGGCATCGGTTGTTTGACCTCGACCGATGTCTATTTATTTTAATAAAAAATTTCGGTTATTTTATTATTATACGCATCGGTTGTTTTACAACAACCGATGTTATTAATATATAGGCATCGATTGTTTGAAAATAACCAATTCCTATAACTTTTATTTATTACAAAAAAAAAACGCGCGACTATAGGCATCGATTTCTGGATTAGAACCGACGCCTATAAATTTTTTTAATTATAAAAAAGACCTCGCGTGTAAATAGGCATCGGTTGTTGACAACAACTGATGCCTATAACCTTGTTCCGATGTTATTTTTTGTAGTAGTGCATCCTCAATATGGGACTTTAAAACTTTTCATTAATACGCATCCTCATTCAAATAGTTAACTTATACCATTTATTCCTCACTCACCGAAAATCAATTTTGAAAAAATATAAATATTTATCTACTCAATATGTCAAGTAATCTTATTTGATATAATACTACATGATTTAAATATATAGTCATCAAAATTAGTCAAAACTAAACAAGATTTTCTAACACAAATGGCGGAAGAAATTCGGTAGAGATGGAGACTTAGAGAAGGTGGTGACCGGATAGTGTTTCTCATCTTGGTTGTGCGATGTGGAGGCTTGGAGCAGGTTGCTATGGGATTTTTTTTTTCCTATAGACGATTGTCCAAGACCATCATGAAATTTGCAAGTGCTGGCAGATTACTATGGTATGCAGTGACCTTGCAGCGCAAAGGCATAGTAGAACCATAGCAAGCCCGAAGACGTCTTAATCTCTACATGTTATTTGAAATTAGAGTAGGCCATTAATTCGTTGAAACAATTAGACTTAGTAAATCTTAATTTACTAAATAGATTTACATTCATTGGAAAGATATAACATTTCTAACACTTAATCACATCGAGAAATATGATTAAAGTTTGTGCGATCTAGAGTTGAAAATGTATTCATTGAAAAACATTAAAAAGGCCTTGGAAGCTTTAAAGCGACTATAAATGTGAGTTTGAGAAATGCACCGAATGTAATTTACATAAGCGTGTATATTCTATTTTAGTAATTGAAATAAATAGAACTATTTCTCGTACAATTGTAATTTATATTAGTGCATATATCCTATTTTAGTAATATAAATAAATAGAACTATAATATTTTTCATACGAGTATGTGTAACGCCCCAGGATCGCCTTCTAAACCTGACGGTTTGCCCCACTGCATCACTAATAATCCTTTCTAGCGCACTTGTCCTCACTCAAATGCATCCTGAGAGACTTCTCAGGGGGTCACCCATCCCATCTCTACTACAGGCCAAACACGCTTAATTTTGGAGTTTCGATGAGAGGGCATTCAAAAAAGAAGATGCATCTTATTAGTATGAGTTTAAGAATCAAATCTAATTGTGCTTTCCTAGTTACGCTCATAATTTGGGGTGTTACAGTATTTCTTAAAGTACATAACAGAATTGTTCTTTTAGGAAATGATAAAACTGATGTTCTATAAATAGGCATAGATAAGACTTTAAAAGTTCTAAAAGATTCGGGGTTATTTAATTTAATCAAATGTCTTCGGATAAAATAAGAGTTTCTAAGAATCTGAAGGATTTAGGAATAGAATCTAAAATCTCAAGTAAACATGGAAATCAAATAGATGAGTTAATGAATGTGATAAAGTTCTAGTTTAACATAATTGTGTGGGTTGAAACCATCATTTCGGATATCACACTCATTACCACACGAAGGTAATAAGAGGTTGTGGACGGTCTTATAAATACCTAAAGTGTGGGGTAGATTTTTGGCTATAATAGAAATAACTAAAAAAAAGTCTAAAATGAAATTGGAATAGTTTGTTTCATTGGATATCCAAACCATAATAGTGCATATAAGAAGTGAAATAATTAATGATATATATGATTGAAAATCATAAAATTAGAAAATTGTGAAATTCTTGGGTGATGTTTTCTTTGCAAAACATTTAAGTGCACAGTGCAACGTGTATAATGGTAAGTTCAAAGATAATCATCAATGACATAATACCATTAAATATCTTATATTAAAGAGAGGTTGTTTCGGTTAATTATGAGAAGTCAAAGAAAAACCTGGTGGGCTCACCAACAAAAGTTATAAACCGAGATCAAGTATTTAAATTGGTTAGAGGAATGAGATTAAAGCCCATAACAAATTAATAGTCTTAGCATGCACCCAACCTTAAGAATTGGAGGACCCAAAACCTCGGTTAAATGAGAAAATTAAGTTTTGACAATTCAATGAACACTTAGAAACACATCAGCTCACTCTTATAACGTCCAAGTAGATAGTTTGCCTAAGTGGCGAGGTTAAGATCGTAATAACTTTTAATGATTCATATACATATATGGTGGAGTAAAACATGATACTCTTTCTGTGAGATCACCTGTATAAGTGAATAAGTAATAGCAGCTTCTAAAATAGAAAATCATTTATGAGTCTAAGATGTGATCGAGGGTTGAAAAGGACAATAACATGAAAATAAGAATGTATTAGAAATGTTATTGTGTGAGTGCTATTGTCCTGGTTACACCAACGGTTGGCCAGTTCAAAACATCGTTATTAAACAATCAGTATATCCGATAATATTTTACAAAGGAGGATTTAAAGTCGAAAGCTATCTATCTTGATTCCTATAATAGTTCGCCGGAACTTTCATGCCAGTCTACATAATGCAAGCATTAATTCATTCAAGTGGGGAATTGCTGGAAATTATTATTAGGTTTAATAATTATCTCCAAATAAATTAAACAATTGACTAAAAGTGTGACTAATCGAATGAAAGGGTTTATGCAAATAGTTATTTTATTTAATTCAATTGATGTATATGTTCGTTCAAACCATTTGAATTTGTTCGAATAGAAACGTTGTGAAAATTGAAACTTTCGACAATATATAAATAAAGCTCCTATGATAATCATTTAAAGCACATCATTGACACACCATTGAGTAAACAACTAGAGTTACATTCAATATCAGTAGAGCATATTTGTCTAAATCTTTCTTCCTTCTAAGCTTGAAAGTTTTTTCTGTTCACCGAATATCTTTATTATTATAACGCTATTTAGTTAGGATCACAAATTATTTTATATTAGTAGAACATCTTTATTATTATAACGCTATTTAGTTAGGATCACAAATTATTTTATATTAGTAAATAATTATCATTAACTGTGAGCATCAAGGAGAATAATATTCTTCTTTAAAAGAGATATTGAACACTCGACTCAATTTAAATCTTGAATTATTATTTTGCATAATTCTAAAAAAGAAAAATCATACGCATTTTTACCCAACAATGATATGAGCTCGAGAATTCATAGTCGCAATTGATAGATGTAATATTTTTAGATAGAGATTAATTTTAGTCTCTCATGCAATTATACCACCATATAATTATGACATATTTATCTAATTAAGATAGATCTATCATTTCAATACAAAAACAATTACTGATTATTGTTGAAATGCATACATCAACGCAAACCACGATTTATGGAAGTAATTTCAGAAAAGTCTTTTTTGATGTGGTCATTAGTTGGCCTAAACATACTAGACTGCGATCTCGCATGCGCACATGAATTTTACTTTTCAAGGTCCTGCAAGCCAATTAAATATATAAATAAATAAAATGCCGACATATATAAATGTTTACAAATATACACGTATATAACTCATAATATTCAAGTACTTAGGAATTCTAATGATTTTTTTTTTGGGAAAATGTGAACATAGGAGAAACATGCATCTTAATAATGACAATTATAAAAACTTGTGATCTAGAATTGAGAGGTGAACAAAAAATGAAAAATGGGCGAGGTTGACATCTCCTTAGCATATATATTAGATCTGAAGCAACAATATATGGGCATACGACCTAGGCAGCGCAACTGCGCAACCTACAAAAAATATTCAACACAAGCAAACAGCAAAAACAGCAAATACTATAGGTCTGTATATGAAAACCAAGTTTTGCCGCATATTTAAGGCAAATCTCATTTAGCGACATGACTTGTGTATGAATTTAACCACCATTGAAATAGGAATTGATCGTGAAGACAAACAACATAATTATTAATTCTTGGGGCCAATATCTTTCAAGCCACAGATCTGTTCTTCTCCCATTGCGTTCATAACAGACACCACAAGGTCCTTTCCTTCCTCAAACCCACTTTTAATCTGCATGCAATACAAATCAAAAGTTACACACTTGGGGAGTGTTTGCAAAACACTTGAGGAGGCCCTAAAACTAAATTTTAAAATTAAAAAAAAAATCTTAAAAAGAAAAACTAAAAAGAGAACCCTAAAAAATGAAAAATTAAAATTAAAAATTAAAAAAATATAATAAACCATAAAAATTTGGAAATCCCTAAGATAAATTAAACTAAATAAGAAACTAAAAGAAAAAACTAAAAAACAAAAACTAACAGCTGCCTAACACAAGTATTTGTGAAGAGAAAAAAAAAAGTGATATTATCTTTTAGTGTTTGTAAATATCAGCTTCTGATCATTTAATCAAAAATTTAAAGTAGGGGGAAGAGTGCTTTACATTTCCTATTCTGCTTTTAGTTTAACTTTTACACAAATAAAACACTTTTACAACTTATCCACCAAACACTCTCTTCAACTTAAATCAATTTTCAGCTTCTATTTGCAAACACTAACACCTTCTGATTCTCACCTACTTCGATACTTCCTCTCGAAGTAGAAGTGTTACCAAAAACTCCCTTAGTGAACAACAGTAATTTCAAACATGACAAAATTCTATTCAATAGTCTGAGTACTTTGCATTAATACACACAGATTGTCATCGGAGTGCGCTTGTGTGTGTGTATTGCTCACCTGGGTAAGCAGACTATCATCGGTAGGAAGCCTCAAATCATCTTTGGTGTTACCATTCTCAGTCAGAAGAGAGACCTACAACACAGAAGCCTTAAACTGCTTAGGATTTCCAACAAAAAAAAGGAAATCATATAGCTTCTATAGGTAGTTGAAGTTGGTGATAAAGATTATGCATATTTCCTAGTATTCGCCTAGTCAAATTTCAGTACCTTACCAGAAAATTTGTAAGCAAGAGGTGGGTTAAGAAAAACAAACCAGCCCTTTAAACTAGTAGATACAATGGTGGAGCTATTAAACATGAATGAGGAACTACAATAGAATTCTCTGGCATGTGCCCAACAGCCATTTAAAAACCAGGGATTTCATGCTATTTTAGAAGTACCATACACTCCCTGTTTTCTAGCAGAGTGTATAATTACTATGTCAAAAAAAGGAACAAAAATCATTGCAGCTTTAGGAATTATTTTCTCCTTCGGGCATTCAAAGAACTATTCTCAATTGAATTTTATCCATCATATTAGACAATCTGAAAATGAGCATAATAACATCAAAAAAAAACTTGGAATACCGCAACTTACATATCAAATCTCTATAAACACTGAGCCCCAAGTGTAAGATTGCAATTTCAAGTTAATAATTAAGTAACCCAACAAGCCACTAGTACACACACAAAAAAAAAATATATATATATATATATATAAGTAATTAAATATTACCAAATCTTATAAAAGCAACATTGAACCTTAACTTAGACATCGATAAGACCCCTGATAATGGTTTAAAACTAAATAATTGCCAAATTCACTCTAAATATAATAAGTTTCCAACATGTCATTTTCAAAAGGTAATACAAAACAATCAAAGTTGTTTACAACATTACTAAGTGAGAGTAACTTACAAAACCATCTTCAGAGATGTCGATTAGTTGATAATCCGTGCGGTTAACATGAGGAACCTGACAAAAATTGTCCGTTAGAACCTTAATGTACTGTTTTCCCGGATTGCAGTATTCCGAATACCGGATACTCATTTGTTCAAAGACTAAAAATCAAATACTCAACCAATAATTTCTTACAACAAAATAATTAGATACTACTAAATACAATTTTATAATAAATACATTATCTATTTTTCAGACATGATTTGACATCTACAGAAAAAAGTAAAGGATTCTGAAGTCAATAACAAACAAGAATTCTTACTATTCACAAAATTCTGAATACCCCAAGATTCAAAATCCCAATAAATGCTAGTTTGAACAAGCCTTAAGAAGTAATAGATATCAAGAATAAATTAATAACACATACATCACAATTGTGGGACGATGGTACAATATCTTCAAGCTTTTTGCCATTGAATATATCGATAGCAACAAAGTGACACTTCGCATGCCCATGCTTGCCAGTTTTTGAGGTGGAGACTTCAACAACCTATTCAAGTACACAAGGGCAAAAAAAAACAAAAAATCATTTCAAGGTATTCATGGAGAAATAATACTTTTCAAAAGTCTTGGGACAGGCAACATATAATATCTAGTAGCATTTCATTTGATAATGTGCTATGAAGCAGTGAATCATCACAAAAATCAAAGTACATATATCACACATACAAAGAAGAAATCATTAGGAGACATGAACGTGCATTACTACGTAAACCTTAAATTATCAAATGGAAGCAGAGGAGATCAACGCATTCTTTCAAAGCTCTAAGAAGATGCAAAGAAAATACAAGAAAATACAGGGAAAGAAATAAGAGAAAGACATAAAGGATTAAGTTAAAGAAACTTATTGAAGAAGCAACTCCAAGGAATCCAACCCCCTTCTGACAAGTTCGGCCTCATTGTAATGGGACACAAAATAGTTACAGTCTAACAGAACATGAAGAACATGGAATCAGATCAGTATATGTAGACTTCAATCGTCTTTAGTAAAATACAATATCTGTCCATGAATTGACTTTTGTTCTTATTCTTCACCGTGTTTTCTCCATTTAGGGGAGTTGGAGGGTTAACTTGATCAGTGTGTCGCACATTAGTAACTTGAATTAAATTGCAAACAAGTTGAATGAATAAATATAGTGATATCACCAAAGATAACTATTAACCATCCGACCGGGAAAATGGAGTGCAGATTTTTATCAGAAAGCAAAACGAAGGGTTCTTATTAGATCCTAAAACTAAGAGGAAATATGCAAATTATAAAATGATAGGCACTATGTTATCACTGATTTCCGAGCGAAGCTATCCAGATTTGTGGGAGCAAGGAAACGTATTCAAGCAGATAAAAAGTGAAACCTTTCTCATTGATGATATTGAAAAAGAAAGTGCAAAATTCCATCTTCAATAACAAGGAAAATATGTCATGCAAACAATAAAGCGAATACCCTATTTCATAGCGAAACTCTTCAGTATAAGAACTGATCCTATCAATGAGTCTGTAACACGGAAACCAAAAAAAAAAACCTAAAAACGACAAAAAAATAACCAAAAATGGAGAGTAAACAATCTCCAGGAATAGTCCAGATTAGTGAGGCGAGGATCTCAACAAGATCTGATGAAATCAAGACAAGGCGAGTAGATAAATAACAATAACGTCCCCAGAAATCGATTTTAAAATCGAATCCAAAAAAACTTTAAAAAATAAAAATGAGTATGACGAAACAGCGAGAGGAGAAACCTTGCAGGGCCTGCCCTTAATGACTATGTGACCATTCTTGCGGATGGTGCCAGCTTGCTGAGGGTAAGTCTTGGATGCACCAGCGTCCGCCTTAGACTCGAAGTGATGCTCCTCGTCCGACATCTCTCTCTCACTCTCTCTCTCTCTCTCTCTCGAGTTTGTTTTGTTGTTTCAAAGAAAGAATTACGACTCTTGAGAATGGAGATTTGGTTGACTACTCTTGTTCAACTTCACATTTAATAGTAAGCGATTGCTTATTTAAAAAAAAGAAGTATTTTAAAAAATGACAAATAATTAATTGTTTATAATCAAAAAAAATATTCCATCCGTCCTAATTTGATGGTCTTACGGTTATATTTCACACAGATTAAAAGATTTATAGTTTATATAGTTAAGTCATTAATTTAGTTAGTATTTTCCAATTATACCCTTTTTGAATTTATTAATATCAATTAATACTCATAAAAATCAGTGTTGGAATTAGTATATTTGTTATTGGAATAGTAAGATATTTCATTATAATCATCAATTTTCAATTTACGAAATACAAAACTAGTATTTCAAGAATATTAATTAAGGGTATGTGTGGAAATGAAAAATTAATGATATGTTAAATATGGTAACTGGACTATCTTTGTGGGATGAAGGGAGTATAATTTATTTTTTTTCTCAAAAATATTTTTCTCATTTCTCTCTTATTTATTTTCCGTCTCTCAATTACATTAATTTCATATCACACAAAAACTTTATTTTATTTTTTCTCTCTCCTCTCTTCACCATCATTAATTCCCACCACTCATAAACTTGTGGGCTCATTTGAATTTTTTTTGGGAAAATCGCAATTTTGTCCTGTAAGTTTGACACCTTTTAATTTTTGTCATGTAAATATAGGCGGTTCGAAAATTGTCTTGTATCTTTAATATCTTCGTGTTTTATGTCCTCTAAATATAGGCGGTTCGAAAATTGTCTTGTATCTTAAAAAATTTCGCGTTTTATGTCCTCTAAGACCATAAAACGCGAAGATTTAGAGGACAAAAAATGCGAAGGCTTTTTAAGATTCAGGACAATTTTCGAACCGCCTATATTTACAGGACAAAAATTAAAAGGGGTCAAACTTACAGGACAAAAAATACAATTTTTCCAAATTTCTTTACCAAATATTTTTATATCCAACTCACTTACTAAAAAAAAAAAATTATATACAAACACTATCTTATCAAAAAAAAATCATCTCCCTCAAAATTTTTATTTTCACTATTTTTTAATTAATCGAAACGAAAAAAAACGAAAGGATATCGAATTGTCACCTAAAACTTCAAGTCGCAATCAAACGAGTACAAAAATATGTATAATAACAAGTTGACTATAGAAAGATCAACCATTAGATGGCACATATCACAAATAACAAGTAAACAAAACTATTGTTAATGGTAGTAGTAAAAATAGTTAATAAACCCTAAAATACATAATTAACCCTACTAACTCAACACCTCCCCGTCAATTTGTAAAGTTGGAGAAGTCAAGCATCCCTAATTTCCACAAAAATAATCTGAAAGTCGGCCCGCTCAGAGATTTAGTAAACAAATCAACCGGCTGCAAATGTGAAGGTATATGACCAGGAGCAATAAAACCATCCTCATAATAATTTCGCACAATGTGACAGTCAATATCCAAGTGTTTTGTTTGTTCATGTAACACTGGATTAGTAATGATATGCAGAGCTGCCTGATTATCACACCAAAGAGGCAATAGGAAGAGTGATGTCAAACTACATGTCAAGACTCATATTGCACAACCATTGAAGCTCGTAGATTGTTGCAGCCATGAAGCAATGTTCACCTTCAGTTGAGGATTTGGATATTGTTCGTTACTTCTTAGTTTTTCCCAAAATTAAAGCATCTCCAAGAAAGATATTATATTCAATGAGTGATTTCCCAATGAGAAGACATGTGCCCCAATTTGCATCATTGAAAGCTTCAAGAGACCTCGAAATACCTATTATATAAAACAATCACAGCTGTGACGTGCCTTTTAAATACTTCACCAGGTAAAGCAGCATCACAATGAGCTTAAGTAGACAAATGTACAAATTAGCTCTGCTGCTGCACTCCATAATATATGTCAGACCTAGACAAGTTCAAGTACAACATTCTTCCCACTAATCTCTTATATTTTTCTGCATTTGGAAGAGGTGGTCCATCTTGAATTGTGATGTTGAATCCAGCTAGAAAAGGTGTTACAACATAACAGATTCACAATCAATAAAATCAGAATCCTTCAGCATATCCAATATGTACTTCATCTGACACAGATGAGTCCCCTTTTCACTCCTGCAAATTTCTAGCCCAAGAAAGTATCTAGTTGATCCTAAATCTTTTACGGTGGAAATATCATCCAGATATAGCTTGAGTGATTTAATATTATCCTCTGAGTTCCCAGTGATGAGTACATCATCTACATAGATGATGAGTGCCCAAAATATGCCAGAACCGGTTTTAACAACATGACAATTGTCATGTGGATATTTAGGGGTGAACAGAAATAACGGGTACCCGATTTCGGACCCAGAACCACATGGGACCCGCCGGGTCCAGCCTCGGAATCGGACCCGCCGGTACCCGTTCTGGTTCCAAATTCATGGGACCGGTTATGATCGGTTCCGGTTCTGGGTCCACTTTCGAGACCCGATACCCACCGGGTACCCGGTGGGACCGGTTTCGGGGCTGGTTACCCGTTGGTACCAGTTTTTGAATCGGGTACCCGGTACCAAGTCTTTATTATTATTATTACTATTATAGTTTATCTATATAATTAATTATGCACTAATATTTTATTTTTAAAAAATGGCTAACATTTATAGTAAGATCTGATTAAATACTGTGTGGTTTAATTTTTGGTGATTGAATGGTATAATGAGATTATTGTCATTTAACTAAGAAGCATAATTTAATACACAAAATCCATTTAATTAAATATAGTATTAAATTATTTTTGGTGATTACATGGTACCGGGTACCCAGTTTCGGAACCGATTCCTACCGAGTCCGGGACCGGTTCCAAAAACTTTGGACCCGGCTAGTACCGGTTCCGGGACCGGTTCTCTTTTCTTGGACCTGGTCTTGATCGGTTTCGGTTCCAAGAAAATTAACGGGGTACCCAGTTCCGCTCACCCATATGGATATTGCTCAAATCCATAAGCTATTAGCTTATCTAAGAACTCAAGATTCCATGGTTTTGAAGCTTGTTTCAACACATATAAGCTCTTTTTCAGCACACGCTTCTCCCTTCATTTACTTAAAATACCCTTCTGGGGGTTGCATATACACTTCTTCATCAAGAAAACCATGAAAGAATGCATTGTTTAGTCAACATTTTTTAATTATTTTTAATGTTCTCCGTATTTTATTTATATCTTTATTAAATATAGAAAAAATTGAATAAAATAATAATTTCTGTAATATCATCTCACTATTAAAGCTGTTAACATCACACAACTTTCATCGACATCACTTTTCTTCATATCACCTCTCTAGTCTAACTTTAGTTCAATCCAACTTTAGCATTGTACATGCTCCAATAATTATAGGTCTACTTTAGTTTTGTTGAGTTACTAGGGTTAACTATGTGTTTTAGGATTTATTAACTTTCCATCATTAGAAGTAGTTTCTTTACTTGTTATACGTGACACGTGTTATGTGAGGTATTGCCTTGCTAGAAAAACACGGATAACCAAACACTTTAAACGTGTCATAAGGTGGTAGTACACCATACAACAGTTCATAAGGAGTTTTCTAATTCAGGATAGTAGTTGGCAAAGAATTAATGATATAAACAACAACTAGCAAACTGTAAGGCCACAATTATGCAGGTATCTTGGACTCGAAAAGTAAAGACTTGGCCACCTCCAATATATTCCTATATTTTCTTTCAACCACGCCATTATGTTGGGATGTGTAAAGATAAATCCTTTGATGTATAATCTCTTTTTCTGGAAAAATGCTCGTGTCATCCCAAGAAATTCCAGTCCATTAACTATTCTCACCTTCTTTATTGTCTTACTGAACTGATTATGTATAAGTGTTATAAAGTGCTTTGCTACTTCAGTTTTACTTTTCATCAAATAAGTTTGTGTTGCTCTTGTGTAATCATCCATAATTGTCAACATATACGGAGTGTTTGTGATGGAGGCTTCACTATAGGGCCCCCAAACATCTACATGAAGCAACTCAAAAGAAGATTGAGTCTGAATAGAGCTGAGAGAAAACAACGACCTGGCAAATGTTTAACTGAAAAGTTTGATACACATCAGTCAGTTTGATACCATCGCTCAGTTTCACTTGTCCCACATGTTTAACTGAAATACTTGAACCATCTGGTAAATGCACCTTTATAGGTTGAAGAGCCAAAGTTATTCCAAAAACCAAACTAATATCAGAACATATATGTCTAGTAGCTACAGTGTCCGTAATCCAACTTCTCTTCCCAATTTCATTCAATAGAGACATAGCAAAATGAATACTATTAGTTATACTTGCATATTTGCAAGATGTGCAAGTGAACGAGTCTCTTCAGGTGCCATGTACTTTTGTCTAAACATAAGTGTAGCAATTTCCTTCTGAATCATAGGTGAGAGATGTGGCTGCTTATCTCGAATATAATTCTCTTTCTCTTTTTGTTTGTTTGTAGCATTACACTCATTATTCTCCACCATGTTCACTACTTGTGATCCTCTATGACCCTTCATCTCTTTGTACCAATCTGGGTATTGAGTGAGTTTGAAATATTCCTGGACTTCATGTCCATTATAGCCATAATGCTCACAATACATCTTTATCCTCTCTTCCTTTGAAAGCATGTATTGTCCCTTTCCTCTTCCTCCTTGCTTAGAACCATTTCTATAACCTCCTCTTCCATTAAAACGCCCTAATTTCCCAGAGCTACCTTCAAATTGACAAGCCATACCTGCAGATCTACTTGCACCTCTCCCAAAACCACTTCTACTCATTATAGCCATTGAATCAAAAGAGTCTAAAGGATTGTTATACACATTCTTCTGCCTCTCAATCTTCAAAATCATCGAATAAGCTTTGTTTATGGTTGGAAAATGATTCATAAGAAAAATCTAATTCTTAACATGTTCAAAACTCTCATTTATCCCCATAAAAACTGCATAAGCTTAATGTCCATATCATTTTCATAGAATGTTTTTCCAGCTCCACAAACACAATCCAACATAGAAACTAAATATGATATTTATCCCATAGGAATTTGAGATTCATGAAATATATAATAATAGTTGAATTACCTCATGTAAAGGTTGTTATATCCTTTCCCAGCTCATAACGCAAATGACCATTACTTTCACCAACCATTACTTTCACCATATCTTTCTGCAGTCCATCCCACAACTACTTCGTGCTTTTGACATAGATAAACGCCTCTACTTATTTCTTTTGAAATCGAGTTTAATAGCCATGAAATCGCCATGAATTCCACTTTCTGATATTGTTCGTACTCTTTGGACTTCAAATTTGGAATCACCATTGTACCATTAATGAATCTGAGTTTTAATTTAGCTCCAAGTGCAAGCTTCATTGCATGGATCCAATGGAGGTAATTAGGTCCTGTGAACTGATTCGTGCCCGAAACTATCCCCAGGTGATCCGATCCATGTAAAATCAATAGATTGGAATCACGTGAATGCACTAAATTCTTGGAACTTGATGTTCCATCTATTTGTTCCTTATCACTGCAGCCATGATCGTTATGCTTGCTCACCATGAAGAAATTAGAAATATTTGATCCCCATTGTTATAGGAACAAATCTGGGTAAGTTTATGTAATTTTTATTAAAGTCACAATGAAACGAGCACATAAAAATGTATATATACAAGTAGACTATAGAAAGATCTAGAAGATCCAACCATCACATGACACGTGTCACCGACAACAAGTAAAGAAAAGTATTGCTGATGTTAATAGTAATAAGAATAGTTAATAAACCTAAAACACGTAATTAACCCTACTAACTCAACAAAACTAAAGTAGACCTATAACATTGGATCATGTACAATGCTAAAGTTGGATTGGAGAGGTGATATGAGGAAAAGTGATGTCAGCAGTGATTGGATGAAAGTTGTGTGATCAACTACTTTAATGGTGAGGTGATATTATAGAAATTATTATTTTATCTCATTTTTTTTTATTTTTAATAAAGATATATATAAAATGCTAAGAACATTAAAAAAAATTAAAAATCTTACAAATAATTAAAAATATTTTCATTAAAAAAATTAATTTTTTTTCTTCTTTTTTATATTTTTTGATTTTATATTATTCTCTTGAATTCAATAAATTATTGTTTTATTTTTTGAATTACAAAATTAAAAATTAAGAATTTATGTTTTTCATTTAGATTTTTTTTTTGAAAAATCTTGGATTTTAATTTTCAAATTTATTTTGTTATTTATTCAAATTATTAATTATTTTATTATTCTTGAATTAGAAAATTATATATTATGACTTTTCTGGTTTTTACTTATATTTTTCCATTTTTATTAATTTTTCCAAATCTTCTCTTTTTTTAAAAAAAATTAATTAAAAAAAAGAATTTACAGTTGTAATTATTTAGGACCATTGGATCTCCCATCTATAAGAAAAAAGGATTGTAACGGTAATGTGTGGGCCCTTCCTTTTGCATACATGCCGCAGACATTATTGTTACAAATGAACGTCCATTTGAGCAAAGCGGTGTTTGGGCTTTCACCATGTCAAATGAAAGCTCGTTGGTTATGCTCTATTGTGCACACACATGTGCACCAAACATCAATTAATAGATAAATATACATCACTACTTGATACATCACATAAAAGATATATCATATGAGGTACATCATATAATTTGAGTTAAACTGATGATATTACACCAAAACTTGTATAGGTGTGCCAAATAATGATATGGCGACCTGATAGGTTACTTCAGTGGAAGGTTTTGCATCTAGATATTGACACTCAAATAATTTATGAGAACACCGCATAAAATCTAAATACCCAAATAACCCTAACCCTTAAAAAAGGGTGTTGATATTCACACAAAAAAAAATTACCAAGCACACACATATCACCAATATTACAATAATATCATATTTTGAAAAGACAAATATAACATTCTCTTTAAATACACACAACCTTAAATTTATAAACATTTATATTCCTCGGATTCACATGTTTTTTTCTTCTCATCTAACACAATACCTCAAAGTCTTACTCTCTAAAAAAGTATATACCATTTTGTTGGAAACATGGACCACGATAATCAAGTCTAAAACTGTGTGGTTTAATCTCTTACAAGATTTTAATCGTTATGTACTTGGTGAAATGATACAAAGCCATAATAGGCATGATCGTGCCTATTAGAGCATTGTAGTAGTTCTTATTGGCACGAAAATTATATGTGGTACGAGAAAATATCATGATCGTGCCATTATAATATTGCAGTAGTACCTATTGGCATGAAAATCATATGTGGTATGGAACAAATTTCGTGATTGTGCTTAATAGAACACTGCAGCAATTCATATTGGTGCGAGAATAATAAGTGGCACAAAAATAGGCACAATTATATTTGTGCCAATTTCCGTGCTATCTTTTTGTAAAGGTGAGGGGATGATGATTTTTTTATTATTTTTACTAAAGGGTATTTAGGTATTTTATGTGTGTCAACTAAGTAAAAGTAAAAATAAATAAAAAAGATAAGTGTGTGTACTTATAAACTATGTGCTTTTAGTAAATATAAAGACCCCAAAACCACACACACGTAAAAAAAATTGCCATGGCCTCCACCTCCTAACATGAAACACAACATCATGATCCGAACTTTTTACACCTGTTTTTTTTTATTTAAATTAAAAAGCTCTTCTGCAAGAGAATGGATCTATTGTAGGTGATAAGCTGGACACGAGTCGATCTCTCGAGGAAAGCCAATCGGAAGATATTTTGGTGTTTGATTTTACGAACAAGAAAAATACTAATCTAAACACGCGATCAATTTTTGGGGTGATTGATTTGAAAACTAGAAATTAATTAAATTAAAGAAATTAAATTAAATTTAAATTACTTTGATTATTTTAAGAACTAAAAATTATTTAAACCAAAAGCAATTGAATTTAGTAATTAAAAGAATTTAAAACGATTTAAGAAACTTGGTCTCTAGAGCTTCGATTCGTTTCCACGATCTCTTGGGATAACCCAATTGATGTTTCACGATGAATCTAGGATCTAAACCCATTAGATCTATCCAACAATAATAAACATAATAAAAATCTCAATCAACATCTTTAAACGCATGCATGAAGTTAACGAACATGAATTAAACGAAAACTTGAAGCTTAAAAACGAGTAAAGTAACATAACTAGATCGCATGAACATCAACAACCAATTCAAGTCTTCCAAAATCAAATCATGGATAATAAAAACTGAATTAAAACATAAAACTAATAACGTATTACGTTCAGCGAAAATCGAAATCAAAAACAAAAACAAGAACATGAACTTAAAATAATATCCAAAGCATAAAAACTAAGATTATAACTAGGAAAATAAGAAAAAGGAATAGGAACCTTATTAAAACTCGTAGATGCAGTAAGAACTTCGACTTTTCCACAGAGACACGTTGAAAAACGGACGAAAATGGATTGGCGACGTCGAACGGGCTCCGAAACGCGTTTTCGTCGAATCTTCGATCTCCTCGTCGTTCTCCACGTTTTGATGTTAAAATCCGAATCTAAACCCTAGGATTATGTTTTTGGGAAGTTTTTAGGGTTTGTAACACACACATAACTCGGAATAATGAGTGGTTTATATAGTAATGGCGTATCTTGGGCCGCAAGTCACACAAGTCGGTTCCTGGGCCCGTCTACGGTTAAAAGTAACCGTAGGACCAACCGTAATGCCCTTTGTCCTCCTTCTACGGTGTGGTCTACGGTGCTCCCTGACGGTAAGGGTAACGGTAAGGTAACCTTAAGGGTAACCGTAGGGGTAACCGTAGCCTTCGAAAATTCGCTACTTCTTTGCCAGAAATCTCGTTTTCTTCTTTTCATTCCAATTCTTCAACTTGAGCATTCTTAAATGCGTCCTTTTGCTGGCGTTCTTCAGCTTGTTCTACTACTGATAAAGAAAATTTAGCGCAATTAAGCTGCAATCTACGAAATTAATCACAAAACATAATAAACGAAATGAAAACACAAAATACTAAAAAGAAGAAAAATACGAATAAAAGAACCTCAAAACCCATAAAATCACACAAATTAATATGCAAAAACATACGAAAAACACACACAAAAATGAATAAATCAACCCCCCCTACACTTAGCCTTTTGCTTGTCCTCAAGCAAAATAAAATCTAAACGTAGACAAGGAAAAACTAACTACCCATTGAACTTAGTACTAATGCATTCAAATGATTCGAGGAGTTAATGCATTAATTTGACTTGGAAGTTCAACTAAAAGGACGACACGATAACGTTGAGATAAGAGATTTAGACAAACTTTCGAACTCCTAAAAGTAATGAGTTGCCCTCCATGTACGTCCTCCATCCATGCTTCAGCCAAAGTCTATCCATGATCAAACCGCGAAGTCGGCACTCGACTAACACAGTCATCTATACACCTCTTTAACAAAATCTAAAAATAAAAATAAGGACTTCACTTGTACAAGGCTTTCTCTTCTTATACTTATTATTTCACTTTTTTTTCTTCTTTTTTTTTTCTTTCATGTACAAGGATTTCTCTTCTTGTATTTTTTTCTCTTTTTTTTTTCTTTTCATTTGGTAGTACCCATAGTAATGAGGTACGAGCACGAATTACAAAATGAGAGTTCATTGACTCCAATCTCACGTTGCTAAGTGCAACTAATAAACATTCTTCGCTTACGCACATGGAGTTTTAACGTCTACAAAAATAAAATGAAAAATTACATAATATCCTATAGATGGTATTTGAAAATGGGGCTAGTAGAGAGTATTCGAGTCTTAAGAACGAAACAAGAATAGAACAGAGGACAAAACACTTCATAGATTCTTCACACTTCATTCCCCGTAATTACACTATTGTTCGAATGAAAGTCTAGATATCCTAACTAAAGCATCTAACCACGTCAACTTCGTCAAGATTCCAGTCAATATAAATACACACGACTCAAATCAACCACAAGCAAGCATTCAATTTATTTAAACCAAAGACAATCCTCTTCCCCACACTTAAACCATATAGTGCCCACATTGTATAAAAGGAAAAATCAAACGAAGTATGGAAAAAGGTAAGAGAAAGAGAAACTCCCCTGAAGTCACGCTTGTGGTGACAAGTCGAACATCCAAAAACACCCAAAGAGTTGCAAAGGTGAAAGATTCCTGAAATAAAAAGAAACAAAGAAAACAAACAAGAAAAGTAAATGATAAATAACTTGGGTTGCCTCCCAAGAAGCGCTCGTTTAACATCAATAGCTTGACGTCTTCTACGGACGATGCTATCCTGGATCTAGAAATAAGTGAATGCCTTAGTGTTCTCTAAGAGTAGGCATGGGCGATTTAAACCACCAAGGCAAGCACGGTAAGCAAGTCGTAGAACACAAACATCAACTCGCTTCGGGGGTCGGAAAAGCGAATAGTTGACCACCACAAACATGTCAAACGTAAATTGGGGTGCTGGGCAATCTTCTATTTTTGGCAAAATTAAGTGATCCATTGAACAAACGACAAACCCTTCGAACTTAATGAACTCCTTAACATACTCCATATCCCCCTCATTTTGAAAAATATCAAAATCTATGTACGGACACAAGGGACTTGAATCCTTCTCAATTATTTCATCCACCATCTCAAAATTAAAATCCATTAATGGCTCGGGTGGCATAACTTCCTCCTCTAAAAATTCATCAAAATTTATATCGTCCACAGCGATATTGTACGCATTTATCCCCAAATTGCCGCTGCCCGGTTGAAGAATTCGGCATTGTCCTCGACGTCTAAATCATCCAGCATAAGAGGAGTAAATTCTTCTTTTAAAATTGGCTCATCCTCGACACCATCTTCAAATAAATCGAGCAAACTTTAAGTCGCAGCATCCACCGGGATCTGCAACGGTAACTCTCCTATATTATTATTCAACACGTCATTGATAAGCACAAAAGGGTTACTCTCATCTATACTCTCCACATCCTCCTTGGTAAGAGGATCGGTCATCACCACCTTTTCTAAGAATTCATCCACCACCTTTTCCTTGGTAACAATTAAAGCCTCGGGTGGTATACCATGCGGCTCAACAATCTCACTCGTCTCCAAATCCGGCAATGTTATGTCACTATCCTCACAAGAATCGAGTACCAGCACCTCTCCATCATCATTGAGCTTGAGTAGGCTTGAATATCCAACATCGTGCGGGTCTTCCAATGGCAAAACCTCCTCGTCATTATTGTCCATTACATCATCCAAAGGCGCAAGAGGCGTGAACTCCACCGTATCCTTAATTTCATCTTCCGTACGCACCTCTCCTGAATTTGGCTTCATCTTATTGCCTGCATAAATATTGAGAAAACTTGAATATGTAAGGTCCACAATAAGCTCCATAGGCAATTACTCCACCTTCTCGTCTAAAGTTTCATCGATTAGCTCAAGGGGAGTGATCCCAACCCAAATCTTCAATAACCTCCTCCCTACAAATATCTCCAACATGATCGTTCAAGCTTTAATCCTCAACGTCCAAGGTGGGATCCATTACATCACAAATTTCTCCTTTTTGAAATGTGATATTGGCTTCGTGATCTTGCTGCTCTACTATTATTTGATCAGTTGGCTTGTAGTCTTCATAGCTCGGGTAGGAAGGAATTAAGTTGGAATGGGTATAAGAATCGTAGCTTGGATTTTAAGAATGGAATGCATGAGGAGCATAAGGATCATTATATCTCGAATCGTAATATGCAGCTGGGATGTGATGATCAAAAATAGGATCGGAATAATCTGCATAAGGGTCATTGTAGACCGAATTATAGGAAATTGGAGGCAGGGCCCATTGATAGCTTGGAGGCTCGGATTCAGGGATGTAGAATGCCTCCATGAAACGATCATAAATATCATCCCATGATATCAAGGAGTCGGGCTCTAAATCCAGCAACCATGTTTGTGCCCGATCTTTTAGCGTGTACATGAAGAGTCGCATCTTTACTTCATCAATCGATAGGCCGAGAAGCGGGAACGTCCGAGTTATGGTAACATACTCTCGAATGAAATTCAGCGGGTCCTCGCTTGGAAGTCCATGAAAAACTGGGAGTTGCTCGAGGTAGAAATCATCAGGATCGTATTCTCACACTGCAGGGCTCAAACGAATGACCGGTTTAGGGGTAGGATAAATATATCGAGTGCCATACCAATGAGACGCTTGATAGTTCGACATGTTTTTTATTTATTATTATTATTTATATTTTGGTTTGTTGAGTCACGGGTCTTGGTTGTCTAGGTACCTCGAAAACACAACACTCAACAAACGAGATTAAATGCACCAGAGAAAAATAAAAATGAAGAAAGAAAAATCACAAACGAACACAAACGAAACAAAAAGTCACAAAGAGCAAACACAAAAAATCGCCAACTTAAGCCTTCCCCGGCAACGGCGCCAAAATTTTACACCTATTTTTTTATTTAAATTACAAAGCTCGTCCGCAAGAGAAAGGAGCTATTGTAAGTGATAAGTTGGACACGAGTCGATCTCTCGAGGAAAGCCAATCGGAAGCTATTTTGGTGTTTGATTTTACAAACAAGAAAATAAGAAAAATACTAATCTAAACACGCGATCAATTTTTGGGGTGATTGATTTGAAAACTAGAAATTAATTAAATTAAAGCAATTAAATTAAATTTAAATTACTTCGATTGTTTTAAGAACTAAAAATTATTTAAACCAAAAGCAATTGAATTTAGTAATTAAAAGAATTTAAAACGATTTAAGAAACTTGGGCTCTAGAGTTTCGATTCGTTTCCACGATCTCTTGGGATAACCCAATTGATGATTCACGACGAATCTAGGATCTAGACCCATTAGATCTAGCCAACAATAATAAACATAACAAAAATCTCAATCAACATCTTTAAACGCATGCATGAAGTTAACGAACATGAATTAAACGAAAACTTGAAGCTTGAAAACGAGTAAAGTAACATAACTAGATCGCATGAACATCAACAACCAATTTAAGTCTTCCAAAATCAAAGCATAGGTAATAAAAACTGAATTAAAACATAAAACTAATAACGTATTACGTTCAGCGAAAATCGAAATCAAAAACGAAAACAAGAACATGGACTTAAAATAATATCGAAAGCATAAAAACTAAGATTTTATCTAGGAAAACAAGAAAAAGGAATAGGAAACTTATTAAAACTCGTAGATGCAGTAAGAACTTCGACTTCTCCACAGAGACACGTTGAGAAATGGACGAAAACGGATTGGCGACGTCGAACGGGCTGCGGAATGCATGCGTTTTCGTCGAATCTTCGATCTCTTCGTCTAAACCCTAGGATTATGTTTTTGGGAAGTTTTTAGGGTTGGTAACACACACATAACTCGGATTAATGAGTGGTTTGTATAGAAACCGCGTATCTTGGGCCGCAAGTCACATAGGTCGGTTCCTGGGCCCGTCTACGGTAGCAGTCTACGGTTACAAGTAACCGTAGGACCAACCGTAATGACTTCTGTCCTTCTTCTACGGTGTGGTCTACGGTGCTCCCTGACGGTAAGGGTAACCGTAGCCTTTGAAAATTCGCTACTTCTTCGCCGGAAATCTTGTTTTCTTCTTGTCATTCCAATTCTTCAACTCGAGCATCCTTAAATGCGTCCTTTTGCTGGCGTTCTTCAGCTTGTTCTACTACTGATAAAGAAAATTTAGCGCAATTAAGCTGCAATCTACGAAATTAATCACAAAACATAATAAACGAAATAAAAACACAAAATACTAAAAAGAAGAAAAATACGAATAAAAGAACCTCAAATCCATAAAATCACACAAATTAATATGCAAAAATATACGAAAAACACACACGAAAATGAATAAATCACATCACATATACGAGAAGCTACGGAACCACGAAAAAATTGCATCCATGACAATATTCACTGAAAATATATCTATGACTAGATTCGCAGGAAAAATAATCCACTGAGCAATTAACAGCTAATGATGCCTATGAATTTATTCGTCACTTCCTCAAGGTGTGTTGATGAGATTTTTTATGGTATAAAAGGATCTTGGGTATTTGTTCGTTGTTGGTAAGTGTTCTAGTTTAAATTCCTCAAACTGCATCACCCCTTTCTTTAGCTTCTTCAAATATTCCTGCATGTGTTCTTCTCTTGCCTCAAAAGACCCATCAAAATGGCGAGCTACCAATTGCGAGTCTATGTAAGCCTTAATTTTCGGTGCTCCTAGGTCGCTTGTCATCTTTATACCCTATAGCAGTGCCTCGCACTCCGCTTCATTATTGGAGGCTTTAAAACCTAGTTTGATCACAAAATCAAGATCTTATCACTCCGGACTACTCAAGAAAATACTTAGAATGGCTCCCGATGCCATGGTCGATCCATCTATATGTAGTAGCCATGCTTTTTGTTCTTCCTCCTGTTCAATAGAGCGCACCATCTTTTGTAAAAAATCAGCTAACACTTGCGCCTTGATAGCCGTTCTAGGCCCGTATAGCACGTCATATTCACTGAGCTTCACCGCACATTTTTCCAGCCTTCTTGATATGTTCAGATTACTTAAAACTTGTTTGAGAGCTAGGTTGGTGCGTACCTTAACCTTGTGGCCGAAAAATTAAGGTCGAAGCTTCCTCGCCGTATAGACCAGTGCAAATCCACCTTTCTCCAGCTCTGAGTAGTTCAACTCGGCTCCTCTCAACATCCTACTAATATAGTAGATAGGCTTTTGAATGCTTTCATCCTCCCTAATGAGCACCGAGCTTACCGCGGCCTCCCCAACAGATATATACAGATATATATTTCTGCCAGGTACTCTTTAAACTTATCAAAATCCTCTGCGGCCTCTTTCATCCATTCAAACTTGGATCCCTTCCTGAGCATTCTAAAGAAGGGCACGCCCTTTTCTGCCGACCTGGAAATGAAACGGTCGAGACTTGGAATTCGACCAGTTAGTACCTGCACGTCGCGTACCGTTCGAGGGTGTGGCATTTCCATAACAGCTCAGACTTTCTCCAGGTTTACTTCGATACCTCTCTCCATCACCATGTACCCCAGGAACATTCCTGGCCGCACACCGAATGCACACTTCTTCGGATTAAGTCGCATGTTATTTTGTATTAGTATAACAAAGGTCTTTCGTAAGTCCTCCACATGTGAATCCACCTTTTTTCTATTCACCAGCATATCATACACATAAACCTCTATGGTAGACCCTAGAAAGTCTCTGAACATGTTATCCACCAGCCTCTGATAGGTCGCACCTGCATTCTTCAACCCAAACAGCATAGAAACGAAGCAATAAGTACCTGTCGAGGTGACAAAGCTCACATTGGGCTGATCTTCCTTCGCCAATGGGATTTGATGGTATCCTTGCGATGCGTCCATCTGTTTTGCATGTAATTATGGTATTTTTATCGTGTTTTTAATTAAGGTTTTATGTTGTTTTTAGTGGTTTCGAGTCTAGTTTTATTAGGTTTTTCGTTTATTTTCTCATTTTTGTTGTTATCCGTGTTTCTTGTTGACTTTATATTTAATATGGTTTAATGGGTTCAATATTGGTGAAATTCTTGGGTTTTTATGTTCAAAATTCTATTTTCACAGGTAAAGGCATTGAGGACCAAAGCTCAAGCCAAGGCATGCCAAAATTGGTGCCAAAAGCAAGCTCCAAAATGCCAAACTTTCTGAAATGATTACCATGGCAAGCCGAAATTGACGCCAAGGCATGCCAGATATCGCACCAGCCAGCGTACAGCACCCGCACACGCTCGGAAAGCAATGGCCACCAGCGCCCGCATCCGCTCGGCAGCTTCCGCCCAGTGCCTGCCGACAATGCCCGGTGCCCGCCCGCGCCTGCGCCAATCCTCTCGTCAAAGCCCACGCCACATCCGACGCCAGGTCACGCCAGCGCCAATCCTCTCGCCAAAGACCACGCCAAGCCACGCCAGCGCCCGTCCCTACCCAGCTAGCACCCGTCCCTGCCTAGCCATCGCCCACCTGCCAAGCCAACCGCGCCTAGGCTCGGCTAATGTAGAGCCACCTCGATCCACCTCGAGCCATCCTGAGCCAAATCAAGCCAATAGGCTAGCCAATAGGCTAGGAAGGTCAACATGGGTCAATTTTGGTCAAACCCGAGAATTTCAAGCCTCTAAGGCTAATTTGGCCCATTTAAACCTAGTATAAATAGGATACAACTCTCATTTTGTAGCTTATCACTCATTCTCCAAATTCAAGCTTGGGTTTAGATTAATTTTCTCTCTCTAGTTCTTAGATTTTAATTTGAAACTTTTCCTTGGGTTTGTAAGCCTAAGAAGAATTCAAGTACTCCCTTGGACTTTATTTTGCTTTGTAATTTCATTAAAGCTTTTGGATTCTCTTTTCAATTCAAGTAAGCTTTCTTTTAATTTCATGCTTGTTCTTCATTTTATGAATTTTGCCTTACCTCTTAGATTTCTTGTTAGATCTTGTGATTTGTCCATGGAATCTAGATGAGTGACACATCTAGATCATAGATTGAGTCCTTGATCGTTTTTATTTTGAGTATTTCATATGCTTTATTTTGGATTTTTCTTCATGCATAGTTCTAAGTTGAATCCTAGATCTACTCTTTGTTTCTTGTTATTTCATGTAAAGTTTTAAACTTTCACGTCAAATTTTGTTGGTCTTTACATTGGTGTTTTCAACTTCTGCTAATTTGCATTATTTTCAATTCTATGATCATGCATGCATGGTTGTACTTTAGGTTGTTTTAGTTGTACTTGGTGAAACATTGCTTTTGTTGCTTATTTTCATTCTTGCTTGCTATTTCCATTTCGGCACATGCTCAAGGCATCCGACCAACTTTCATTTTACATTTCCTAGTTAGTTTATTTTTATAGTTTTCCATAGTTTTTTGTTTTCATTTACATTTCAAGCTAAAAACACATTGATTCACACAAACAATCAAATTCCGATAATACTGAGCCATAAAACCCCTTGATATATTCATCACCACTAAAATTACTCTTACACCATCATACTTAACAACTCGCAGAGGGCTTATTGAATCGACAAGTTGGTCGATGCGTGGTAATGGGTAATGATCTTTTGGGCACGCCTTGTTCAAATCGCAAAAATCTAAGCACATCCTACACTTCTATCCGGGTTTTGGAACCATCACAACATTGGACAATTATTATGGTAATTAGATCACTCGGATATGTCCTGCCTTTAGTAACTTCTAAACCTCTTCCTCAATCACTTTATCTAGTTCTGCCCCTAAAGTATCTCCTTTTCTGTTGAACAGATCATGCCTCTGGATCAGCATTTAAATGGCGCAGTGTGACCTCAAGGGATACTCGTGGTAGCTCCCTATCTCCAAAGGTAAAAACATATCGAAATTCCCTCAATAATGCTATCATCTCCCCCTTTATAGTTTCTGTCATTTGAGTCCCAATCTTAGTGGTGTACTCCAGCCTTCCTTCTTCCAGTGAGATTTCAATAAGCTCCTCATGAGGACGAACAGAGTGCTCCTCCTCTGTCATTTTTTTATAACTAAGTATGCCTTCCTGCACATCTCCTGTCCTTTCTCGCTTGCCTTCGCTCATGCCCTTCCTTACCGTTATTTGGTAGCACGACCTAGCGACTAGCTGCTCTGATACAATTTCTTTTTTTTAATAAAGTGCGAAAAATATATTAAAAAAGGGGAAAAAGATACGAGGTGGCCGAGTTCCCTACACGACCAAAATTCAACAAAAGAAAAAAGTCTGGGGGGCCGAACCCCCTACACGACCAAACAAAAATTAAAAAAGTCTTCGAATGACTTTCTTTTGGATGCTCGGTAGCATTTCTTGARGATGGTTTTGGTGGCTCGTAAGGAGAGGGGCAACGGGCTGGTAAATCGAATCTGGTTTGCACTAGAGGAGTGGGTCGCCGTTGCTAGGCAAGGGACGAAGGGAAAAGGTGTGYGCCTGAAGTCTTGCTGGGCTTGGGCCGAAATTGGGATGGGCCCAAGGGAAATGTTGGGCTGGAAAATCTGGCCCCAAATTGTTTAAAAGACCCGGAGGATGGTGAGGCGAAATATTGGGTTGGGCGGGTCGGGCTGGGTTGGGCGGGTCGGGCAGCCTGGGTTGGGGGGTCAGGGTGGCCGGGTGGGTTGGGTTGGGTCAGGGTTGGACTGGGTTGGGGTTGGGTCAGGGTAGTGCTGGGTTGAGGTTGGGTCAGGGTTGTGCTGGGTTGGGGTTGGGTTGGGCAGCAAGGCCAGGATGGGCTGGGGTTGGAGGGGGCTGGGTCGGAATGGGTAAAGGCAGGTACGGGGTGGTCGGGCTGGAGGAGGGGGTGGGTTGGGTTGGACTGGGTTTGGGCAGGCTGGGAAGGGGAGGGGTGGGCTGGGGTATAGGAAGGGTTAGAGGCCAGAAGGGCTGGGTTGTAATGGGCCGAATTAGGCCAAAATGCAGAATTAGTCCACTAACTTTGGGTAGTTGGGGATTTTAGTCCACCAAATACACGAGTGGCGATAATTTAAAAGAAATCGCACATTTAGTCCATTTCTGACCTGAAATTTGAATTTTGGCCGGAAATTTGGATTTTGACCGGCCAACATGGGACGGGTGGCGATTTTAGTCCACTAATTTTAAAAGAAATCGCACATTTAGTCCATTTCTGACCTGAAATTCGAATTTTGCCCGAAAATTGAATTTTGACCCAATTTTTAGGGATTTTGACCGGCCAACATGCCACATATGTGCTGACTTAATTTTCATTTTAATTATAAAAATTAATAATACCACGTGGGTATTTATTAAAACAAAAATAATAAAATAAAGTAAAAAAAAATGAAGAATCCGCTCGTGAGTGCTCAGACCGGAAATCTCAACTTAACCGGCTTCTTCTAGGGATAAGAAACTTTGCAGTTCGGTTTTTTTCTCACCGCCGTCGCTGCCGGATTTTACCGCGAGATTTCTTCTCCGGCCGGCTGAGATGCTAATCCGATTCTTATTCGCAAAAATGTGAGGTTTGACGACGGATATTAACTGATAGCTTCCGGCGTGAGGTTTGATTGCGTTCATACCTTTTTTTTTTAATTTGTTTTTTCTGAATTCGAATGATTAGGAGGTTTATCTCTGGGTTCGTGTGCGTGTGGTTCAAAATTGAAATGCCAACTTTAGCTTAAAAAGTATAGAGATGATGTCTCCCAAGTCTTCTTCATTTTTTTTACTTTATTTTATTATTTTTATTTTAATAAATACCCACGTGGCATTATTAATTTTTATAACTAAAATGAAAATTAAGTCATCACATATGTGGCATGTTGGCCGGTCAAAATCCCCAAAAATCGGGTTAAAATTCAATTTTCGGGCAAAATTCGAATTTCAGGTCAAGAAATGGACTAAATGTGCGATTTCTTTTAAATTAGTGGACTAAAATCGCCACCCGTCCCATGTTGGCCGGTCAAAATCCCCAAAAATTGGGTCAAAATCCAATTTCCGACCAAAATTCAAATTTCAGGTCAGAAATGAACTAAATGTGCGATTTCTTTTAAATTAGTGGACTAAAATCGCCACCCATGTATTTGATGGACTAAAATCCCCAACTGCCCAAAGTTAGTGGACTAATTCTGCATTTTGGCCGGCCGAATTAGGATGAATTAAATCAGAAGCCTGAGAAGAAGACTTGGGCCCAGAAAATAAAGAAAAAGAAGCGGGGAGCTTGGGCAAACCTGAAGGATGGGCCCCAAGATAGAATTGAGAGAAACTGAAAGGGCCACATCCGGGCCGGGCTGGGCTGGGATAGGATTAACAACAGGAGCAGGTTTCAATTCAGCATGCTTCACGTAGCATAGATCCTCCAAGTGGCCCAGGTGACGACAAAACATACAATATGATGGAATTTTTTCATAAACGATATCGAGCACGGTTCTCGTTTCACCACAATGGATGGAAATTTGTCGAGGAGGGGGTTTTTCCAAATTGAGACCAACGCAAACCCGAGCAAAGTCTCCCCGAGATTTACTAAGCGTCGGACCGTCCGATTTTAGAAAGTCCCCCACCAAGCTAGCAACCGTTTCAAGGGACCCCAAATCGAACCATTCGAGTGGAAGATCAAGAATTCGAATCCAAACCGGTACAATCGGGGGCTCACTCTTGTAGTCGTAATTTGGGGTCCACTTAAAAACTCGCATCGGGAAGCCCTCGAATAACAATTCCCGTCTCATCCATAACTTCGAAAACATTTGTTCATACCGGGCATATATCACAACATGTCGATAATTGATATACGTCAATTTGCAACCCGGGTAGCCCATATTGGCGAGTTTCAAGCGAATTACCTGGTTTTTAGGCTTGCSGAACGAGAATTTGCCCACAATAGCGAATCGGAAATCAGCCGAAGCAAGCGCCCATTCCGGTAAAGTGAAGGTGGCCTCCYGAACATCGAGGGACTTGTCAACCGAACCGAGGACAGCGGAGGGMCGCAAGTGACCTGTCGAAGCAGCTGCCTCGTAGGATTTCGACAGGACGAGGGCTGTCGAGGCGACTGGGCTCGAAGTCGGGCCTGGAAAATTTCCAGTCGGCTGCCCCGGCGATGAGGAAGGGGGAGGAAGCACAATGGTTGGCGGCGGAGGAGGCAGCTGCTTGTTCTCTCTCTTCGAGTGAGAGACCTGGAGAGCCGACAAAGGAAAAAATCGAATTGTGTACCAAAACGCCACAATCGTTGAAATTGACAGATGGGTTAGCGTCAACTAGGTGTAGGGAAGGATTGTACACGCCGAATTTAATGGGAAGTGCGTCGGCCGGAAAATCGCCTTTTTGGCCAAAAGGGGATCGGACGCCTCGATTTGAATTGGGCACAATTGGGGAGCGATTGGCGAAACTGATGTTTGGGGCAGTGCCAGCAACTTGCGGTGAAGGTCTGTGAAGGTGTAATTGAGTCGGGGCGCCGTCGGAGGAGGATCCGCCATTTTCTCCCAAAAGGGGATCGGCGCCTAAAAATGCAGGCGGTTTTTCCTTGAACAAAATGGGAGTGGGCTTTGTTTAATTCGAATTAAGGGTGGGTAGGTTGAGTCTTGAGAGGTTGAAAGTCTCCGGACTCGAATCGCCGGACTCCGGCGGTGTGCTGGTTGAGACGACGGAGATTTCGGACGAAAGTTGGGATGGGTTTGGAGACTGTACGATACGAGCATCTTTTGGGTTGAGGGATTTTGAGATGGAATTTGTGAAATTTGGCTTGAACGGATTTAAGGGATTCCAGGCGTTCACCGGCTTCGCAGATTTTGATGGGAAAGGGAGGGAGGAAAGAAATTCATCGCCACTGGTGGGGGAATTAGGGCTTGAGGACATTTTGCGTGGGGTTAATTTTGTTGGGCTTATTCTTTCACTTGGTTTTGTGTTGGTGTTATTTTCTCATATGAACGATGGTTGCTCTGATACAATTTCTCCTACCTTATCTCCTGATGGGTACTTGATACTCATGTGGTAAGTAGAGGTGATTGCCTGGAACGTGTTGAGAGCAGGTCGCCCAATATTATATTATATGGCGAGTTCCATTTATGATTAAGAATTTTAGATTCTTCTTTACTCTTAGTTCACCCTTTCCCAAGAAAACAGGGAGTACTAGATCGCCTTCAGTGATAACCTGCGCGCCATTGAAAGTGTAAATCGGAGTGTTTACAGGCCATACCTTTGTCTTCAGGTTCATTTGATCTAGACATTCCTGGTATATGATGTTGACTGAGCTCTAATTGTCTACAAATATCCTTCCAACCTCGTACCCTGCTATCTCGACTTCAATCATAGTCGCATCGTTATGCTCCACCTGTAGTTCGCGCCATTCCTCAGGGCCAAATGAGATTATTGGTCTTGACGTTGGGGGGTGCCTATTAATGACAACGACCTCGTATGGTCCCGGCTGAGCTGCCTTTGTATGTCTTTTTTGTGCATTATTCGTATCTACATCAGTGCCCCCTCCAGAAATCATATTGATCCTTCCTCTATTATTTCCTCCTGCCCTTCCTTGTTCATTTTGTTTTTGACCTCCTTGCTGTGGTTACCTCTCGGCCTGGTTCAGAGGAGAACCTCCTCGAGGTGGTGGGGGTAGTGTCTGCACCGGTTCCCGCGGCTCCCTATCCTTGTATATGACCTCCTTCAGGTGTCCGACCTTAATGAGTCTTTTAATTTCCTCGCGCAAGTGCCTGGAGCGCTCAGTCGAATGTCCATAATTATTGTGGAACCTACAAAACAACTCAGATTTTGGGTTAGTGGGGATTTGCGTATAGCTCTCTGGCCACCTGATATAGTCATAAATTTGATGCTCCATGATTTCGAATACCCTGGCTTCCGGGTATGCCAAGGGTGTGAAATCTTCTTCTCCACATAATCTCCTCGTGCCCATGGTAGGTGAGTCGAACTTTTATGTTCCTTTCAAAATTAATTAGTGGTCAACCAATACGCGTCTACGTTTGAAAAGGAGTTTAAGTTCGCCCGCAAGAGAACGGGGTCACTTGTAGACTTGTAAGTTAACTCGGGCGATCTCTCGAGGAATGGGAATCGGATTTAATGACGCTCACACGATCAATTAGGGTTTTGGAAATGATTCAATTTCAATAAATTTAAAAGCGAATTCTTCTTGTCTCGAGGGTGTCAACCTCTCGACAAGTTATAAGAAAAGTGATTAACGTGAGCCGAATAAGAACTACTACACATCATACTAACAATTGTAAACTTTCTTGCATGCTCCAACAATAACAACTATCAATCAAATGCTTTTAACAACCCAAGAACAACAACGATTCTTATCACTACGCCATTTCCAACATCATTTCAAATAATAAACAAGATTCATTATAATTTAAAAACTAAAATCGGTCACTGGAAATATAACTAAACCAATCACAACTTCATTCATAATTCAACAATAATTGTTCATCCAACATAAATAATCCCAAAACACAATAATACGAATTCCAATCACCAACACTTAAACTAATTATCAACCAAACATTATCCAATATATTCACCAACTATTCATAACATATCCCAAATCAGAACAATTACGAAAACTACGAGATAACGAGTTTAGAGATTACTAATGACGGACTACTTTCAATGGGAGATGATGATGAACGAGTTCACTCCGAGAGTTGCGCAGAATCCCAAGGCTTGTCACGAACCCAGAATTCCAGCGACGAACGATGGCTGCTACAAATCGAACCGTGATATGGTATCGTACGGGTTTACGCTAGAGGTATGAGAGATGTGTCAAATCTCTCTACCTTTTGGATGTATGGTGGCTTATCTAGCCTTTCAAAAGTCTCCAAGGCTGAATAATCCGAACCCTAGTCCCTTCCTCAGTTTTTAAAAGCTTTTGGCCGTTTCCTAACTGAAGATTTCCAAGAATTCTACATGCGTAACGTACATGTCTGATCGGACGTAGGTCTTGTCCGATCGAACGAAGGCTACTGCCCGCTGCTTCGATCGGTGCGTCAGTTCATTCGACTGGTGTGCTCTTCACCAGTCAGTCCGATCGGAGATATACACGGTCCGATCGGATGAGTGCCCTTTGGACTACATTTGAGCGTTGCTTCTTATATCTCGTGCTTTGGATCCACCGAACGCTCTAGCTGTACGAGAAAAATAGAGAATTACTCTCATTGGGAGCGATTAGTGACCAACAGATTGGAAAGTTAAGCAAGAAGGTAAAAGTGCAAAATAGTGCAATTTAACCTAATCTCAACCCGGAAAAAGGAATAAAAAAAAACTTAAACAAGACTCAACTATGTACAGATTCGTAACAAATACGTACGAATCAACCACCCCATGCTTAATTAGTTTGTTCATCCTCGAACAAATGAAAGAATCAAAATCAAGAGAAGTGAAGGTAGTTAGAGCTAAGAGTCATGTTGTGCATATAGTTTAGTTTTGCAATTATAAACACTTTCGCCGAAAACCATAAGGCTAACTCGTATTACTGTTTCACCATGAAATCCAAAGAATGCATCCACACAAAAGGGAAATATATCATGGTGCACTCATTCGCTCATGTTTTTCAAAGGTAAGTGTAAACGCTCGGATCGTCATAATCATGCATTCAACAACTCGTGAAAATCAAAGACTCGTACATCGCATAAGTTTGCACATTTAATCAAGAATCGGATTAGGACTTTTTAAGGTTGTAATGTAGGCTCTTTGGTAAGGTATGTCATATATAAAGATGTGTGGCTAAATTGCGGACAAACGCAATCAATAACTCTCTCAATCTAAAACTTTAAGCATAGAGCGTAATTTTGCTCCTCATTATTCCCAAACAACCATATACCATTATTTTTAGCCTTTTGTAGATAAGGCTATTTCTAACCACAAAACCCGAATATTTGGCTTAATAAATAGGCTTTATCTTTATTATCTAGATGCTCTTATGAATCTAAGCACCCTTAATTTCCCTCTTCTTTTTTTTTTTTTTTTACTTTTCTTTCTTTATTCCCTTTTCCCCTTTTTTTTTATATCCACTAATTCCCACCCTACAATCGTCACATCTTAATAAACCAATGATGAATAAAAACTCTCATCTCACAAACTTTAAATGAAATAAGAGCTTCAATAATGCTCAAAGCTAACAAAAATATGGAATAAAGGCTCAAAGGGGCTCATTAGGAATTTATAGAGGATTTTATTTATGAATAAGGCCGAAAACAGGTTTTTTTATGCGCCTATAGTCATTTTCAAAACCCAATGTACACATGCGATTAAGAGACTTCTCAAAACACTTAATGAATCCCAACATGAAATGTTGATAAACATACAAGGCTTCTTTCAAGGGTTTACTTCAAACTTTTGAAAACAAGGTGACTGAGATTTTAAAGCTTTGCCAAAATGTAAACGACTAAGTGTTGTTTTACCTAAATATATAAGTAGGTTTTGAAAATTCTGCACTAAATAAGCTCAAAATATTCTAACGTCATATCACATAATACAGGATTCTGACAGGCATGCCAGTATAAATACAAATAAGCATGGGCAAATATTCTACAAAAGTTGACGTAATTAATTGGTTGACTAGCATTTTGTTAAGAAATTGTGACTATGTTACCAAAAATGGTTCGAACTAAACATGCATGAGACTCTAAATCCCAGGGATCGGACAGTTGTGCATTGTCCAATAGGTCACTAGTAATCCCCGATCGGACTGCAGTACAGTAGGGTCTACTCCGATCGGTCAACCCTGTAGCTCCGATCAGACGACACCTTCCCCTCCCCCTTGCAAGAAAAATAAGCAAACTCTTAGTTGCTAAAATGGTAACATTAATATGGGGAATTTGAAACAATGAACAGAGCCATAGCAAACAGTTAATCAACCATAAGTTAACGATAGTCACCACACAAGAAAAATATATTAATACATATAATAAATCCGAATGAATAGCAAATACCCTAGAAAGCAAATAAAAGGTGGATAGAGTGGTGATACAGATGGGGCATGGCCCGCGTAATGGTCCATGTCGTCTGGAGGTGGAGGTGGGTAGCGTTTCTCGAGGCAGGAGAGGCATTCGTCAATCGTGACGAGGTATCCGTGGTTTGCCTCTACGCTGCCGGGCAATTGGGCAAGATTTTGGTTAGCTTCCACCCAGTTGTTGCCCATCGTAATTAATGTGCTCCGGAAATACCTCGCCTCCTCTCGCGCAACCCAGGCGCCGTGTTGAGCGTTTCTCGCATGCTCTTCCTGATTAAGGCTCAACAACCTCATTTGGTCCATCATGCGCGCCTGGAAGTCCTGCTGTTGCTGCCATTGCTCGACCGAGAAGTATACTCCCTCCCCATAATATTCATTCTCGTAAGCTCCGGAACCGGTGTTCAAATTCCAAAAGGAGTATAGACATCCCGCTTAACGAGGGACTTGTAGAGCGTAACCTCAAGATCGTCCGTGAGGTCAAAAGGAGATAACCCTCCCCGGGTGTTGCTCGGCCCCCTGCTTGAAGTTTTTCCACGCCTTTGACGAGAGCCGGATGCCATAGCAGATTCAAAAGTTCCCAAGAAGCAACAAAAGTTCTCACAGGAATTTTATTGAGCACCTACTGTGCGCCTCGGAACCTCAACCAATTCAAGCTCCATTCGTACAACCAAACGCCAATCACCACAAAACCTTCAATTCAATGGCCCAAACAATTCAATAAGCTTGAGTTTAAGCCATTATACCTTGAGGTTGCCGTGTTTGGAGGTGATGGTGAAGCTTGGTGTGATGTGAAGGAATCGTGCTTAACTTCTCAAATTCTCTGAACGGATGTAATTGGGTATGTTTTGTCTCCGGTCGGACGCGTTGTTGCTCTCAATTTTTCATTTGGTGAAGTTGTGAGGAGTGATTTAGGGTAAAAATTACGAAAATGGGGAGATCAGCCCTTTTTATGAACTGCGCAGTCGTCCGATCGGTCTGTGTCTTTCTCCGATCGGACTGCGGTCCAGTAGGCTTTGTGCGATCGGAATATGCCCTTGCCCGATCGGTCTGCACTGTTCTCAAATTTTCTCTTTTTTATTATTATTATTATTATTTATTATTATTATTATTATTATTATTATTATTATTATTATTATTATTATTATTATTATTATTATTATTATTATTATTAATATTAAATGGCAACCTGCAAAATTCATAAACGATTATTACGCGTGAACAAGTCATTTCATACCCAAAAGTCATTTATTTAATATTTCGAGCAAAAATTGCTCGTTATTAAGGTACCATGCTTAACATCATTAAGCGTAACATCATCAACAATATTATTCCATATCATTTAGCCCCCTAGTGAACTACTTAGGAGACGGTATGTGCCCAAACGCCAGCTCATAAAGATCTTCCACCAGCTCTTCAAGTTCGACAATCTTACCCTTCAGTCGCACGATCTCGGTATCAGCATCGTTCAAAATGTCGTGAAGGCTCTCAATATTTTTGGTTAGAGCAACCTCCTCGGTGAGAAAGTCATGGAGATCGGCTTGCAGTTGGTGGATCTTTTGACGGTATACCTTTAATTCACTTTCCAATTTCAAGACGGTATCCTCATACTTCTTCTGAGTTACCCATCTATAACCGATGTTGTTATGATGGTTCATAGTTCTCGCTGAATGATTGTAAGTCTCGAGAATATGATAGATTAGAAGAGGAATTGGTGTGCATATTAAGGGCTTGAGGGTAGGTTTATATAGGGTTTGAGAGTGGGGGTAAAAGGGATTTTCAGAATCAATTAGAATCGAGATGAGGGAAAGAAAATATTCACTTAGCTTTTCATGAAATCAAATCCCACAAATAAGGATCCCCTTACCTCAGTGAATATTGCAAGAATTTCTTACCAAACTGGTCTTTTCTGCATGGTAATATTCCTTCCAAAATAAAGCTCTCGCACCTACCGTCCGATCGGTATCTTTACTCTTCCGATCGGACAACTCATCAGAGTTGTCCGACTTGTTACCTGTAGGTCTCCAATCGGTCAGTCCTGGAAAACTCATTCCTCATTCCTGAACTCGCATTTTCACCTGCCAAATATTTAAACAGACGTATATACACATATATAAAAATGTCAGAGGGTAAGAAAAGGAAAAGAGAAGAACTTGGGTTACCTCCCAAGAAGTGCAACGTTTAATGTCTTATGCTTGACGGTACCTCAGTCAAACTTTTAAATATCTTGAGGGGGGTCATCCAGTATCACCACTTCATGGTCTTTTTGAGAAATAGTGCCCCCGTGGTACAACTTCACTCGGTGTCCGTTGACTTGGAAGGTAGAATTACTCTTCTCTTCGAGTAAAGTCACGGCTCCAAACTCGTTGATATCGGTAATAAAAAATGGGCCGCTCCACTTCGATCTTAATTTTCCTGGGAAGAGTTTGAAACGAGAGTTAAAGAGCAAGGCTAACTTACCGATTTCCAAGTTTTTATGGACGAGCTTCTTGTCATGTGTTTCTTTCATTTTTTGTTTGATCGCCCACACCATCTCATATGAATCGTTTCGAATCTCCTCCAATTCACTTAGTTCAAGCTTTATATACCCCCTGCCTCGTTCAAATCAAGATTCAATATACGAATTGCCCATTCAGCTAGATGCTCCAATTCGACGGGAAGATGACAAGCTTTTCCATAAACCAACCGAAATGGGCTCATGCCCAACACTGTTTTGTAGGCTGTACGCTAAGCCCACAATGCATCAATCAATTTTGTTGCCCAGTCTTTGCGGTTTGGTCTCACGGTTTTTTATAAAATGGCCTTGATTTTCCTGTTGCTCGTCTCCACTTGCCCCGAGGTTTGTGGGTGATAAGGGGTTGCCACCTTGTGACGCACCCCATACTTACTCATCAGTCGATTAAAAGCTCGGTTGCATAAATGGATACCCAAATCGCTGATGATTGTTCTCGGTACTCCGAATCGGCTGAAAATGTTCTCTTGAATAAACTTGAGAACAATCTCGAAGTTAGCCTTCCGTGTGGGAATTGCCTCCACCCATTTCGACACATAATCGAATCCTACGAGTATGTACTCGTACTCTCCACTCCTCGGGAAAGGACCCATGAAATCGATGCCCCATATGTCGAATATCTCGATCACTTGATTGGTTACCAAGGGCATCTCATCCTTCTTTCCAATCATTCCCGACCGTTGGCATATATCGCATGTCTTGCAATATTGGTGTGCGTCAGCGAATAGTGAGGGCCAGTAAAATCTGTCTTAGAGGACCTTGAAGGCCGTCTTATGGCTTCCAAAATGCCTCATCATGGAAAAATTTCAACACACCAATCTTTTCCTCGTCCGGTATGCATCTTCAAAAAAGTCCATCCTTGCAACGCTTGTATAGGTAAGGATCGTCCCAAAAGAAACTCCTGCATTTAAACAAAAATCTCTTTCTTTCTTGCGAAGAAAGATGGTTAGGGATAATCTTACAAGCAAGTTATTTAACAAAATCGGAATACCACGGTTCATTGAGCCTTTCAATGGCATTCGCACTCTCATATGGGAACACATCGTCTACAAACTCAAATTTAGACTCTCCTTCTATTAGCATACGAGACAGATGATCATCAACCACATTTCACTCCCTTTCCTATCCTTGATTTCAACATCAAATTCTTATAAGAGAAGAATCTAACGAATCAATCGCGGTTTACTTTGTATTTTAGAGAACAAATGTCGAAGGGCTGCATGATCAGTGTACACAATTACCTTGGAACCAACGATGTAAGAACGGAACTTATCTAATGAGAACACAACTTAAAATAGTTCACGTTCTGTAGTGGTGTAATTACGTTGGGCACTATTTAACATATAACTTGCATAGTAGATGACCCTCATCATTTTATCCACTCGTTGTCCTAAGACTGCCCCGACTGCCTCGTTTGAGGCGTCGCACATTATTTCGAAAGGAAGAGACCAATCAGGTGCAACTACAACTGGTGCTTGTGTCAAATTTTCTTCCAAAACGTTAAAAGCACTAAGACACTCACCATCAAACTCAAAAGGCACATCTTTCCCAAGCAATTTACATAACGGGCGAAAAATCTTTGAAAAATCTTTTATGAAACGTCTATAAAAGCCTGCATGTCCCAAAAAGCTTCTAATTCATTTGACATCTTTAGGGGGTGGAAGAGTTTCAATAACATTGATTTTAGCCTTATCAACTTCCAACCCCTTACTCGGCCCCACATATCCCAACACAATCCCACTTTTCACCATAAAGTTAGACTTCTCCCAACTCAAGGTTAAGTCTGACTCAACACAACGCTCAAGTACTTTTGTCAGATTTTTCAAACAATGAGAAAAGGAAGAGCCAAATACCGAGAAGTCGTCCATGAAGACTTCGAGAAAGTCGTCGATGAACTCGGTGAAGATGGAGATCATACATCTCTGAAAAGTTGCTGGGGCATTGCACAAGCCAAATGGCATTCTCCGGTAAGCAAATGTGCCAAAGGGGTACGTGAATATGGTCTTCTTCTGATCCTCCGGAGCTATCGCAATTTGGTAGTAACCAGAAAGGCCATCCAGAAAGAAGTAGTACTCATGCCCTGCTAATTTATCGAGCAATTGGTCCATGAATGGGAGTGGGAAGTGGTCCTTCCTTGTCGCTGCATTGAGCTTCCGATAGTCAATGCACATGCGCCACCCGGTGGTTAAGCGTGTTGGGACAATTTCCCTTTTCATTTTCCAAGATTGTGATGCCTCCTTTTTTTGGAACAACATGCACTGGGCTAACCCACTCGCTATAGGAGACGGGGTATATAATCCCTTCATAGATTAACTTGAAAATCTCCTTCTTGACTACCTCTTTTAGCGTAGGGTTCAAATGTCTCTGCCCCTCTCGTACCGGTTTCACCCCTTCTTCTAGATCGATCCGGTGCATGCACGTGACTGGACTTATCCCCTTGATATCACCGATACTCCATCCTATTGCTTGTTTGTATTTCTTGAGAACCTCGATCAGTTCTCTTTCTCCATGCTCAGCCAACTCCATAAAGATGATTACGGGTTTCCTCTTGTTGGACTCTAGAAACACGTATTTGAGATGGCTCAAAAGTTGTTTTAGCTCCATCTTGCGCTCCAAAGTGGGTCCAATAGGTGGTTCAATCATGGGCTCCTCATTAATTTCGAAAAGGGTGACCACCCCCTCTGCCTTTGAATCAAACTTGTCGTCCTCAATGTCATAGTTCTCTATTGGTACAACACCAAATAATTCGCTCACGCACTGGTCCACCGAGTCAAGGTAAGAGCAATCAAGACCAATCATCAGTGATGGAATTTTCTGAATATCTTTGAGCGAGAATGTCACCGATTCACCAAATACGGAGAGTGATCATTCCGATCGGAGAAGGCCTCTTGTTCTCCATTTCGATCAGACCCTGGCTCACTTTGATCGAATAAACCTTTCTGTACTCCAGTTCGATCGGTCTTTTTCGTAGTCCGATCGGAGAGATCGTCAATCGCGTCCTTCTGAGTTGTTTTGGCACGTTTTGGATGAAAAGCCCCAGTCAGTGAGACTGGAACATACGGGTTAGGTGATTTATGGATTCTCCCCACCGTTCCTTCTCACCGTTTAAGCTATATTCCCCTTTATCTTTTCCATCCACACTTGGCTCATTCTCGGAATCTTCACCCTCGATTCCTCGTATTCCATTATCAACTTTCTTCCCCCCACGTAATACATGCACCACCATTGATTGTTCGGGTTGGCTGGGTAACTTCCCCGGATCACTTGCTGTCTTCGCCATAGAAGCCGAGAGTTGACCTATCATCATCTCTAGCTTCTCCAGTTATTTCCTCGTCCGCTTGCCTTCTTCGATTGTACGAAGTGTTTCTTCCCAATTTCATAGAATTTCATGCTCTAGTTGTTGACGCCATAGTCTTAGTTCATCGTCGGGGGTGATCGGGAGTGGCATTTATTGCTGTTGCGGCACTTGCTGGTACTGTTACTGCGGCGCTTGCTAGTACTATTGCTATGGCGCTGGCTGGTACTGTTGCTGTGGCATTTGATATTATTGCATAGGGTGTTGTGAGTAGTTTCTTTGCCCCTTATTTTGATAAGAGTTATAGCCACTAGTTTCTCCTTGGTTTTTATTCGGGGGCGGATGTGGGTCCAATTACTTGGATTTGGGCACGTAATTCGAGATTTTGGGAACGTAGCTCGAACTTGAGTTGTATTGTCCGGTGAACTTCTTCCCATACTTGTTATTGGGTTGATAGTTTTTGACGGCATTCACTTCCTCATCCTCTTCATCGTCGAACACCACTTTACAAGTGTCAGCTTCATGTCCCACCGCTCCACACTTTTCGCACATCTTGGGCGGAGGTGTTGATGGTTCCTCCTCCCCTTTCATTTTACTTGTAAATAGTGCGACTTGCTTTGTCAGCTCCTCAATCTGGCTTATTTCATTGCGAGGCATAGGGGTTCCTTGGACTTTATACTTCCTTGGTCAGAAACTCATTTGTTGTGACTTTTCGCTCATAAGTTCAAACAGTTCCCAAGCTTCTGTAGCGGTTAGCTCCCCAAAGTCTTTGGCTTTCACCTTCACTTGTTGTTTGTAAACCGAAAATAATCCCTCATGGAAGTAATTGTTTACTATCTCCGCGCTGTTGTTGTGGTGTGGACATTTCTGCAAGAGTCCCTTGTATCGTTCCCATGCTTCATAGAACGATTCTCCCTCCATTTGCTCAAAGTTCGTGATCTCTCTTCGCAATTTGGCAGTCATTTGAGCGGAATAGAACCTACTCAAAAAATTCTTATACACCATCTCCCAATTAGTCAAGGAATTGGGTTACAACGTAAAAGCCAATGCTTCACTTTATCCTTTAAGGTCGTCGAAAAGCATTTCATTTTCAATTGATCTTCATGGAGTCCAAGTGCTGGGATTCTGCCCACCACAAGGTAAAATTCTCGAATGACATTCAAATGATCTTCATTCGGAAAGCCATGGAAGGTGGGCAGTTGATTCACGCTGCAAGCTTTCAAGTCATAGTCTCTTGCTGCGGGGCCTAAGACTAGTGCACTGTTGTATGGTCCTATTGTTGGGAAGAGGAGATCTCCTTGACGGCATTCATTAGGGTACTAACGCCCTCGTCTTCCTCCAAAGTTAGTTCGTACGCCGAAATTTCTTTCTTCCCCATACTCTTCGTAGTACCCATAATTATTCTCCTCCTCGAAATTCCCATGATCCTCATATCCATCATTTTGGAAACTCTCCCTTTGCCACGCGTTGAACGATCGTCCCTCTCTCCTAGTTTTATTATGGTTCCGCTCTTGCTCGAAGTGTCCGAGTCCATGGTGGTTTCGTTGGTTGTTTTGGGGCTGGGGCCCGCCATGACCACCATTATTGTGTTCGAACTCTTGATTTGCTCGATCGTTGTAAGCTCGAGCTTCTTCGCGGTTTCGAAATCGTTGAGGAGGTTTTTGGTAAGTAGGGTTCTCTTGCATCATGATTTGATGATCGTCCCTAGGTAGGTGCTCCCCGTTGTTTACGTTGCCTGGCTCTCTTGGCTCTTCATCGTGGATAAGAGGTGGATTGCGTGGTTCTTCATCCTCGTTGTTATTTATTTGCTCTTGCACATGCATGTCATTAATTGGTGGCATGCCGTATGGATAATCAAGAGGGGGAGTTTGGTTGTTTCGACCTCTCCCTTGCCCACCATTCATTCCTCCTCTTCCTCTATTTTCACGACCTCCAAGAGGTAGATTATCCGCCATGTTTGTTGAAGTTGCTTCCAATAGATTTCCTTCAGTTGAAGGAAATAGTTGTCTCGGTCTCGTCACTCGCTTGATGCTATTGATGAATAGGGTCAATTCTCCTCTAAGGCTTCATCGACCTTGCATCAACAACAAACAAATCACCGCATCGAGAGGCAAACCAAAGACATTATACAATTATCGACACATAAGCATAACACGAATAAACATCATTAACACCTTTGCAATTCCCTAGCAATGGCGCCAAATTTTGAGCCGAACTTTAGTGTTCCTTTCAAAATTAATTACCGGTCAACCAATACGCGTCTACGTTTGAAAAGGAGTTTAAGTTCGCCCGCAAGAGAATGGGGTCACTTATAGACTGGTAAGTTAACTCGGGTCGATCTCTCGAGGAATGGGAATCGGATTTAATGACGCTTATTATACTAATATCACAAATTCTATTTCTAAAACACACGATCAATTGGGGTTTTGGAAATGATTCAATTTCAATAAATTTAAAAGCGAATTCTTCTTTCTCGAGGGTGTCAACCTCTCGAAAAGTTATAAGAAAAGTAATTAACGTGAGCCGAATACGAACTACTACACATCATACTAACAATTGTAAACTTGCTTGCATGCTCCAAAAATAGCAACTATCAATCAAATGCTTTTAACAACCCGAGAACAACAACGATTCTTATCACTACGCCATTTCCAACATCATTTCAAATACTAAACAAGATTCATTATAATTTAAACACTAAAATCGGTCACTGGAAATATAACTAAACCAATCACAACTTCATTCATAATTCAACAACAATTGTTCATCCAACAAAAATAATCCCAAAACACAATAATTCGAATTCCAACCACCAACACTTTAACTAATTATCATCCAAACATTATCCAATATATTCACCAGCTATTCATAACATATCCCAAATCAGAAAAATTACGATAACTACGAGATAACGAGTTTAGAGATTATTAATCGACGTACTACTTTCAACGGGAGATGATGATGAACGAGTTCACTCCGAGAGTTGCGCAGAATCCCAAGGCTTGTCACGAACCCAGAATTCCAGTGACGAACGATGGCTGCTACGAATCGAACCGTGATATGGTATCGTACGGGTTGAAGCTAGAGGTATGAGAGATGTGTCAAATCTCTCTACCTTTTGTATGTATGGTGGCTTCTCTAGCCTTTCAAAAGTCTCCAAGGCTGAATAATCCGAACCCTAGACCCTTCCTCAGTTTTTAAAAGCTTTTGGCCATTTGGTTATTGAAGATTTCCAAGAATTCTGCATGCATAACGTACATTTCCGATCGAACGTAGGTCTTGTCCAATTGAACGAAGGCTACTGCCCGCTGCTTCGATCGGTGCGTCAGTTCGTTCGACCGGTGTGCTCTTCACCAGTCAGTCCGATCATAGATATACACGGTCCGATCGGATGAGTGCCCTTTGGACTACATTTGAGCGTTGCTTCTTCTATCTCGTGCTTTGGATCTACCGAACGCTCTAGCTGTATGAGAAAAATAGAGAATTACTCTCATTTGGAGCGATTAGTGATCAATAAATCGGAAAGTTAAGCAAGAAGGTAAAAGTGCAAAATAGTGCAATTTAACCTAATCTCAACCCGGAAAAAGGAATAAAAAAACTTAAACAAGACTCAATTATGTACTGATTCGTAACAAATACGTACGAATCAGTAGGCTCTCTGTTGACCTCTTCGATGGTTAAGAGCCTGCGAGTAGCTCGCCTTGGTTCTTTCCTAGACTCTGATCTCTTAGAGATGATCCCTTCTGGCTCCGCGACCTCCACCCCAAAATATGATTGTACTACTCTTTGATTTCTTCCACTTGTATATATTTATCACACAAGACTTCCTCATATGTTCGTGCAGGTCATTTTGCTAGAAATTTACGTAAATCTTCCCTTCTTAACCCATGTTGAAGTGCTCTAGCCTTCATCTCATGGGTGGTTGTTGGTACTCCTAGAGTAGCCCTAGTAAATCGATTGACATAATCTTTAAGACTTTCCCCCAGCCATTGTACCATTGCGAAGAGAGATAGTGCGGTTTTTGTGTGCAGCTTAGCGCTAGCAAAATATTTTAAAAGGCTTCCTTCATGACTTGGAAGCTGGTGATTTTTTCCGGTGGAAACTAGTGGAAAAGTCTTGTGCTGTTGTTTTACATGTAATTGTTTTGTTTTTCTCGTGTTCTTAATTATGGTTTTACATTATTTTTAGTGGGTCTTGAGTCGTTTAGCTTTGTTTTTTAGGTTATTTTTCTTATTTTAGAGTTTTTGTGTTCTTTTGATTTGTTGATTAATTGAGTTAAATGGTTTTAATTTATTTGAGGTTGATGAATTTCTTGAGTTTTTATGATTCTCATTTTATAGGTGGTTTGATGTGTTGAATTTAAACTAAGGCATGGAGGCCACAATTTCAAGCCAAAAAGGAGCTCCAAAGTGGCAAACTTGCTAGAATGGTGGCCATTCCTTGGCCATCTCCACGCCATGTGCAGCCAGCCCAAGCCATTCCTTGGCCATGTCTTCGCCATCTCCGTGCCATGTGCAGCCAGCCCAAGCCATTCCTTGGCCATCTCTTAGCCATCTCCACGCCATGTGAGATGGCCAAGCAGGCACTGCCATTTCCTCTCCGTCACGAAGCCAATACCGACCGTACCCAACAGCGCCCAAGCCAGCCGCACCGAACCACACCGAGCCACCTTGAGCCATCCTGGTTAACATAGGTCAAAATTGGGTCAAACCCGAGATTTTAAGGGGCTCTAAGGTCAAATTGGCCCATCTAAACTAAAATTAACTTAGTATAAATAGCACACAACACTCATTGGGTAGATGATCACTCAAATTTCCCAAACTTACATGGGTTTTGGAATATTTTCTCTCTCTTGTTCTTAGTTTAATTTTCAAGCTTTTTGCCTTGGGTTTGTAAGCTCAAGATGAATCCAAATACTCTTTTGGATTAGCACTTTCATTGTAATTCAAGTCTTGAGACTCCTTATTTAATTTTAGTAAGCTTTCCTTTTAATTTCAAGCTTTGTTCTTCATATTCATGCTTGTTCTTCATTTATGCCTTTTGTCTTAGCTACTTGATTTCATGATGAAACTTGTAAATTGACTATGGATTCTAGTTGAGTGACACACCTAGGCTATAGATCGGGTCCTTGATCATCATGACTTTGAGTTTTACTTAAGCTTTATTTTGAATTAAATTTCCATTCATGGTTTTAAATTGAATTCTAGATCTACTCTTCGTTTCTCGTTATTTTTCCGAAAGATTTGAACTTTTACGTCAACTTTCATTGCTCTTTACTTGGATGCTTTCAATTTTTACCAATTTGCATTATTTAAGTTTTCATGCATGGTTGTACTTTATGCATGCATGGTAGTACTTGATAAAACAATGCTTGTTTTTGCTTGTTTTTATTAATTGCTTGCATTTTCAATTTGGGCATACGARCGAGGRATCCGACCAACTTGTCATTTCAATTTCTAGTTTAGTTTGATATTTTTAATTGCATTATTTTCGGTTTTCTTTCATCTCTTGAGCTTGGAACACGTTGAAACTTGCAAATGGATTGAAGTCCGATAATACCAAGTCAATGAACCCGATGATTTATTCATCACCACTAAAACTCTTCTAACAGCTATTCCCCTTAATGTGGATAAAAAGTCTCGACATGCTACAAAATCCATGTATTGTCTTAGTACTGCCTCATTTCAAAACCCTTCACATGCCGCGTGGGGTCGGACAACCGATCATACTGAAACTCTAATGTTTTGAACCCACGAGGTAGTGCTGCTCTTAATATCTCTGAAAAGATAGTAACGCCTTCTGCATGTCTCTAAAGGCCCGGGTACCTGGCCCCACTTCGTCGTCCTCATCCTTTTCATAGCACCGACCTCAGCGTTTGTAAGATCTCCTTTGAGGCTTATAATCCAAGAATAGTTCTTCGCTATCACTGTCGTCCTCCTCTTCTTCTTGAATTCGGTGTTTATAAGATTTTCGTTGTGATCCATCACCCTTGATTATCCAATCATGATCGTCGTATTCCCTTTCATCCCGTTGGGTCCGCCGTTTATAAAGTTGACCCCGCGACCCCCCATCCATGCATAACCAATCCTCGATATAATCATTATCGGATGATGATACGAAGTCCACCGGATATCTTTGTCTTCCTGAACTTTTAAGTAGCTCGTCACTTGACCTCCATGGTGAGGATTCTCTGCTTCTTTTATGGCCCGCGGTTAATGGCTCTGGCGTGTATTCTTCATCTCTTCGATCATCTTTTCCTTTTCCACCATCACCTCGACTTGCCTTGCCTTCCAGAATATCCTGCAGTTCCCCTTGTTTATCTGGAGATACCAATCCCATCAAAATTTTGAGGAGTCCCTTGTCGACATAGCAGGGTTTGTCTTTTGGCAGCTCCTTCCACTCATTTGTTCTTATGTGGATTTGTTTGATTACTCCTGGAATATTTTTATTACATTCTTCTTCTGGCTGAGGATGGTGGTGTGGTCGTCATTTGGTTTGTTTCCCCTATCGGTGGTGTTTGTTCTTTCCCATTGTCTCCTTCCTTTGTCTTACTTGCGTCCCCATAAAAATTCAAGTTTCGAGGTGCAACACCTCTTTCTTTCATGGTTTGCTAGCTAAAAATCTCATGCATTTTGCTCAAGGACTCGATGTCCCTCTTCCCCAAAGACGGCGCCACTTGATGCGACTAAAAAGATTAGTGCTTCAAGAATAGAGGGTACTGACCTTGAATGTGAAGTTAGCGAATGATCTACCTTTAAGATATGCGCAGTGACCTGATAGATCCCCAAGGAGCTCCTGGCGACCTGATAGATCCTGCAAAACAAAACCCAAGCCAAGGTGGTGGACGACCTCGACCTAGGCCCTCCGATGCTTAAGTGACAAAGCGTTCGAGTGACATGCGAGAGCTAAAACGTAGGATGCAAAATCAACTTAGAGAGAAGAATGAGGCATGAGTCCTCTTTATATAGATATGAGAAGTATTCCCAATCTAGGGTTCCACTCTCCTACTATAACTGTAATACCATAAATAGTGACCGACTTAGAATTAGGATTTCTCATGTATGGTTTTGAGAATTCTCGCTGAGCTACTAAAATAGTCATGGGCCAATAATCCTGTCGATAGATTTAGTCCGCTGCTCGCTGAATTACTAAAATAGCCATGGGCCAATAAGCCTGTCCATAGATTTAGTCCGCCGGGACCCTATAAAATATCTTACATTAGCCCAAGAAGGCCCGGAAATCACGAAGCCTAGCTCTCAGTACCAAGCTACCACTTAGCACTGAGCTGGTATAGTAGCGCTTTCCTCATAAGAGCTTGCCACCTCTCATAAGAGCCCGCTACCCTTAAGAACAACTCGCCCACCTTCCAAAAAAATTGTACCTTCTAGAGAATGAGGTCGCTTATTAAACCCACATAACTATTTGCATGTTGCCGACGTGAATATCTGATGTCGTATTAGGACCCATTCCAATCACTTATGAATTTTTTTTTTTGTTTTTTTTTTTTGCGTAAAAATAGTTTTTCGTATATATTTGAATGTTATTTTAAATTTATTATATCAGGATTAGATAAAGAAATTTAAGTTTATATTTTCAATATTATTTTCTTTTTGTAATAATTTTATATACCTCGTATTATTTTAAATAACTATTTAAAGTTCTAAAAATAAAATTATTTCAAACTTTATTACAAATAGAAATTATTTCAACTAATGTATATTTATTCTAGTTAGATATAACTTTTTTATATTTTATATTAGAAGAATAAAAATAAGATATTGAATTAGGCAAGATATGTTAAAGAAAACATTAAATTAGGTAACATGTAATAAAAGAAGAATATTAAATTAGGTAAAATATAATAAAAGAAAAATACTAAATTACGTAAACATTAGGTTCGGATGACATCGAATCACAAGAGTTTTTTTCAAAGCTAACGAATCGTGGAAACACGCATAGGATAAGAGAGTTTTACATTAATATATAGGAGATTTTTTGGGCTTTAATGGACGTCTGAGGAGTTGAATTCATCCAAGAATGATCTCATTGCCCCTAAAATACCTTACAGGAAATAGAAATCTATAAATTTTATTTTTACAATAGGGTTTTGTACTTATATGTGGCTGTTTTATAATGATAAAAAGATATACTCCTATGTCCACCGTCCAAACTCAACAACTATGTATCTTGAACACAATATCCAAATTCTAGTTTGATCCAATGGATGATTGCGTGCAATGTCATTTCAATAAAATTTCACAAAATTCCGAGAACAAAATCTATTATGTTTGAAAACCAGTAATGATAAATCCAAAACGTTCGGTTACCAAGAATATGGGGTACTAACCTCAAATATGAGATCAGCGACCTAAACAGCTTCCAAACACGTCACAGTGATCTGCTAAGCCGCCAAATGATACTCCTGGCGACCTAGCCGGTCCTGCAAAATAGCACCTTCAGACAGGTCGGATTTCGAACCCGCGAAGGTCCTCCGATGCTTAAGTCAAAAGCGAGTGGCAGTTCAAATAGCTTACAATATATTAAAGACAAGATAAAAATAATGAGAGGTATGCACCTCCTTTTATAGAGACAAGAGAATTGCACCCCTCCCCCCCCCCCCCCCGGTCTAGGGTTACCTTCTCTCACCATAATTCCATAAATACCATGACACCACAACCGACTTAGAATTAAGATTTCTCCTATATACTAAATTTCCATAAATAATAGGTCTCTTACCATAATAGTCCTGGGCCTGTTATTCTTTCCATACAGTCCGCCAGGACCTCATAAACCATTCACATTAAGTCCGTGGGCTTGATATTCATAAAGCCCATAAACGAGCTCAAGCACCCAACACAAAAACATGAGAGGTCGCGACCCTATATGAGAATTCATCCTCATACTCCAGTTCGCTACTCTATAAACAAGCTCGCCCACCTCTCTAAAGAAACCATCCAGTTCGCTCACCTCCCAGAAGAAATGCTCCTTTCAGGAAATGAGGTCACTTACCACAAATACCCACACATATCAAATAATATGACATATGGACATTTAGGTCAGTATCAGCTAGTCCCCTATATTCTAGCTGATTGAGGTACGAAATCAGGTAGGACATGTAAAACAGAAATTTAAAAGAATATAACCAGCTCATAACCACAATAAAACATAAAACACACGTAAATCACCCCATCACTTCACCAAACCATATTTCAGAATCACCCAGCTCAACATACCGAGCCACGATACCAATTTGCCCATAAAAAGCTGTCACGTAAGACCACGAGCTCCAAAAAATCACCTCGCTGAGCTCGCTCGTTATTTTAAGATAAAATGATCACCTCGTAAGAAATGACCCACTAGTCCCCAGACTGTATATATGACGACTTTAAACCATACAGCTTTTATCCAACGACCTGAAGTTATATTCGGACTCGATAATCTCAAAAATACAATCATAAATAGCCCCAAAAGTCATAACACGCCTTCCTTTATCCATCCCATCCCTTTTAAGTTTCATTAAATGCAGCCTGACAGAGTATCAGGCCCGTGTCGCTCCCCTATTTTCTCGTAGTATAATAAACACAGTGGGCCCAAAATAAATGGCCCAAAACATTCCTTGGAATTCCCGCTCCTACCTATCCCATCAGCTTTCTCACCGCCCCCCACACAAAAACCACTTCATCTTCCCCACTTGTCACTTTTCAGAAATTTCAAGCAAACAACCACCATTTTTGCTCTGCAAAAAAGCTCGTCACCCAGCAGGCTCTCAAAAAACTATCAATAGCGCACCGTTCCTCAATGACTTCTTCAACTCCGAAAATGTGTAAGTTCCCCAGATCTCCTCTCTTTACAATATCTTAATCTCGCTGCCATAAATGTAATTGCATCTGCTGAGTTGTTGTTATCTTGTGTTATTCCCCTCCCCCCTGTATTGTTTGATTTATGATGGAATTAGCGTCCTCCAACCCCAATTCCCAAAGTTCCAGCCTTTCCCCTGATTCAAACCCTACCGTGAACCCTTACATCTTTACTGGGAGACGAAAACAGCCCCCCTCTCCCTCCGGCCTTCATGACGAGCCAGAAGGCGACGTCGATTGGTCGGATTTAGAAGCCCAAACTAGGGTTCATGTTGACGCCCAAGCTTCTCTGGAAAACATATCTGAAGATCCTTCCCTTGCCCCTCTAGCCCTAACGAACATACCAGAGGGCATTCCTATAATTAAACACACAAACCCACCGCCCTGCAAGCATTTCTTAGAAAACCCAGTGACCGTAGCTCGTGCCATAAGTGACCGACCTACCTTCCTTAACCCTTACAACCAAAGAAATCAAGACAATTATTGGTTACTCCCCGACCCTGAAAAACTCGACGAGTTTAAACGAACCCTTAACCTCCCCAACACCATCTTACCCGATATTCTACACCTAAATCCTATGAAACCCTCTCCGAACCACATAACCCTCTTCGACAAGCTACTTAGGGAAGGATTCACTTTCCCAGCCCATCAATTCTATGTGGAAATTTCCCACCTGTACAAAGTTTCCCAATTACAACTGACCCCCAACTCCATGAAATTCCTGGCGGGGTATATTATTTTGTGTAAATACTATAATACCCAGCCCGATCCAGGTTTTTTCCAATTTTGCTTTCAAGTAAAATATCAACAAAATTCGCTCTACCTTGCTGCTCGCTCAGGCCAACCTCGCTTTTTGATAAACCCTTCTAATAAAGTCCCCGAGTGGAGAAGGAATTTCTTCTTCATTCATAATACGGAGGATTGGCCTTTTTTGACCAGGCTACAATACCATACTCCCAAACAACACAAACAGCCCACTCCCAAACATTCTCCAATCGACGTAGATGAGGCACTAAATCAGTCTTTTGGGACTGGAGCGGAAGATGACCACGTGGAGGAGATTCAGCGGGTAAAGAGATCTCAAAAGGCCAAGGTGAAACGCCCTCTAAAACCAGCTGCTAAGAGTCCCAGTCCTCCTGAGCAAAAACGTCGCCGCCTCCTCAAGACTTATGCTGCAACCTCTGCCAGCTCGCCTGACCTGAGCAAAGGATTGGATCAGTGTGATAACGCCAAGGAGATCCAGGCCTTCCTCAATGAGCGCATAACCAAACAGGTAAACTCCGAAAAAGACCCTTTGTCTAATACATCTTACACACGTAAATTCTTATAAGATTTTATGGTGCAGCTGAGTCCCCTGTTTTCAAAACTTTCCGAGGAGTTAAATACTCGATCATTGGAGAGCGAACTCTAAAAAACATGCGACGAGATGACTGCACAAACCAGACAACAAACGTGGCGGTTATCGCTAACACAAGTAGAACTGGATGGTGCGATCAAACTGTTGAAGGCTCGCGAGGAAGAAATAATGATCTTGAAGAGCCAAGTGAACAGTTTGAAAGACGAGGCAGCTCGCACGGGAAACGAGCTCAAGGATGTTCAGAAACAGGCTAGGGAGCTCAAACTGCAGAATTAGAAGCTTCAAGAACAGAATCAAGCAGTTCACGAGCAAGGCATGGCTGAAGGTCGGCGGACCTTTCTTACAAGCATGGCTGGCAAGAAGTTCATTGGCGCCTACCGGAAGGAACTAGTGGAGGCATACGAGAAGTCCTCCATATACTTTGGTACGATGGATGATGGTGCCCAAGAATGGATTTTCACAGCTGCTGGAATAATCAAAGAGCAGGTCGCGGCACTAAATGTCACTTACAACCCCGACGTTCCAGCCATCATCAACCAGCTAACCCCCTTCAGTACCTTCAAAGGCGACTGGAAACAGCCAATTGACGCTGAGTGGTGGCTATCGTGCCAAGGTCGAGCTGTCCTATCCGCCAAACTATCCTCCGAGCTCGAGACGCCACTTGAAGATATGGTTCCTGCTACTAGAACCACCGAAAACCTGCCACCTCCTTCCTCTGAAAAAACCATCTGAAAAACCTGTATTTATGCTCGCAGCATGTATGAACAATTTCTTATTCCTGTAACATATTCACTATTATTCAATATCTGCATAGCTCATCGATTCCCAGCTCTTACGATCCTGTACTTAAAACTTATGTAAAAAACCACAAACTATATACATAACACAACCCATAAGCTAATATAGGTCACGCGAAATCATAACCAATCTCACTTCGTCCCATGAGATCGCGGGATCCTAAAAACAATCAAACCATGATTTATAAACAATTCAATCAACCAGCATACGAAGAATATTAGCTCGCATAAGAACAACCATCCACTAAACAACATAAGAGCACGAGAAAGATATGTAAGTCAAACACATCCCTCCAATACATAAGTAAAACATCATAACCACTCAGCCATAAAAAAACATTAAAATAGCTCGCCAAAACTTTATTGTAAAAAATACCAAACTTCCAAAATACAAACTCCATACGAGAGAAGTGCCCTCCGGTCCGGAGTTACCTTCTCCCGCCACAAAAACACAACTTTCCACAACACAAACTCCATACGGGAGAAGTGCCCTCCGGTCCGGAGTTACCTTCTCCCGCCACAAAAACACAACTTTCCACAACACAAACTCCATACGGAAGAAGTGCCCTCCGGTCCGGAGTTACCTTCTCCCGCCACAAAAACACAACTTTCCACAACACAAACTCCATACGGGAGAAGTGCCCTCAGGTCCGGAGTTACCTTCTCCCACCACAAAAACACAAATTTCCACAACACAAACTCCATACGGGAGAAGTGCCCTCCGGTCCGGAGTTACCTTCTCCCGCCACAATCGTCCTCTAGGCATAATATTTCTTCAAATGACACACATTCTAGCTTCTAGGCAGGACTTTTCCACCTGCATCTTCAAGTATATACGCTCCTCCTTGCAATACTTTTACCACCTTGAATGGTCCAACCCAGTTTGGTTCCATCTTCTTAGTCGTCCGTAACGCATCAGCTCGCCTCCATACCAAGTCTCCGACCTGAAAACAACAAAGCTTGACCCATTTATTGAAAGTAGTTTGTATCCTTTGTTTATAATGCTCCACCCGAGCTGCAGCCTTGTCTCGTATTTCATCAATCGTTTCGATCGCTCCCCGAGCTAATCTCTCATTCTCCTCCACATTAAATGCTTCCAGACGTTGCGATCCTTCTACTATCTCTGTCGGAATAACCGCATCCATCCCATAGACCAGACTGAATGGTGACTCCCTCGTAGAGGTCCGAGGAGTTGTTCGATAAGCCCATAGGACCAAAGCGAGCTCTTCTTCCCAGAGTCCCCCTGTCTTTTCTAGTCGCAACTTGAGTCCCTGCACAATTATACGATTAGTAACCTCCACTTGCCCATTAGTTTGGAGATGCGCTACAGAAGCAAATCGTTGCCTCATCCCCATCTCTTTGCACCAATTTCGAGTTTTTCACCCATTAAACTGGGTTCCATTATCGGATACTAACACTCGCGGCACACCAAACCTGCAAAATATATTGTTAAAATTAAAATCCATCATATGCTGCTCGCTTATGCTTGTAACTGCTTCGGCCTCCACCCATTTCGTAAAATAATCAATCGCCACCACCAGATATTCTTTATTGCCCAGGGTCTTTGGAAAAGGACCCACGATATAAATTTTCCATTGCGCAAATGGGCACAACGAGCTCATAAACATCATCTCTTCAGTCGGTATATGAATAACCGAGGCATGCATTTGACACTTTTTACACGTTCTCACCAGATTGCTAGCCATACCTTTCATTCCTGGCCAAAAGAAGCCCGCCCGCAGTGTTATGCCACCCAACGCCTTACCCTTCGCATGATCGCCACAATATCCCTCATGTATTTCCTTCAGCACCTCCAATCCTTGCTCCTTAGCCAAGCATTTCAAAAAAGGCCCAAAGCGAGACCTCTTGTACATCTCCTCATGTATCACAAAGAAACGAGCTGCTGTTCTGGCCTCCCTCGTCGTCAATCTCTCTGCACCCTCCTTAGCCTTGACGAGAATATCCCATATAGTTGAGCGCCAATCATCCTTGATTTTGAGCTCCATAATCTCCTTCCCTTTTTCCATGCTACTATGTTCTAATTCCATCAACGTAATCCTTCGGGTATCACAAGTCCCCAACGCTCCTGTTATTCGGGTGAGCTGATTAGCCCTAGTATTTTCAGCTCGTGGAAAATGCTCCAGTTTAAACTCCTCAAAGCGTGCTGCCTCTTCGCGCAATTTATTCAAGTATACCGCCATACGTTCTTCCTTGGCCTCAAATGAACCTTCGAACTGACGAGCTATCAGTTGAGAATCCATGTACGCCCACACCTTCCTAGCTCCCAGATCGCCTGCCATTTTGATACCCTACAAAACAGCCTCGTACTCAGCTTCATTATTGGACACTTTATACCCCAACTTGATCGCGAACTCCAAATTTTCTCCTTCAGGGCTGGTTAATACAATGCCCAGCCCCGCTCCCAACACCATAGTTGAGCCATCAGTGTACAATGTCCATGCCTTTACCTCCTCGTCTGCGTCGGATGGGCGTGCCATCTCTTACAAAAAATCCTCCAATACCTGCGCCTTGATAGCCACCCTTGGTTCATAAACCACGTCGTACTCGCCCAACTCTACAGACCACTTCACCAATCGTCCAGATACATTTGGGTTACTCAAAACCTGCTTAAGAGCTAAATTAGTACGCACCTTCACCCTGTGGCTCGAAAAATACGATCGCAGTTTTCTTGCTGTACAAATCAACGCAAAACCTCCTTTGTCCAGCTCGGAATATTTTAACTCAGCCCCTCATAACATCCTGCTAATGTAGTAAATAGGCCTCTGCGTGCCTGCATCTTCTCTGATCAACACCGAGCTCACTGCGACCTCTCCTACTGATATAATATATATATATATATATATATATATATATATATATATATATATATATATATATTATATATAATATATTGGTTTGGTTAATAGTGGTATCTCAGCCAGGTACTTCTTCAATTCCTCAAATGCCTCTGCTGCTTCCTTTGTCCATTCGAACCTGGACCCTTTCCTAAGTGCCCTAAAAAACGGGACACCCCTCTCCGCCGACCTGGAGATAAAACGACTAAGGCCCGCATGTCATGTACTGTGCGGGAATGTGGCATCTCTAAAACAACTCGCACCTTATCTAGATTAACTTCGATTTCTCTCTCCGTCACCATATAACCCAAAAACTTCCCAGACCGCACACCAAACACACATTTCTTTTGATTAAGCTTCATTCCATATTGCCTTAGTATAACAAATATTCTCCTCAAATCCTCCACATGGGATTCAGCTTTCTTGCTCTTGATCAGCATATCATCAACATACACCTCCGTAGTGGACCCCAACGGATCTTTAAATATTCGATCCACCAACCTCTAATAGGTCGCTCCAGCATTCTTTAGGCCAAATGGCATGGACACAAAATAGTATGTTCCCGTAGAAGTGACGAAACTCACCTTGGGCTGATCCTCCGTTGCAAGAGGTATTTGGTGATACCCCTGTGAAGCATCCATCATGCTCAACAGATCGCACCCTGAAGTCGAATCCACCAACTGATCAATTCGTGGCAAAGGATAATGATCCTTTGGGCAAGTTTTATTCAGATCGCGAAAATCTACACACATCTTCCACTTTTGTCCCAGTTTTGGCACCATTACGACGTTAGACAAGTACTCCAGGAATTGAATTTCTCTTATGTGGCCAGCTTTCAACAGTTTATGCACCTCTTCCTCTATTACCTTATCCAGCTCCGGCCCGAAATGCCTCCTCTTCTACTTTACTGACCTCGCCTCCAGGTCCGCATTTAAATGATGTTGTGCGACCTCAGGAGATACTCCTGTTAACTCCCCATCACCAAAGGCAAATATATCTCGAAATTCTCTCTGTAATGTCACCAGCTCATCTCTCAATGTGTCAGGCATTAAGGTCCCCACCCTCGTAGTATACTCTGGGCGACCTTCCTCTAACGAGATTTCCATTAGTTCTTCATAAGGTAGAACGGAATATTCCTGCTCCTTTATCTTCTTCGCATTAATTACTCCTTCTAGTTGATCCTCATTCCTTTCGCACTTATTTTCAACTAATCCCCTCCTGACCGTCATATGATAGCACGATCTCGCGACCTGCTATTCCGAAATGACTTCCCCCACTCTGTCTCCCACTGAAAACTTGATACTCATATGATAAGTTGACGTTACAACCTGGAATGCATTGAGGGCAGGTCGACCTAATATGGCGTTATATGCCTAACTTCCCCGAACTATCAAAAATTTCAAACTTTTCTTTGCTTGCAACTCATCCTTCCCTAATATCACTGTCAGCGTCAGCTCTCCTTTAGTAATCACCTGTGCCCCATTAAATGCATATATGGGCGTATTCACAGGTCGCACCTTGTTTTCAAGCTTCATTTGATCGATACAATCTGTATATATTATATTTACCGAGCTCCCATTATACACAAAGATCCTGCTGACCTCGTACCCCGCCATCTCAGCTTCAATTACCAGTGCGTCATTATGATCTTCCTGCAGCCCGCGTCGATTGTTAGGGCTAAAGGAGATGACTGGTCCTTCTATCTGAGATCGACGACTTACACTGGCGACCTTCCATGTTCCAAGGCGAGCTGACTTGACATGCCTCCTCCTTGCATTGTTGGAATCCCAATCGGTTGGTCCGCCCGAGATCATGTTTATCCTCCCTTTAGTTCTTCGTGGGCCATTATGTCCCTGATTTCCTTGTTGTGGTTGTCTCGCGACCTGATCATGAGAGGGATCCCTCGGTGGTGGTGGAGGCAATGATCGCCCCTGCTCCTTTGGTTCTCTATCCTTGTAAATCACTTCCTTCAGATGCCCTGCTTTTATGAGTCTTTCTATCTCTTCTCTGAGATGCCTGGAACTTTCAGTGAAATGCCCATAATTGTTGTGAAATAAACAAAAGGAATTAGTCTTGGGGTGCGTAGGAATTGGCGCACGGTCTTCTGGCCACTTTATAGCATTGGGTATCAATCGCTCCATAATAGTAAACTCCTTATCTTGTGGGTAGGCCAACGGTGTAAAATCCTCATTCCTCCAATCTCGCATACTTGCTTCCGGTCTTTTGCTAGGCACAGAGCTCGGGCTCAAGAGCCCGCACACTATTCCTCTTGGTTCTCTTCTTAACTCCCTTCTAGACATACTGCCTCCCGTATCCGTGACCTCTCTACCAAAACGCACTCGATGCTTCTACTCAACTTCCTCCACCTGTATATACTTATGGCATCTTTCCAATACTTCATCGTATGTACGCGCCTCTTTCTTGAACAAGGATTTACGCAAGTCCTCCCTCCTCAACCCCTGGTGCAAAGCTCCAGCCTTCATCTCATTTGTGGCCATAGGTACCTCCAGGGTGGCACTGGTAAATCTGTTAACATGTTGCTTCAGTGTTTCATCAGGTCGCTGCACCATAGTAAAGAGCGACTGTGCCGTCTTCGCATTCTGCCTCATGCTGGAAAATTGTTTCAAAAAAGCAGCTCCCAGTACCTGGTAACTGGTAAATTTCCCTCGCGATAATTGATAGAACCAGTTTTGTGCGATTCCTCTCAAAGTGGACACGAAGGCCCGACACGCCACAGCATCCGTGTAATTGTGTAACATCCTCGCATTCTCGAAGAGCTGTGAATGCTCTACTGGATCCGTCGCCCCCCGATATTGAAACTCTAACACCTTATACCCCTTAGGCATTGCGGCCTGCAACAGATCATCCGAGAAGTGATGTCCCTCGTCTCCATCGAATTTCTCTCCCTCTAACCGCTTTTGTAATTTCAGCAGGGCCTCTTGCATCTCTCTAAAAGCCTTATTCCCTGGTCCCACCTCGTTATCACCATTTTCTTCATTATACCCATTGCGGCTCTTACGAGTTTTATCTTGAGATTCACCATCCGTACCCGAGTTTGGGGTTCCGCTTTCACTAGTATGCTTGCCATGTCGACGACCTCGACGTTTGTAATGACTCCGTCTGACCTTAACCCCTTTCCCTCTATGCTTACATCTATGAGTGTTAGACTCTGTAGACGAGGTGGAACTGGAAATATCCTCATATTTTCGCTTACTCCGATCTTTCCTTCCATGAGAAGGTCTCTTAGACAGAGACCTTTTATCTTGCTTTTCTTTCCTAGTTGCCGATCTTTCCTCTTGCTCGCTGTTAGGTCCGTCACCCTTCTCTTTCGTAGTACCCAGCTCGCCAGCTAGATACTTGTTCAATTCCTCCTGCCTCTCCATAGGCACGAAATCCTTAAGCCCATCCAAGAATCCTTTTTTGATTTAGCAGGGCCTATCCTTGGATAAATCCTTCCATTCCTTCGTTCCTATGTGAATCGCTTTCGGCGCTACCACCTCCGGCATCTTCGCCTCCCAATCTTCTGCCGGCTCCTTTCCATCACGCCGCTTTGGGGAGGGCGGCGGCGTGCCCTCAAACCTGGAACTGCTGGTTCCACTTGGGAAGGTGTCTGCCCATGTTTTATTGTGTCTCCTTCGTTGGTACCTGCCACCCTGTTTTTCTTTTTTGGCTTGTTCGATCGAGAATCATAGTGTAGGCTTCTGGGTAATATGTTACTATCCTTCATGCTTCGTTTACGAGACTTCGCACGCCTTTCGCTCAAGGACTCGTTGTCCCTCTTTCCCACAGACAACGCCACTTGATAAATCCAAAACGTTTGGTTACCAAGAATATGGGGTACTAACCTCAAATATGAGATCAGCGACCTAAAATAGCTTACAAACACGTCACAGCGATCTGCTAAGCCTCCAAATGATACCCCTGGCGACCTAGACGGTCCTACAAAACAACACCTTCAGACGGGTCGGATTTCGAACCCGCGAAGGTCCTCCGATGCTTAAGTCAAAAGCGAGTGGTAGTTCAAAACGCTTACAATATATTAAAGACAAGATAAAAATAATGAGAGGTATGCACCTCCTTTTTATAGATACAAGAGAAGTTCCCCCCCGGTCTAGGGTTACCTTCTCTCACCATAATTCCATAAATACCATGACACCACAACCGACTTAGAATTAGGATTTCTCCTATATTCTAAATTTTCATAAATAATAGGTCTCTTACCATAATAGGTGTGGGCCTGTTATTCTTTCCATACAGTCCGCCAGGACCTCATAAACCATTCACATTATGTCCGTGGGCTTGATATTCATAAAGTCCATAACCGAGCTCAAGCACCCAACACAAAACATGAGAGGTCGCGACCCTATATGAGAACTAATCCTCATACTCCAGGTCGCTACTCTACAAACAAGCTCGCCCACCTCTCCAAAGAAACCATCCAGCTCGCTCACCTCCCTGAAAAAATGCTTCTTCCAGGAAATAATGTCGCTTATCACAAATACCCACACATATCAAATAATATCACGTATAGGAATTTAGGTCCATATCAAGTAACGACTCTATAGTGATCAAAGTTAAATCTTCACCATTCATAGTGTACGTAGACAAGTTATGAATGTTCTGTGAAATTTAGAGCGCAACCCAACATTTAAAACGTTAGGAAACATTTATGAAAATTCTTGTGCAATTGGATTTGTCTAGATACAAATATTTTCCTTTGTTCTTTTATCTATGAAGGCTATAAATGGAAAACACTCAAATATAACGGTCACATGGGTCTTTAATTGTGTGACGGAGCCCAAACCCTGATCCACCCGCCTAGATACCGGATCACCTATACAAGAGAGAGAGAAAAACACAGCTCCATTTCTCTTCACGACGCCTCTATCCCTAAAACGCCTCCATCCCCAAAATGACGCCTCCATTCCCAAAAKTCTATTTCCAATCCTACGCCATTTTTATAGGGTTGCTACAATCTGTTTCTAATACTATTACTCCACACTTAAATTCCAAATTAAACTCCATTTTTGCCCCCTTTATGCATGCGACTGAAATATCCTTTTCGCGCAGATCCACAATCAGAATTCTATCTATTTTATCATCTGCTTTTATCTTCGCAAGCACACCATCATTGAATTGAACTGATCGAGCCTGGGTAAGGTGCCRGGRTCAGGTTTGTCGGATAGAACAGARYGCTAGGAGGTTTGGGTTCGAATTTRGYGTTTTTGATGGCGCAAGAGGGAATGACTGCGGATTAGGCAATTTGCACTCAGGATGTACTSGCAGTGTGATTCTAGGTTGGWGAGGGCGGCTCCYGCTGTGTCCATCATTTTGTTTTTCTCCTTTTAATRTTTTRCTTATTTGTATTTAGAATTGCAAGTAGCAAATTTGGGTTTGATGTTTTAATTCTTTGAATATGGTGCAAAAGACTCGGGGTCTGTGAATTTGCAGTCTAGAAAACAAATTGATTCATTAATGGTCCAAAAAATGATGTATTGAATGTTAGGAGTTGTGAAGGCGATGCATTGTGAATTCAGTTGAGGAGTATTAGGTGGTGGATGCACTGTGAATTCAATTGAAGAGTATTAGGTGGTATACAAAGAAACGGCAATGCAACCCGATCCTGGATTTGAGAGTGATCGGGTGAGTTTCAGGGGTCCAAATTAAAGCCCGAATCTAGTGATTCAGCTCGACCCCAGCCAAATGATTCAGATTGGATGAATCAATGAAATGCTCTTAGGGTTAGGCCGAGTGAGGCGAATGGTTTCACAGTTTATTCTAGGAMTAAGAMATTGYAGYGTAGAAGKGRGAGCAAAATTGGATATTTGGATAAACTCGGGTGTMATTCTTCGGTTCAGMCTGGGGAGACTGTGAGTTCYAWWGGTGAAGTTGCAGTTAGTGGTGGTGATGCGCTGACTGTGGGTGGTGCTGAGGGATGGAGTTTAGTTGATGGTTTGTGAAGCAGGACGGTTTGTGAGGGCTAAGAGTAAGGAGTCGAGCAGCCTATGCTGCGGGTTCAGGATCGTGAGTAGTAAGTTCGGGTTGAGAGCAATTACGAGCTGCTCGCCGGACTCGACCAACGACATGCCAACTTTATGGATGCGGTATCGAGTCTAATTTTATCTTCAATTGGATTTGAGTATCTTCTGTTACTTTGTTTAATATTTTGGTGTCCGTTTGCAGGTACCAATTGTCATTTGTTCCTTGGAGCTTTGTGCGAAGGCGATTGTTAGTGGATTGTAGCATCTTTGTGTTGCAGGCACGTGTGAAGCACAAAAGTGGGCCTGTGCAGTCGACTTCAAGCAGGATGGTGAGTTCGGGCTGAGTATACGGGAAAATAGGGGTGAGCGGAACCGGGTACCCGGCCATTTTTCTTGGAACCGGAACCGGAACCGGTTGGAACCGGGTCCCAAAAAAAAGAACCGGTCCCGGAACCGGTCTAGCCGGGTCCAAAGTTTTTGGAACCGGTCCCCGACCCGTTGGGTACCGGTTCCGAACCGGGTACCCGGTCTTTATTTGAGTTTTTTCTTTTTTTAAGTTTATAATAATAAATTTGCTAAATTTCGTATACTACATGCCATTAACACCCTACTATATTGTGGTATTGTCCAAAATAAAGTGCACAATACATTAGTATTTGCTTCCTCCTATTTACCAAAAGTAAGTGTACAATATAGAAAAAAATTTAGTTTCCTACTACATCAATTATATAATATTACAGTACCAAATTTTATGAAAATAAATCTACAAATACATAATATAATAACAAGTTCACAACATTCATTAATATAAAGTTTTCAAACTTATTCATAATAAGAGATCACAAATCAACAAAATACATAGAAAATCCTCAAAATACACTTAAATATATTAAATATTAAAGATTTGGTACCAGGTACCCAGTTTAGGAACCGGTACCAGCGGGTACCCAGTCCCGGAACCGGTCCCACCGGGTACCCAGTGGGTACCGGGTCTCGAAAGTATGGACCCAGAACCGGAACCGGTTACAACCGGTTCCAAGAATCTGGAACCAGAACCGGTACCAACGGGTCCGGTTCCGGGACTGGACCCGCCGGGTCCTAAGCAGTTCCGGGTCCGGGACCGGGTACCCTATATTTTTGCTCACCCCTACGGGAAAATAGTGTTTGAGCCTTGTGGAGGTTGAATAGATAGTGCTAGGGGTGTGCAAAGAGGTGATCGTGATCCTCCATTGTTTCTCGAGTTAGGCAATCAGTCCCAGCATGCGAAAACACAGAGGTGGTTGAGCCATCGAGCTCATCCAAGAAAAAGAGAAGTTTTAAAGACATGAGCAAAGAATAAAGTAGAATGATAGTCCAAGAAAAAGAGAAGCTTTAACGACATGAGCTCGTCCAAGAGAAATCGGTCGTGCCTGAGAATATGACTACAGTGTTGTCTCCTAATTTCAGAAAGTAGAATGATTTTAAGTACTCTATGTTTCCTTGTTGTGTTATATCTAGTTTGTGTATTAATAATTATTATTGAAGTTTGTCTTTATTTAAATTAAATAAATACTTGTAATTGACAATTCAATGCTGCTTCCATTTGTTGTCACTTTGGAATTTGTTGGATGATGATGCCAAATTGTTGTCGTTGTATGTTAGGCTTTATGTAGGGTTATGTTGAATGTTTATATTTTCATTGTGCAGAAATATTGTCACTTATTCGATAAAAAGTGTCACTTTTCCACTTATTATTGTCACTTTTACACATTAAATTATAATTAATTATTTAACTTAAAATATAATATATTGCACTAAAAAGAGTCACTTGTTCAAAAAAATTTGTCACTTTTGCATTAAAAATTTGTCCAAAAAACTGTCACTTTTGATTTTTTGCGGAAAAAGAGTTGCTACACAAACTATAGTAGTCAAGTTATAATACAGTCACTTCTTAAGATATTACTGTCACTTTATAAATAAAAAGTGTCACTTTCTAATAGTTGATAGTAATAGTTATTTTTTTTTTCTGGTAAAAAACTGTCACATTTGCACCAAAATATGTCACTTTTGTTCAAAAAAGTGTCACTTTTGTTTTTTTGCAGAAAAAGAGTTGCTACACAAGTTATAGTAGTCAAGTTATAATACTGTCACTTCTTAAGATATTACTATCATTTTGTAAATAAAAAGTGTCACTTTCTAATAGTTGATAGTAATCGTTATTTATTTTTTTTCCTGTAAAAAAAAGGTCACATTTGCACCAAAATATGTCACTTTTGTCCAAAAAAGTGTCACTTTTGATTTTTTGCAGAAAAAGAGTTGCTACACGAGTTATAGTTGTCAAGTTATAATACTGTCACTTCTTAAGATATTACTATCACTTTGTAAATAAAAAGTGTCACTTTCTAATAGTTGATAGTAATCGTTATTTATTTTTTTTCCTGTAAAAAAAGGTCACATTTGCACCAAAATGTCACTTTTGTCCAATAAAGTGTCACTTTTGATTTTTTGTAGAAAAATAGTTGCTATAGAAATTATGGTAGTTAAGTTATAATACTGTCACTTCTTAAGATATTACTGTCACTTTATAAATAAAAAGTGTCACTTTTAATAGTTGATAGTAATCGTTATTTTTATTTTTTTTTTCCCTTTAAGAAATTGTCACATTTGCACTAAAATATGTTACTTTTGTCCAAAAAAAGTGTCACTTTTGATTTTTTGCAGAAAAAGAGTTGCTACACAAATTATAGTAGTCAAGTTATAATAATGTCACTTCTTAAGATATTACTGTCACTTTATAAATAAAAAGTGTCACTTTCTAATAATTGATAGTAATCGTTATTTTTTTTTTTCTGTAAAAAATTGTCACATTTGCACCAAAATATGTCACTTTTGTCCAAAAAAGTGTCACTTTTGATTTTTTGCAGAAAAAGAGTTGCTACACCAATTATAGTAGTCAAGTTATAATACTGTCACTTCTTAAGATATTACTGTCACTTTATAAATAAAAAGTGTCACTTTCTAATAGTTGATAGTAATCTTTATTTTTTGTTTTTATATATAATATAGTAATCAAGCATTTAATGATTGCTATGCGATGTAATATCCCCAGTTCCTTATAAAAGAGCTAAAATCGCACACCTACAGTGATAATTCCCTTACCTTACTTAATAATAAAAAAATAAAAATTAAAAAGTCACATTTATCTCAAAACCAAATATCAATGACTACGAAAATAATGTGATAATTTATAAAAAATATCTTAATCAAGAACAATGCGGCCATGACACTCAAAATTGAACCATTTCATAACAAGCACTCAATATTCAATCATAAATTTTGAACGTTAAAGAAACTAACTTTAGCTTAATTACTTCCGGTCCTCTTTCTCATCTTCACTTGATTTCATTCCTCCGATGACATTTTTAGCCCAGAAAGTATCACTTTTGGCCCAAAAAGTGTCACTTTGGGCCAAAAAAGTGACACCTTTGGCCAAAAAGGTGTCCTTTTACAGAAACTGCTTCAGGCGTTTTTACAAACACCTTGCGAGCACCACAAGTTTGGTTCATATTTTGGGCGATGGATTCATTGCCGCTCGACTCCTCAGAATTAGTTCCGTATACGGATGAAATACCTACATCAACACTCCAAGGTACAACCTCATTTACATTTTTCGCATCTCTAAACAACAGGTGCACCAACAGGCCTCGTTTCATTTATTTCAGACCCAAAATTAGAATCCTCAGGCTCTGAGAATGAGGATTCTTCATCATTGGTCGCCGAAAAAAGTAGAACCGGCGGACATTTTGAGTTGATGAAGGAGTGATCGGAGCCCGGCGGAAAGTGGGCGAAATCCAATATCGCGGGATGTCGTCGGCGAGATACTCCGACGATGGGGATGACGGGGACGAGCATTTCCATGGTGGATCGAGTGGATACTCATCGGAGTCATCCCAAGGTTGGATGACAATGTGGCGGGACGGGAGATAGGTGTCGGGCAAAGCAAAAACGTATCGGGCTTGGGGTTTCGCTTGAGCCATCTGGTTCGGCCCAGCCCGAATTGGCACTGAAATCAAAGGAATGCTGTTGAAGATGGTGGTGGCTGGGGATTCTTAGGGTTTCAGTCGGGGGAGAGAGAGAGTGAAGAAGGAGAACAAAAAATTCTGCTTTTTTTTTTTCAATTTTGATGGGGCGGATACAGGGCTTGGATCGGGTTGAGCTCCGTCACATAAAAAAAATCCGTGTGACCGTCACACAAGAAACTTACTCATTATTTATTGGTCACTCTCTATCGATTAGAATCTATTAGAAGAATAAATGAAGGCATAAATAAAGAGTCGCATTTTACGTTAATCTTATTAATCAATCATCTTATATGTCAAATACATATTTACATTAATAAATAAAAATAATATTTACCTAAATTAACCTAATTCTATTAGTTGATAACGAATGCATGCTAATTGTGAATTTTCCTCCAACAATATATGCATATAATTTCCTGGCTCCAGACAATACTTTTTTTTGGCATGGATTATGAGAAGTTGAAATGAATGAACACCAAGTCTTGTACTGCAAAAGCCAACTCATGACAAGCTACTTAAATTCTTATGTCAATCTAGCTAGATTTGCAGATTTTCCTTCATCTTGAGATATCCTTTATGAGAGAGAAAAATTTATAATTTTATTAGGACAAAAATACTTGTAATGTCTACGATTATACAAATAAAGCATTAAGCTCAGTAGCTAACAAGATTATTAAAAATCAACAAATAAGGTGATCATCACAAGTATGCATTAAAGGACAAACTTCATTTTATTTTTTTCCTTACAACAAAAACCAACTGGTAGAGTCCAATTAAAGGTAATATAACCAGTGCAAATCCTTTTCAGCCCATAGTGTATGATGGGGTTGGCAAGTTGATTACAGTGCTCTTCACCTTTGTCATCATGTTAATGCTGTTCGTGATCCCTTGCGACCCGATTCCACTGTCCTTAATACCCTGTGGAGAATCACAATAGAGCATTAAAGATGACAAAGTCAAAGAACTGAGGATTGTGATTTTTATTTAATTTTTTACCTGGAATGGGAAATGATCCGGACCACGAGCAGGAGCCGAGTTAATCTGAACAGTTCCAGTCTCCATTGCATCACTGATCAGCATTGCCTTGTTGATATCTTTGGTAAAAACACAGCCCTGAAATCAAAAAGAGAAAATATAATAATAATAATAAAATAGAATAAAAACTAAAAAAAAAAATCAATAGGCATTTTTCAGGATAATTTCACAATAATCTGTGTTTTTTAGGGTAAAAAAAAACAGAAGGGGATGATTAAGAGAGTGTTCGTAAAAACCTCTGGCGTTAGAAGAAGTGGTTTACTTAGTAGAATATATAAAAGTAGTTGAGAATCAGAAGTTGATAGTGTTTGCAGATAGAAGCTAAAAGTTGAATTCTTAATTGTTGAATGTGTGGTAAATAAGTTGTAAAACTGTTTATTGGTGTGTAAAAGTGTAACCGGACGTAGAATCAATATGTAAAGCACCCTTGGCCTTACTTTTAGATTCTGATTAACAGAAGCAGAAGCAGCTGTCATATGGAAGGACTAATACACGATCTTTTTAAGCCAAAAGTTGAGAATGACTTATTCTAGCGATTGCAAAACAAAACCTTGTTACAGAAACAAGACATGAACTTCAAGAAAGACTTGTCAAGAACAATAATGTTAAATAACCAAGGGCAAGAAAAAAGATTGTACCTGGAGGCCAAAGTTGCTGGCATTGCAGTGATGAATACCTTCCTCAACAGAGCCAATCCTAATCATCGGCAAAACAGGTCCGAACGGCTCTTCCCAAGCTATTCTCATATCTGGTCGGACGTGATCCAACAACAATGGCCAGATGAGATTGCCTTCCCTCTTGTACTCCTGGCAGAATGTCGCTCCCTTCTGTTTGGCATCCGTGACAAGCCCTTCGATGAAGTTGGCAGACGATTCCGAAACAACTGGAGTGATATCGCAATCGTCCTCAGGCGGACCCACAGTCAGTTTCGCAACTTTCGACTTCACTTTTTCCACAAGAGTGTCGGCAACGGACTCCATCACCAAGACAACCTTCACAGCTGTGCACCTCTGACCACTGTTATACAATTAGAAGTGATCAGTGTAAGACAAGCTACGTTAAGTACAGACGTACATCGAACGTTTTATATACGATTTTCAGTTTCTAGAGTGTTTTGTGCAGATATCTTGTTTTCAGGTACTATTTCAACAATTAATTAAGGGAAGACAGAAAGTCAATTTTCAAGATAAAGCCCATTAGGTAATCTAAACTTTCAATTGATTGATGTCTAGTTGGTACCTACTTGTAATATCCAAAGGTTCGTTGGTACCTACCTGTAAGAAAATCCACCTTTGACAATATTAGCTGCAACCAAGTCTAAATCAGCATCCTCAAGCACAATGCAAGCGTCTTTTCCTCCGAGTTCCATCTGTAGAGGAATCATGCCTGCTTTCTTCGAAATTGCAATTCCAGTGTCACCACCGGTGAAGCTATACCCAAAACGGAACAAAAGTACTTAAGATATGAATTTCAGAGATTGACAAAAAATCGTCTAGATGAACTATAGAATGCTATAAATAATGCACCGTCTTAGTTCACCTTATGCAATTAACCCCAGGATGCATCGTAAGAAAATCACCAATCTCGGAACCTTTTCCAGTGATACAGCTGATCAGGCCCTTGGGAAAACCAGCTATGTGAAAGCAGTGCACCATGTGTAGGCAAGCCACTGCACCCTGTGATGAAAATGAATTGCTTAGTTTGATTTATCAAATATATAGATATAAAAATTAAGTTGACTCATGGAGTTAATGCAAAAAATGCGTACCTGAGTTGGAGGCTTGAGGACAAGGGAGTTCCCAGCAATGAGAGCCGGTGCGATTTTGGAGACAGCGAGGTTGACGGGATAGTTAAATGGTGGGATTGCTAATACAACGCCGAGCGGAACCTGTGAAACAAGTTGAGAATAAATGTTAATGTTTTCATAAAACGAGTCAGAAACACGATACTAAGGATTTCTCAAAGCAGAGGAAAACAAGAGCAAGAAAATTTGTCTTCATTAATATTCAATTTGTAGATTTTGCTACAGAAGGCCTTTACAGAATAACCAAAAAATAGTAGAAATGTTCAGTACTGTACCAATAAATTATTTCCTTCATCTTTATATAGAAATTAGCCAGAGTTCAACTGCAGTCACTGATCGAAATTTTATTACACGACACGAGTACAATTGTGATTAATTAATGAATTAGAGCAAATTTGTTTCATATCTTCAGTATGTCTAAATATTTACTATGATTTTGTTATAATCTTCAACCAAGATTAAATGAGTTATTAGATTTGTACCTTGGATGTGAGACAGTACTTGGTTCTTTCATTTCCCGGAAAACTATCAGACACCAGGAACGCGCCCTGTCCCAAGATTCTAACACCTTCTTCAGCACAATAGGAAACCAGATCTCCAGACCTCACAACCTGTGTTATTCTCAATATTATAACCAAATAACTTGTATCGTTTCAGGAGAAGATCGAAAAAAGGACAACCTCAGTGACAGCATCTTTTGCTGGCTTAGCAATTTCCTTAATCAAAGCCTCTGCAATAGGGGCTTTGTGCTCTTTAAGGATAGCAGCAGCTTTGTGAAGGAGCTCTGCTCGTTTCCAAAGTGGGGTCTTGGCCCACGACTTTTGCGCGGCTTTCGCTGTTTCCATAGCCTTGTTCACCTCTTCTTGTGTACAAGCTGATCGTACATAAAACCAAATATATTTATATCCTTCTTTTACAAAACATGTGCACATTCTCCTTAAACATGCAACTTTTGTGTCATGTAAACGAAAAACATGGTCTGTCTACTATTATTAGCCTTGCTAACAACAAGACTAACTTGTAATAAATTCTGGATTTTTCAATTTTATCATAGTTGCACAAGAAATCATGAATTAGATTGGATAGTTAAGTAAAAATGGCATGAGAAAGCATCTCAATGTTCGAATTCTAGTGGTCATGGTCATCCAACTACTTAAGAAATAAGAATTCAAGCAAATCTCAGCAGGAAAAAAAGAAAGTATCTTGTCTATGTGAAAACTCATTCCATCCAAATCCCATAACAAATCTAAGGAAAAATAGTAGTTACAAGACTTCCAACTTCCACAAACATGCAAAAATATCTAATGATACAAACATCAAACATGCAAATTTATAGATTATTCACCTTGAACCTTGTAGTGAGCCTTTCTCGTAGTAGGATTAACGATGGAAACAGATTTTCCGGATGAAGATCTCTTCCACTCTCCATCAGCGTAGTATTTGAACACGTCACCTTCCATTATCTCACCAAAGACTCCACTGCCCGCCATCGCGAATTCCTATTCTCGTGCAAAGATCAGGCTGATACTTATCGCTTGCTTTTCTTGGAATTAGTGAGTGACTTGCTGGTCTGGTCTGGTCTGGTCTGGTTTGGTGAGTGAGTGTATAAGTACTGCCTCTTTTTCCTTTTTCTTTTTAATTTTCTTTTTCCCCTTTTGGAGGAAGGTGAGCCACATTTATTCATGGATCATTTTGGGACATATGTTTTCTTTCTTATTTTATTTTTGTTTTTCTTTCCCAACATATATGACACAGCATTCCTGGAGATTTATTCAATTTAATTTTGATTTGAGTATCCAAAAGAATTGGTTAGTTTGGTACAATTTGGTTGGGTTTTAAAAATAAATTTTTGTTCAATTCAATTTTAATTGAAATATAATATAAAAATTAAAATGAAATTAATTTTTATATTATTTATTATTATTTTTATTAATTCGATTTTAAATATATATATATATATATTCAATTTAATTGGTTTACAATTTTATAAATATTTCACTTTTTGATTTTCTTTGTTTTGATTAATTTAATTTTAAGCCTACTTTCAGTTCCTTAAGATTTAAAATTTTATGTAAATATCATTTCAATTTTTTAATTCAGTTCGACTCGGATCAGTTCAATTTAAAATCTTATGTGAATTTCTATTTCAATTTTCTCAATTCCCGATTCGGTTCAGTTCAATATCGTTTCGTGGAATGCACACCCCCTTTTAAGTTCTATGATTGCACATCAAAAGTTAGTTACCCAAAGTTTTGGTGAGCAACTCAGCATATTCCACGAGGCCCCTTTTTTAATGATAGAAAAGTACAAGATCTGGCATGGCATATAGATTATTGGATGGATCCGAGAATTATACGACGATACACGTCCATTTAGTTTTTATATTTTATTATATATACTACTTCTTGTCCAATAAAAAATATAATTAGTGAGTATTACTTAATAAATAATTGATAAATGACAATTTAAGTTATCTTTATGTATTATAAAAAATATATATGTATTTAAAATTATATATAAAATGAGTTTTTGATAAATAAGAGAATATAATTTTACCATCTCTTTTGTTTCTTCTTCTTTTTTACTTTTCCTTTTATACATTATCAGTACAAAATTGTAACCTATATAAGTAATTGATAAATGACAATTTAGATATTTGTTATCTTTATATTTTATGAAAACATGTACTTGATACTCTGATTAAAAGAGGACCCTAATCTCTAACCTATTGATAGTCTATTGAAAGTGATCGACAAATAAGCCTCAATAATCAAAACACCAACTATACAATTTTCGTACGTCGGAAATCCAACTGCTTTGTAAGTTTAAAAAATTATTTTTTCACGTTTCATTCGTTGGATCGCATTTCAGTTTTTATAGCACCTTTAAGACCTATTGAATTACATTTTGAACGGTGGAGATTGAATTATGAAATACGAGAAATATATATATAAATTTCGAATAAAGCAAATTTTAATTTTAAAATTTTATGTGCAGCGCTTTTCAAAACAAGATTGCGCACAATTGAACCGTTGGATCAAAATCAAATTAGATATATTATTCTATACATATAAGAGTTCAATCTGAACGGTGGAGATCTGAATATAAGGTCCTTCAAATCAAGTAATGAATTTTGAACAGAGCTAATTCTGTTTACCGAAAATGTCTGTCCAGTCTATTTTTAAAATTAAATTACGCACAATCTAAGTGTTTGATGAAGTTGAGTTTTGGATATAATGTTCAAAAGACATAATGGTTAAATATGTACGGTGGAAATCGGGTTTAAAGGTCTATTTCATCAAAAACATATCGAGGAAAAACATATTGCAAAAATAAAATTCGAGGAATGCCATATGAAAGAAATTGTCTTTGCTCCAAGGTAATTCGAATTACCCTATAATTTATTAAATGTAAATAATAAATATTTATTTATATGGATATATGACATTTTATGTATTATTGTGCATTCTTATACAAAGCATGTATATGTATATATGTTACATATGATTATATGCATGTGATGTTATTATGTACAATATTGACAAACATGAAGTTTTGCAATATTTTCATGATATTCATAGAGTACATAATATATTATTACTTATGCTTTTAGATGATTTCTTATTTAGAAACCGCAAAATAAAGTTATTTACATGATTCTATGAGAGATTGATCATGATTTTGCCAATATGTTTAGTTAATCATGAATCTTGATGAATTGATAGATTCATGTATGTTAGTAATTCTCTTCAAGCTGATTTTATAAGCTACTTTCAATATATGTATCATTGACTGTACATTTGCATATTTTTATGATAATGAAAGTTCATGAACGATAAATAATTATATAAATAAGTCTTGTGATAAAGTATATTCACATAATATCAAAGAAAGATTATGACATATATTCTTCAAACTCATTATCTAAATAAATTGATTGAACTAACTCAATCTAAATCCAAAATAATGTACTCAAAAGAAATTGAGTACTACCATCATTCATTTGATGTGGAAACTAGTCTAACTACAATTTCACAATAATATCATACACCAACCCCCAATTGACTCTATTGAATTTGAGACTTCATACTGACCCCAAATCTTGTATTGGAAGTATATGTGGTTGCAAAATTTTAATAAACTTTGGGATGTGCTCTAAATGAGTATTTTATGAAACACTACTTCCAAACCTAAGAATTTAGTGAAAAGAAATTTGTTTGTTTCTTACTTTACAAAGAACTTGTGAAAGTATAATCAATCAATTCATATTAAACTATTGTATTTGGTCTCAAAGTGTATTTTGAGTTAGATTTATGTGATGTGGCCTGATTTAAATTAATTATTCTTGGCTTATTGGTAAATTTTGCATTTCATTCTGAAGCATTGAATATAATTGTGTTTATTTATAGCACATTCACATGAAAGGGCAGGCGTATGCCACTACTTATTTGATTTTCAAAGAAGGCCAGGCTAATTTCAGGAGGATTATTGGTTATGTTTGATTGATAGAGCCATATGATACTAAGATTATTTATTAACCTGAGTTGTGTCAGCCCCCTTTTTGTTGGATCCTAGATGATTGATCACGTGGTTAATGGTGGAAGGTTGTTCGAACCCTACTTGAGCGAGTTATAACTAATTTTGTGAAAATATGAGGATGGTAAACAAGAATTAGGAGAGGCGATGTCTTTGCATGATGTACAAGGTGTATTTTGAGAACTTGAAGTGCTCGAAAATATATCTGGTGTCGGGGAGTTGAGAATAGTGGTAGAAGAATAAAGGGAAATGATTTAAAATTCCTAAAGGATATTTAAAAGACTAATTTGGATGAAAACATACGGGTGGTTAACAAAACATACCTATTGTGCTGGTGTTAAAGGTTCGGTTGCTACTCGCTCTCGTTCTTTGACCGAGAAGAGTAGAGAGGACTTCTGATGTGGTAAAATATGTTAGCTCGATTGGACCAACTCGAACCGATTGGATGCCTTGCCGAGATAGCATTTATCAGCCCCCAGTGTGTTAGAGGCTAAGATGATGAGATAGGATATTTTGAAGAGACTGATTCCTTCAACTCAGAATATGCCAGAGGACCGAACTGATTACAGAGCAGCTCTACCTGATGAAAAAGGGAGCTCAGCCTGATGAAGGGCCATCCTCGTGTGCGACTTATAGGATTTTGAGGCCCAACAACTGATAGGGTTTGAATTATGAATTTTGAAAATGGTCCTTAGGAAAAGATCTCTCCTTATGATATGTGAATACTTAGTTTCCTTTAAATGAAAGAATTCATTGCTTGTTGATCAAGGCGCTACCTCTTATAAATAAGAACTCAGGCCCTCCTTCTAACATACAACCTCTTTGATTTACACATTTATTACTTGATATTTCATATTCTAACTTGAGTATTGGAGTGCTTACATCGGGAGCATCATGTTTCCTATTTTGCAGTCCAATTATCCTCAACCGAGCTGCCACCAGATCAGACATCCTTCAAAGAAAATTAAGGAGGAGTCTGAACGCCGTTCGATCCTATTCTTGAAGTGTCCAACTTTCGTGGACACATCAACTGGAATAAAATATTCCTCTACACGATCATATTTTATAATCTGGCTGACTCATCAAGGCCGCATTAAACGTACCCACATTAGTCGGGTACTAGGTGTGTCATCAACCAAGAGGGAACGAGCTAATTTCAAATTGGCATCGGGGGCAATGTCAGCAATGAGGAGAAAAAACTAAATTCATGTAGAGTATTAGGGTAACTTGCCAAGAGGGCCAATGATGTACTGAGAACATGTTTAACTGCACTGGACGCAGAAGGGTTATAGAAACCCTTGAACATCGGTACAATTCTGATGTCATTTACTTATTAATTTTACTTTCTTCACAGTAATAGCTCTTATATTACTGCTTATTGCATTCTTACTTTACTACATTTTAAATTCACTCAACTTGAAATAGCACAAAATTAAAATTTTGCTTTCAACACTCTGTGCTTGGGATTAACATTTAACTTCCATCAATAATTGCCAACTCAGTGCGTGATAATTTAGTTTTGAAAAAACTATAATTGTTTGTTCACCTTCGCCCCCGACCTTTTCCAAAGCCTGATGAGACCAACAAGACTTTTTCCATAGCCTCATGAGACCAACAAGGTTCATTGGTTAAAACTACAAAGCACTTTATATACAAAATGAATATACATTAATATATATTTATATTCATTAAACAAAAAATATATATCAGTATAAGTGAACTAGATAAAACTATCGGATATATTGTTAGGATTAGAAGTAATATGATGAAAAGAGAATCAATAAAAACAACACAAGAAATTGTTTACCCAGTTCGTCAGAGAGAGATTCTCACTACGTCCGGGGGCGCTGCCAAGCCAGGAGTTTGTACTATAATAATTTTTGAGATAGGGTTACAATTACACAGCCAGGCTATTTATAATAAGAAAACCCTAGTTATAACTTTACACGAAATCCCTAAAATACCTCTAAAAAATTTGGCTCGGAGGCCAGCCCCCGAACCCCCAATAGCAAGGGGGCGCTGCCACCCCGCAACCCCCCGCCAACTCGCCGTGGACGAGGGATTGGATGTACAGTATTTCAGGCTCCACAACTCAACATATATTACATAGTAGATTAAACTAAATTACATTTAAATTGTGGTCGTTATTGAATGGTGGACACCACTCCATGATATACGGCCACACTCTTATCAGGCCGAACTGACGGATCATCTGTCGACAGAATTTCATAACTAATATATCTTAGTAAAAAAACTAAATTATTATAATATAAATTTCAATGCATAGCAAAAACACCAATACATCATAATATCGCCAATAGATTATATAACAAATACTAATAAATTATAGTATTGGGTCTAGAGATTTATAAAAAACAAATACCTACGATTATAAAAACAAATACATCATAGTACAAAATAATATATCATAATACCATGTCAATTGACCTGACATATCATAACCCATCAATTTGGCCAGACACAAGTGCTTTCCCATGATATAATTTACCCGTGGAGGGGTGGAGACCTTATGTACATGCTTGAACTTAGTGTTAAGCTTTTTAAATAACACAAGCACTATTGTAGATCAGATGTGCATAAGATTTCAGTTAAGCAATCATATTTTTTAAATAAAAGTACATATTTTTAGGTAAAATATAATGTTTTCCAGAATGCAACTTTTTATTCCAAAATACATACTTTTGTTAAACATGAATTTTTATCATACATATGTTTTTATTCAAATATATGATTATTAACTTAAAATCTTTTCTTACATCAATCTCTTTTGTTGTATATTTGTGATTTAGGCATACACAATAATCTTTAAAAGCCAAATTAGCATTTTAGAAATTAAACATATAATTACTATTTATAGTTTCTTACAATTACAGTACTCCGTTGTATCGTTCACTCAATATTAATGATCAAAGCATCCAATTTATTGGGTTCTTCTCATTATCAATTATATTTAATAATAATAATAATAATAATAATAATAATAATAATAATAATAATAATAATAATAATGGGGGAACTAAGGGGATGTACTTATTTAAAAGAGCTTATAAGCTGATACATTTTATATGATATTTTTAAATTTTATAAGATGTTACATCTTATTTTGAAAATATTATGTTAAAGTGTTTGAATAAAGTAAGATAAAGTAGTTTGTCAGATATTAGTATTGACATTGTTGTAATTAAATGGTTAAAGTTAAAGAATGAAATTAAAAAATAAGCCTTCTCTCTTTCTCTCTCTCTCTCTCCCTCTCTCTCTCTTTTTAATAAGTTGGATCGCCGTGGACGAGGGCTTAGATGTACAGTACTTCAGGCTCCACACCCCAACAATCTCCCACCTGGAGACTGATCTCGAATGTAACCATCTCTACATCTTCTCAACGTAACTCATAACTTTAGCAGTGCCAAGTCTTCCTCTCAAGTTCCAAGCCCAGTTGAACTTCAGCAGCCCAGTTGCATAGCTTCAACTTCTCAAAGGTCACAACCTTAGTCAACATATCGACAGGATTGTCGATTCCACGAATCTACACTAGCTGCAAGATCTTCTCCTCTAAGAGATAACGTATGTAGTGATACTTCAACTCAATGTGCTTTGTTCTTGAATGAAATGCTAGATTCTTAGCCAAGAAAATAGCACTCTGACTATCACTGTACAGGATACCATTTTTCTGCTCTTTCCCCAACTCACCTAAGAAATTTTGCAGCCATACCATCTCTTTACTAGACTTTGTCACTGCTACATACTCTGCTTCTGCGGTAGATAGAGCCACAACCTTCTGCAACTTAGAAGCCCAAGATATCGTTGTACCACCCAAAGTAAATATATACCCGGTAGTACTTCTCCTTCTATCAAGGTCACTCGATGCTAAGTCTGCATCAGCGTATCCTGCAAGCTCATCGCCTTTACCCTCAAAACATAGGGCTCTCTCTTTGGTACCTCTCAAGTACCTAAGGATCCACTTCACTGCTTCCCAATGTTGTCTACCCGGATCGCTCATAAAATGACTAACTACTCCCACCGCATGAGCAATGTCTGGTCTCGTGCACACCATCGCGTACATGATGCTACCAATTGCTGAAGCGTAGGGAACCCTCTGCATATGGGCACGCTCTTCATCACTGCTAGGAGACTCTTTGCTAGATAGTTTGAAATGACTACCTAGCGGGATACTCACTGGCTTAGCATTCTCCATGTTGAATCTTTTCAACACCTTCTCGATGTACTCCGCATGAGAAAGGTATAATTTTCCTCTTACCATGTCTCGAGTAATCCGCATACCCAAAATCTGCTTGGCGTCTCCAAGGTCTTTCATAACAAACCGTTTTGACAATTATTTTTTCAATCTATCCACTTCTCGAGCACAAGAACCTGCTATCAACATGTCATCAACATATAGCAATAATATGATATAACTATCATCAAACCTCTTGAAGTAGCAACAATGGTCAGCATTGCATCTGACGAAGTCAATATCAAGCATGAACTTATCAAACTCTTGTACCACTGTCTCAGAGCCTATTTCAAACCATACAAGCTCTTCTTCAGCTTACACACTAGGTAGCCATTACCTCCCGACAAGTATCCCTCTGGTTGGTTCATATATATGTCTTCCTCCAAATCACCATGGAGAAATGCTATTTTTACATCCATCTGCTCTAATAGTAAGTTGTCTACAGCAACCATACTCAAAACCATTCGAATAGTGGTTAGTTTCACAACAGGAGTAAAAACATCTGTATAATCAATACCGTATTTCTGCTGAAATCCCTTCACAACCAGCCTTGCCTTGTAACGTTTGCTACCATCAGCCTCGTCTTTAATTCTGTAGACCCACTTATTATGCAGTGCCTTCTTTCCTTTTGGGAGCTCAACAAGATCCCAAGTGTCATTGGTCAAGGATTCCATCTCTTCATCCGTGGAAAGCCTCCATTTGCTTCTGGTCTTACCATGTGCAGCCTCTGCGTAATATTGAGGTTCACCACCATCAGTCAGCAATAAGTAATAATTTGATGGTGTGAACTTATATGGTGATCCTCGCACTCTTGTAGACCTTCTCAACGGAACTGGTGGTGTTTTCAGCTCAGCCTCAACAACCACCTGGTCATTCTGAACTGCTTTGCTCCCACCTGAGTTAGAAATATCTAACTCTACAACCTGAGTACCTGCACTTTCAGCATCTGGTGCACCCATCCTATCCTTGTACAAAACCTGTTCATTAAATATGACATCTCGACTGCGAATTATTTTTTGATTTTGTTCATCCCAGAATCTGTAACTGAATTCATCACCACCATATCTAATAAATGCACATTTAATAGATTTAGCATCCAACTTACTTATTGCTGCAGCATCTATATGAACATAAGCAACACAACCAAATATTCGCAAATAAGTTAGGTTTACCTCCTTACCACTCCAAGCCTCCTCCGGTATGTCATTCTCCAAAGGAGCTGATGGTCCTCTATTAACTAGGAATGCAGCTGTGTTAACTGCATTTGCCCAAAATATCTTTGGTAAACCTGACTTCAACCGCATACATCTGGCACGCTCATTCAGAGTTCTATTCATTCGCTCTGCCACTCCGTTCTGCTGAGGGGTTCCTCCCTGGGTCTTTTCCATGAGAAATTCATTAGTAGTACAATACTCTTTGAATTCTCTAAGCTCGTACTCTCCGCCATTGTCAGATCTTAAGCACTTTACTTTCAAACTTATTTCATTTCCTACAAGGGCTTTCCACTTTCTAAAAGTATCAAATGCATCAGATTTATTTTTCAGAAAGTGAACCCATACCTTTATTATAAAATCATCAATGAAAGTCATGTAGTATGACACACCACCAAGAGATGTTACTGGCGCTAGTCCCCATAAGTCACTGTGTACCAACTCCAACTTTTGTTTCTTTAAGGTTCTTACACCCTTCAAAAAACTCACTCTTTTCTGTTTACCGAAGACACAATCCTCACACAAACCAACATCAATTGTCTTGAGTCCTAGTAGCTTACCCTTCGAACACAGTTCTTTCATCCCCTTCTCACTCATGTGGCCAATTCGACAATGCCATAAATTCGTATCAATATTTTTTCCTGCAATAGCAATGCAATTTGGTACTAGTTGTCATATATAACGTACCCTCCTTCTTTCCTCGAGCCATCACCATGGCTCCTTTGGTTATCTTCCAATTACTACAGCCAAAGGTCACCACATAACCTTCGTCATCTAGCTGCCCTACTGAAAGTAGATTTCTCCTCAAATCAGTAATGTGTCTCACATTGCGTAGCTGCAATACGGAACCATTTGGAGTATTGATCCGAACATCTCCCTTTCCCACAATTTTTAGCGGCTCATCATTAGCAAGGTAAATATCCCCAAAATTGCCAGACGTATATTGTTCCATGACCTCAGCACTACTGCAAGAATGAAACGATGCACCTGAATCCAAAACCCACGATTCTAATAGACTGCTCACACTCAAAATAAGTGCGTCTGCAATATCTTCTGTTGTTGTTTTAGATGATTTGTTGTACTTCTTCTTCAATGGTGCTTTGCACTGGTTCTGGTAGTGACCTGACTCGTCACAATTCCAACACTTGTTCTCACTCTTATCCTTTCTTGGCTTGCTTTTGCCCCTTGATTTTGATCTACCTCGATTAAATTTACCCTTTGATTGTAATCGCCCCTATTCTCTGTACTGAAAGCTGACCCTGAAGTTATGCCCGATTCTCTTCTGCGAACTTCTTCACTAATAATTAGATCTCTAACTTCGTCAAACTTCATCTTCTCCTTCCCCACTGAAGCACTAACAGCGGTAACCATTCCGCTCTAGCTTTCTGGTAAAGAGGACATCAAAATTAGGGCTTGGACCTCATCATCAAAATCAATATAAAACGAGCTTAATTGGGCCTGTATCATGTTGAACTCGTTGAGATGGTCGGCACCCGCAGTACCCTCTAACATCTTTAGGTTGAAAAGACGTCGCATTAGATGAACCTTGTTCGCTGCCGATGGCTTCTCGTACATCTCTGATAACGTCTCTAACATCTCTTTCGTAGTTTTTGCCTTAGTTGTGTGGAGAGAGACATTTCTGGACAGCGAAAAGTGCACCACGCTCATCGTCTTTCTGTCCAAAAATTTCCTTTCATCCTCTTTCATGGCCTCTGGTTTCATACCCAGAGGTTGATATAGATCTTTACCGTACAGGTAAGCCTCGATCTGCATATCTTCCAAAACTCGTAATCTGTTCCGTCAAACTTCTCAATTGGCGATTTTTCGTCACCCATCATATTATCACCGAACCTCGCTCTGATACCAGTTGTTAGGATTAGAAGTAATATGATGAAAAGAGAAGCAATAAAAACGACATAAGAAATTGTTTACCCAGTTCGTCAGAGAGAGATTCTTACTACGTCTGGGGCCGCTGCCAAGCCAGGAGTTTGTACTATAATAAATTTTGAGATAGGGTTATAATTATACAGCCAGGCTATTTATAACAAGAAAACCCTAGTTATAATTTTACCTAGTTGGATCGCCGTGGACGAGGGCTTGGATGTACAGTACTTCAGGCTCCACAACTCAACATATATTACATAGTAGATAAAACTGAATTACATTTAAATTGTGGTCATTATTGAATGGTGGACACCACTCCATGATATACGACCACACTCATATCAGGCCGAACTGACGGATCATCTGTCGGCAGAATTTCATAACTAATATATCATAGTACAAAAACTAAATTATTACAATATCAAAATCAATACATAGTACAAACACCAATACATCATAAATATCGCCAATAGATTATATAAAAAATAATAATAAATTATAATATTGGGTCTAGAGATTTATAAAAAACAAATACCTACATTTATAAAACCAATACATCATAGTAAAAAAAATAATATATCATAATACCATGTCAATTGACCTGACATATCATAACCCATCAATTTGGCCAGACACAAGTGCTTGCCCATGATACAATTTACCCGTGGAGGGGTGGAGACCTTATGTACATGCTTGAACTTAGTGTTAAGCTTTTTAAATAACACAAGCACTATTGTAGATCAGATGTGCATAAGATTTCAGTTAAGCAATCATATTTTTTAAATAAAAGTTCATATTTTTAGGTAAAATATAATGTTTTCCAAAATGCAACTTTTTAATCCAAAACACATACTTTTGTTAAACATGAATTTTTATCATACATATGTTTTTATTCAAATATATGATTTTTAACTTAAAATCTTTTCTTACATCAATCTCTTTTGTTGTAAATTTGTGATTTAGGCATACACAATAATCTTTAAAAGTCAAATTAGCATTTTAGAAATTAAACATATAATTACTATTTATTGTTTCTCCTTGTATCGTGCACTCAATATTAATGATCAAAGCATCCAATTTATTGGATTCTTTTCATTATCAATTACTTTTAATAATAATAATAATAATAATGGGGGAACTAAGGGGATGTGCTTATTTAAAAGAGCTTATAAGCTGATACAATCTATATGATATTTTTAAATTTTATAAGATGTTACATCTTATTTTGAAAATATTATGTTAAAGTGTTTGAATAAAGTATTTTGTATTATGATGTATTAGTATTATGATTTATTGATTTTTTACTATAATGTATTAGTTCTTGTCAATAATGTCCTGAGCCCGTATCTGTGTCAGTGCATTGAGCGAACTAAATGAGCTGATAACATATTCACCATCTATCAATCACCTTTTATACTACTTGATAAATAATCTTAAAAAACTATTGATAGTTGATTGAGCTCTTGTTGGGGTAAAAGTTATTGATCGTAATTTTTTCTAATAAGTTACGTGATTGAAAAAATTTTATTGACTAGATTATTTTTTTACAATATTATAAAAATATTATCTATAGACAATAATTTTTTTTTTATTAATAAAATTATTTTGTTATAATCACTTGAATTTTTTTCCTTTTTATTTTTGTTCTTTTAATTTTTATAAATGTCTTTATTGTTATTATCATACATTGGTTCATTATAATTTTATATTTCCTTATTGTTTATGTATATTTTTTTGGTATTCTCAACCATGTTTATATTGTGAATTAATTTTCAATCGGCTAATTTACGAAATAGTAATTTAAATCATCTAACATTTTCCAGTCATTAATTATTTGCTCTTCAAATCACTTCAACCAAATAGACCATATATGTGTTATTTATATTTTCTCATTATTGTTCAATTCTGCTTAAGTATAGATTTGATTTTCTTATTAGCATTGTACATGACTGAAAATTAGAATTATCTCCCCTATATATTATTGCAAATTCCTCCTACACTATGTGTCTGTTTTTCACATTTCGTTAGCTTTGGAAAAGATTATGGTGCTTCGGTATCACCCGAACCTAATATTTACCTAATTTAGTAATTTTATTTTATTAATTTTACCAAATTTCATATTTTTCTATATTATATTTTGCTTAATTTAATATTTTATTTTTATTACATATTACCTAATTTAATATTTTCTTTAACATATTTTGGCTAATTCAATATCTTACTTTTTTTCTTCTAATATAAAAATACTCCCTCCGTTCCCAAAATGATGGTCCTGCGGTTGGTTTCACACAGATTAAGAAATGAGTGGTTTATATAGTTAATTCATTAATTTAATTAGTATTTTCCAATTATACCCTTCTTGAAATTATTAATATCAATTAATAATTATAAAAACCAGTGTTGGAATTAGTATATTTGTTATTGGAATAGTAAGGAATTTGCATTGTAATCATTAATTCTCAACTTACGAGGTAGAAAACTAGTATTTCAAGAATATTAATTAAGGGTGTGTGTGGAAATGAAAAATTAATGATATGTTAAATATGGTAACTGGACTATCTTTGTGGGACAGACGAAAATGGAATACTGGACTATCTTTTTGGGACGGAGGGAGTATAAATAAGTTATATTAATTAGAAAAGATCTATATAAGTTGAATTAATTTTTAGTTATAATAAAAGTTGAAATAATTTTATTATAATTTTAAATATTTATTTAAGAAAAATACGAGTTATATAAAATTATTTCAAATAAAAATAAATATAAAAAATATAAACTTAAGTATCCTTTTTTAATCTTAATATAATGAATGAAAATAAAATTAAAAATATATATAAAAAACTATTGTTACTCCAAAAAAAAAAAAAGAAGGAAAC
>BMAC01000033.1:2397553-2477829 GCA_014905375.1 Phtheirospermum japonicum | reverse complement strand
CGGTTAACAAGAAATGGGACAATAGGCTCAAGGGGGCTCATTTGGGATTTTTAAAGTAGTTTAAATATATGGATATGGTCCGGAACAAGGGTGACATATGTGCCTCGAGGTCATTTTTGAATTCAATCATGTACGAGAAAAAATCAAACCTCCTCAATGCAATTTCCATAATAATGCAAGCAAGCCGATATACCACACAAGGCTACTCACTAGTTTGCACGGAATTTGGGAGCAAAATCAAAAGAGATTTTAGAGCTTTGCAATCTTTTCACGAGAAAATGTTGATTATATATATATATATATATATATATATTAGCGGGTTTTGTTTGAATCAAAAAAATTTCAACTCCTTACACAAGAGGATATATACATGCAAAACCCCGACAAGTAAACTATTCAAACTTCCAAGCATGTGGAGACTGCTTATGCATGTAATAGACACACAAAAAGACACAAAAATGACTCAACCATATAAATGCGCAATTAGTAAGCGTCACTTCGCCAAGGAGTACGCAAGGTGCTTATAGCTATGGTGGATACATTCTCGACATGGGAGGGCATGGTGTAAACCATATCGGGAATGAGATGTTGTATAATGGTCTTGGAAACGTGTGAGGTCATGGTGCAAACCACGTTGCCAATGGTGGTTTCGACTATGGGCAACCCGGCATGGGAGGGCATGGTGCAAACCATGTCGGGCTTAGTGACTCCTCGGGTTCGGTTGATCCATATGAAAGATTTGGTGCTCCGACTCACTTCCGCCGACTCCGAGCCGTATGGTGCGTATAATGCTTCCAATCATTGCACGAGCTTGTCTATGTATGGGTTTGCGAGTTTGAATGAGTATAAGAGTGGCCATGTTCCGAATCCCAGCCTCTATGATGGTTCTCTCACTTCCAATTTCGATTATGACTCATTTGGTGCAACCTATGGCACTCATGATCCCGATCTGTATGTGTACTTCGGAGGTTTGAGCTCCAATGATCAAAATTCCCCTCCCGCCTTTGATATTCCGGTGTATTCAAGAACAAGCAATGTTTCACCAAGGACAAGCATGCAAGCACAAGGTACAACAATGCATAAAAACTCAAATAATGTAAATAAGCAAAAATTGGAAGCATGAATGGATAAATCAATGGACATAGATGGGAAAGTATAAAACTTTATGAAAATTAACAAGCAACAAAGCATAAATCTTAGATTAAGCATGAAACAAAGCATGAGATTAAATTGCAAATAAAGCATGTGAAAAAATCAAAATCAAGACGATCCAAGACCCGATCTATGATCTAGATGTGTGACTCATCTAGATTCCATAGCCAATTATTAAGATCTAACATGAATTCAACATGCTAAGACAAAAAGCATAAAATAAATGAAGAACAAAGCATGAAATTGAAAAACAAAGCATGGAATTAAAGCACAAAACATTAAATTGAAAGCAAACTTACTTGAATTAAGAAATGAAACAAAGATTGAATGTAATTGCAATAAAAGTAACAGTTCAAAGGAGTACTTGGATTATTCTTAGTTTTAAAAACCCAAGGAGGTGCTTGAAATTAAATCTAATCGAGAAAAGGAAATTACATCAAAGTTCGAAATTGAATCTAAATCCTAAGGAATAGAAAATCATCCAAGAACTTTGAGAGTAATTTGATCCCAAACCCTAGCTTGGGTTGGGAGGGGAGTTCTTCATCGCTGCAAGATGTGGGCTTTATATAGTTGTATGTGGGGGCAAAAACGTCAAAAACACCAAAATCCCCGCAGCCCTCAGCGTCGCAGTCGATCGACTACAGTAGTGTCGATCGACACACTGTCGATCGACTGGGGGGCAGTCTATCGACTGCTAGTCGATCGACAGCCTTGACGAAATGGGGGAAGCTTCCGGCAGTCGATTTGGAGCTCTTTCAGTCGATCCGAGACAAGTCGATCGGGTAGTCGAGTTGGAGATTTTCAGTCGATCCTGGATGCTTTCGGCTCGAATTTCTCATTTTCCGGTCCAAAATTTCCTTCGAGTGAAAATAACCCTTTTAGCCACCTACAAAATAAGAATTCAACCTTAAAACCCTAAAAATAGCTCAAACATCTTCACACTTTGTACACTTTAAGTCTAGAAGCAAATAAACAAGAAAATGACCTAAGAACTAGAATAAACGACTCAAAATGACTCAAAACAATGCTAAACTCTAGATAAAAATACTAGGAAAACACAACAATTACATGCAAAAGAACTACCCCACACTTATCGGTTTGTTCGTCCTCGAACAACGAAAAGAATAGAGAGTGTACATGCAATGAACATTACGTAAAAAGAAAAATCCTTATGCTTATCCTTATTAATATGATGGGATTATCAACATGGACTCGCTATCGTCAAGCATTGCTCGTATTACTCTTTTTCAAATGTAAGCCAAATCGATGACTTCCTCTCCAAGGGAATATTAAGGGTGTTCGCTCACTTCGCTCAAGTGTATATCGGACATGTTTACGCTCAAGTCGGTCAATACATGCACCTTTTCAAGATTTCACAAATCAGACGCTCAAAATTGCTCGTAGTACATTACCAAATAAGAATCGAAAGAGGTCTTTATTACGGGTTGTAATGTTGGCTCTTTGGTAAGGTATGAAATATTTGGATATAAACACTAACACATGATCAAACGCGATCAATAACACACAAAATCTTTATTTCTAAAACCCGAAACTTATAATCGCTTCACCTTTCCCAATTTTCCAAAATTTCATTCGAAACCCCTTCGTATACTCACACTCTTTTCCGAATTTATTTCACAACACTTAGAAGCTTTATGAATTTGCTTCTTTTGCTAAAATTAGACCCTTTTGAATTAGGCTTTTTGCTTCAACGCACGCTTTATCACTTTTCGTGATTTGTGTTGAACTTTTATTATTATTTTTTTTGTATTTTTTGTATAAGCAACTCGAAACCCGAAACCCACAATTTATTTCCTACACATATCTCATCAACCAACAACATACCCTCTCACCTCATAATTCATGAAGATACGAGAGCAAAAATCGAGCTCGATTAACAAGAAATGGGTCATTGGCTCAAGGGGGCTCATTTGGGATTTTTAAAGTAGCTTAAATATATGGATATGGCCGGAACAAGGGTGACATATATGCCTCGAGGTCATTTTCGAATTCAATCATGTACGAGCAAAATCAAACCTCCTCATTGTAATTTCCATAAAAATGCAAGCAAGCCGATAAATCACACAAGGCTACTCACTAGTTTGCACCAAATTTGGGAGCAAAATCAAAAGAGCCTTTAGAGCGTTGCAATCTTTTCACTAGAAAATGTTGATAATATATGATAGACAAGGAATTATATGATATTTAAGGAATTAGTTCTTATGTTTTTATGAGCTTTAAGTTGTCATATATGTTTATTTCTCGCATATTTATCATTATGAGTAGTCGAGCACCAATTGTATATTTCTTCTTTATTTTGCAGTATTTGGTGCTATATTAAGTAAATGATATTCCACAAGGAAATCGAGAGACGAGGATCAACGAATCGGTGAAAGAAAAGCAACGAGTCAGGGGGTTGCGTCGACGGCTCACGTCGAAGCTGAGGATGGCCCACGTCGGGTGACGAGATGTGCGGCATTTCGTCTTTGTTGCGTCATTTACGCGCGCGTCGTTCGACCATCAGTCAACGAGAAGCTGTGGTAGCATCAATTTAAGGTCTGTCAGTCGACGGGAACTTTCTGTTGCGACGATTGGAGATGCATCGGTTGACGCACATGCAGGTCGATGTGGGCGGGTGAAGCGCGTCGATGCCGAGGGTTGGCATGCGTTGGTCGACGCTGGTCGACACCGACATGCTGGATCTATTTTTGGAAGAAAACTTACGTTGAAAGAAAGGAGATTCCTATATAAACCTGACCTAATTCCGTCCCAAAGAGACACACAATATATCCTAGGGTTCTAAGGAGTTCCAGAGAGGTCCCAAGTCATCCCAAATCATCCATACGCAAGAGAACTTGGAGATTGAAGATCCAAGATGCAAAATTCAAGTTCTACACATCGTTTATCCTATTTTCTCAAGGATTATGTTTGTTTATCTAAACCTTTTATTTTATTTTATTAACTCCATGAGTGAATAAACTTATCATCTAGTTCTAGGGATATTTAAACTCTCGTGAAACTATGTTCTAATTAATTTATGCAATATTGTCTTTCGTTCTTCATATGCGATTGCTTGTGTTGTTCTATTTTTTATTTATAATTGCTTAGTTCTTAATTTGGCTTGATCACCTAGACTAGGGATCGGTTATCTATTGCTAGAAATAGGATTGCTTCCCGTGTAATTGTCATAATCTCTATTTCATTTGTGGCAACTAATGATTATGCATCGTTAGGGATAACACAACATAAGCTAAATAAACCGAGCTTATGTGTTTATTAATTAGATTAACCTATTTGCCTTGGTTGTAATGCTATTTTTGGGTTAAATTTAGAGAGCTTATTCTAGATTATTCAATAATTAGAATCAATTGAAGAGCTTGTTTTAATTGAGTAAACGGTAAGGGTGAATTCGAGTAGCAGAGCTTATTATTACTTAGGGTTTTTAGTCACATATGATGAATGGATTATAATATTGCAGTTGGGTATATGAGTGGAACGAGGGTGGAAATTGAACTAGAACTAGAGCTTTATCATTATTGAATTTTCCGTTAATCATTTTCTTGCTTGTTTTTAATTATTTTCTTAGCTAATGTTCTTAGATTAATTCAAAATCTTCAACCCCATATTTGTAGTTCAATAAAATACAAACTATCAAAATCTAAACCATAATCCTCCTGGGATCGACCCTTACTTATCGCTACTACTAGTTGGTAGAGAAAAGTTGAGGAAAAATAAAATATTTAATTTGACGCTTAACGACGAGCGGTCAATATATATATAGGAGGATTTTGAACGAAGCACAAAAATTCAATTCCTTACCCAAGAGAATATATACATGTAAAAACCCGACAAGTAGACTATTCAAACTTCCAAGCATGTGGAGATTGCTTAAACATGTAATAGACACACAAAAATGACTCAAACATATAAATGCGCAATTAGTAAACATCACTTCACCAAGGAGTACGCAAGGTGCTTATAGCTATGGTGGATACATTCCCGACATGGGAGGGCATGGTGCAAACCATGTCGGGAATGAGATGTTGTATAATGGCCTTGGCAACGTGGGAGGGCATGGTGCAAACCACGTTGCCAATGGTGGTTTCGACTATGGACAACCCGGCATGGGAGGGCATGGTGCAAACCATGTCGGGTTTAGTGACTCCTATGGGTTCGATTTATCCATACGAAAGATTTGGTGCTCCGACTCACTTCCCGAACATGCATATTCCGAATCTGAGCCGTATGGTGGGTATAATGCTTCCAATCATTGCACGAGCTTGTATATGTATGGATTTGCGAGTTCGAATGAGTATGAGAGTGGCCAAATTCTAAATCCCGGCCTCTATGATGGTTCTATCACTTCAAATTTCGATTATGACTCATTTGGTGCCACCTATGGCACTCATGATCCCGATCCGTATGCGTACTTCGGAGGTTTGAGCTCCAATGACCAAAACGCCCCTCCCGCCTTTGATATACCGGTGCATGCTCCTATTCCGCCCCCCGATCCGACTCTCTTGGACATTTTGAAACAATTGCAATCATTGTCCATCACGTTGGCTTCGTTTAATACTAAGTTCAATGCTCTCGAGGCTACTTCTGAGCAATTGGAAACTTATGTGCATATGTTGAAGCAAGCAAATGAGGAAGACGAATTGCCAAGCCAACCTTCGCATCCTCTTGCAGTCACGGCCATTGGAAGTGGTGGGGTGGTTAATAATATGATTGTTCCGCCGTCCAAGATGGAGGTGGTTTCTATTACGAGTATTCTTACTCTTCCCGATTCTACCCTCCCCAATTTTGTTAAGAATATTCCCGATGCCCTTATACCCTATCTGTCAAGCTTATCCTTTGAAGTTTGCTTACGCATGGACGTGGCCCTAGAGTTGGTCGAACAAGTTTATATGGAGGAAAGGAGCAATGAGGAGTAGGTTGGCCGAGAAGTCTATATATATAGGCGGGTTTTGGACGAAGCACAAAAATTCAACTCCTTACACAAGAGGGTATATACATGCAAAAACCCGATAAGTAAACAATTCAAACTTCTAAGCATGTGGAGATTTCTTAAACATATAATAGGCACACAAAAAGACACAAAAATGACTCAACCATATAAATACGCATTTAGTAAGCGTCACTTCACCAACGCTCAAGTTAAGAAAGACAAATCGTGCTTTGTGACACCCGGACCCTAAAAACCTATCCACCCCACACTTAAACCATGCATTACCCGCATTTTAATAAAACCCAAGTAAAAGGAGGGGGAATAGAAACTTCCTTAACCGAGAGAGTTTTGATCGAGCTCGGTGGGGTCCACCTAGGCATCTAAGCAATCCAAGCAAAAACTGAGTATGGCTAGTATCTCCCGGCTTCATGAACGCTACTCACTTATCCAATCGCCCAAGGTTGAAGTCGGAAAATGACACACTACACAAGAAAGTCACACGAAATTAAAAACTCAAGAAAATATGTACACCAATCTCAACAAAAAATATTTTTTTTTATTTTTCAATTTTTTATATGTTTTTGGATTTTCATTTTAAGAAGAAAGAAAGAAAATAAAAGAAATAAACGAGAAGATCTTGGGCTGCCTCCCAAGAAGCGCTTGTTTTACGTCATTAGCTCGACGAACTCAGGAGAGATTGTGCCTAGTGGCAGAGAATCTAGACCTGTAAGAAAGGTTAACCGGGCTACAAAAACTTTATGGTGAACATACAGATGCAAGTGCTTCTATAAGGCACTATGGGAGGGTGAAGATGTGTTTGATAGTTGTTCCCCCACCCTCTGTATTTATCTTTTCCTTTTGTCATTGTGATTTGGGCGGGGTTCCAATTTGTGGGGCATCGCTCCTTATATTTTGAAATGAAGTTCTCACATATATAAGTGTTCAAACTCTTTTATTAGTGTCATTGATAGGCGAGAAATTGTGCTTTATTTAATTGTTTAATTCCTATATTTTCATGTGCTTAATATTCTTATATATATTTATTTCTCGCATATTTATTATTATGAGTAGTCTAGCACCAATTGTGTATTTCTCTCTTATTTTTCAGTAATTAGGTGATAAATTGTTGAGTTGAAGAATGCATGAGAGTTGCACGAGGAAACGAGAGACAAAACGGGCGAAGAAAACAAAGAAAGAACGATTCTTCACTTTCTAGATGGGTTATCGCTGGGATCAACCGTTATAAAGTGTCGCTGACTGCTGCCTACAGGAACCGATGTCGTTCGATGTACCTGCCTACAGAGCTCTCTGTCGCGTCAGTCGATGCGGAACCGACGTTAATCGACGCAAGCGCACCGGCCTGGCGCTGGGAGTCCTATATCTGCGAGGAAACCGGTATAGAAAGTGCAGGACACAGTTATGGAAAGTGCTTAACCGACATAGAAGGGGCGGAAATCCTATTTTAGCCAGGGAACTTGTTCTCCAAGACATCTAAACCTATAAATACCTCCCTTTAACACCAAAAATGGGTGGAACATTAATCCTAGGGTTCCAAGACACCAAAAGGAGTCCAAAACACCCAATTCAACCATCCATCAAGAGCTTGAAGATTGAAGACTCAAGATTCAAGATCTAAGCTCTCTTATCCCTTTCTAATCTAGAACTATGTTCTTCTTATTTATTTTTCTTCTATTATTTCATGAACTCCATTAGTGAGTGATTGTTTTATATAGTCCTAGGGATGTGGAAACCCTCGTGATATTATGTTTTAATTAATTTATGCGTATTTCTTTCGTTCTTCATATGAGATTGCTTGTGTTATCTTGTTTACATATCATGATTGCTTATTTCATGACATGATTGCTGAATTCTTGGTTTGGATTGGCCACCTAGATTAGGGATTTGGTTATCAATTGCTAGAAAGAGAACTGCTTCCCGTGTAATTGTTGTAGTTTCGATTTCTATGAAGCAACTAATGGTCTTGTATCATTAGGGGTAACACAACATAAGTTAAATAAACCGAGATTATGAGTTTATTGCTTAGATTAACCTATTTGCCTGATTCTTAATGCTGTTGGTGGATTAAATCTAGAGAGCTTATTTTAGGTTGTTCATTAATTAGAGTTAATTAAAGAGCTTATTTTAATTAAATACACGGTAAGGGCAAATTCGAGTTGCAGAGCTTAATCTTACTTAGGGTTTTTAGTTTCATATGATGAGTGGATTATAATATTGCAATTGGTTAGATGAATTGAACGAGGGTGGAAACAGAACTAGGACTGGAAAGTTATTTATTATTATTTGTTATTTTCTTATTTGTTTCGTTATTTGATTTTAATTGTTTTCTTTAGTTATTTAGTTTTCTTAGATTAATTAATATTCTTCACCCCCATTTTCTTAGTTTATTAAAATACAAGAAAATCACAAATTAATCCACACTCCTCGTGGAATCGACCCTTGCTTGCCACTGCTACTAGTTAGTAGAGGAAAGTCGAGGAACTTTATAAATATTATTTTTGATGCTTCAACGATGAGCTGTCAAATTTTGGCGCCGTTGTCGGGGAGTGACGCGTTTAAATTGTGATTTGACGTATTTTAATATTTTAATATTTTTAGTTTTTATTTTATTATTTTCGTTTTCTTAAAAAAAAATCTATTAATTTTCTTTTTAGATTCTATGACTATGGCAGGAGCGAGAGAATGCACGTTGAAAGAGCTAGCAAATTCGGATCTTCCGCAACAACAACTATGCATCACGTTCCCAACCTTGGAGGATGCTAAATTCAATTTTGAGATCTAGATTAATCTATCATTTGCCGGCGTTCCATGGATTGGATGGCGAAGACCCGTACAAGCATTTGAAGGAGTTTCATGTTATATGCACGAGCATGAAGCCCGCCGGAGTAACCGACGAACAAATTAAACTGCGGGCGTTTCCATTTTCATTGAAGGGTCTTGCTAAGGATTGGCTTTATTACTTACCTCCTGGATCCATCACCACGTGGATGGCGTTAGAGATGGTGTTTTTGCAGAGATATTTTCCCGCTTCACGAGTGGCGAGCTTGCGTAAAGATATTTGTGCCGCAAGACAAGCGCAAGGAGAGACATTGCATGAGTATTGGGAGCGTTTCAAGAGACTCGTCGCTAGTTACCCTCAGCATCAAATAGGCAAGGAGTTATTAATACAATACTTTTATGAAGGTCTCTGTCTCACTGATAGAGACATGATCGATGCAGTAAGCGGAGGCTCACTCATGGATAGGACACCGACGGAGGCAAGGGAGTTGATCTCGAACATGGCGACCAATTCTCAGCAATTCGGCTACTGTGATAGTTCATTGAGGTCGGTAAATGAAGTAGACACTGGTTCGTTGCAAGCTCAGTTGGATGAGTTGAGGTCCACTATCGTTAAGAGGGCTACGGTTCGACCATGTAGATTTTGTCATACATTTGATCATGTCACCGATGATTGCCCAACGCTACGAGCCATTCCTGAAACGAACGCCTATGGAGTGAGGCCTAGACGATGTCAAGAGGAGAACTACGATCCTTACGAGCCAAGGTGGGGGGACCCTCCAAATTTTCAAAGGGGACAAAATTTTTCGAGACAATATGATGACCATCCCCAAGCACAAGAACCGTCCCCAGCCCTCATAAAGATGATGGAGGCCATGATTACAAACACCAAGAAGCTCGAAGCTCAATTGAGTCAAATGGCGGATCACATAAGCCAATTGGATAAACGATTGTCTTCTCAAACTGAGGAACACATGGAGAATGTGAATGCTATCGTGCTGCAAGATGTGGGAAAAATTGATGATGCGGAGGACCCGACATTTGAACTGGAGGACGAATACAAGATGGAGGAAGAAGAAATGAGGCAGACACGTGCTGATCATAGTCTGCCTGAGCTTACAAATGATGTTCCTTATTCTATCATTTCTCCTATCGAGGTTAAAGCTGAGCCGAAGCCGATGCCAACATGGACCGTGCACCAAGTGATGAAGGATGCGGAGGAGACTTGCGTGCGAGATGATGTTTTTGAGGAGACCAATGATCTTCCGTATGTGGTGATAGATGGAACCATCTTCGCGGAAATCTATGTGAATCCACCACAAAGTCGTAAGGATCCGGTTAAGCATCCAACGTCGAAATGAGTGAGATTTGAGGAGGATGAAGTTATGGGAATCCCGTTTATTCTAAGACCTCCTCCGAAACCCCCATGGAATTGAGGGGTACCACGTCGAGCTGACGACGTTAAGAAAAGGCGCTTGTTGGGAGGCAACCCAATGTTTACATTATTTCTATTTTGATTTTTATTTTTGCAGTTGAAGGGATACAAAGCTTGGTTGATTTAGATGATTGGGCATATTTTTGAAAAAGATCGTCTGGAACCGAGACCCCCTCGATGTTTACCCCGGTGATTTCTTTTCCCTTACTCTTCCCTTATAATTTATTATTTGCTTGTTCTTGCTTTATGCTTGAGGACAAGCTAAAGTTTAAGTTTGTGGGAGTGGGTTATTGAGATTAATATTGTGCTGGAAATTGCTAAATTTTTGAAATTTTTGCAATTAAATTCCGGGAACTGAGTTAAAAAAGCTAAAAGTACTTGTTTGAATTGCTTTGATGAACTATGTTTCGGTTAAATTTTTAGTCATCATTTGATTTAGAGGTCAAAGGTACGCATGTTAGTGCTTTTGTGATTCATTTGTGGGGCGTCAATTCTAGACTATTGCGTTGTTGATATGTATTTGCGGTTGTCGTACTCAATATGAGTTGTGTGGGGCCTTGAAGTTGGCGGTTGAGTGATGATATCTCGTTAGTCGAAACAGAAGTCAAATAAAGTCCGGTTGGGGTATACCGGCATGGTGTTAGTTGAAAATTGAAAAATAAAAAATCCCATTTCAAACCATGCAATTGGGGATCGGGGAAAAAAGGGGTTGGGGGGAGGGACGAATCGAAGCGACAAAGGGCTGAATCTCAGCGGATCGTGGCAGCAAGGCCACTCTTCCGCTTACAATACCCCGTTGCATATTTAAGTCGTCTGCAAAGGATTCTACCCGCCGCTCGATGGGAATTGTAATTCAAGGCGGACAGCGCGGCTATTCTGCCGCGCTGGCTTGGCCAACGACACGTGCCCTAAATAGCATTAAGTGCTTTCAAAGTCTATTTGTTGAACAACAAGTATATATATCTTATATCAATAATCAAAGTGAAAAGTGATAAGGTATAGCTTGGCCTTAGGTCCAAACATATTTATGACCCAAATACTATTATTGGAATTCATATATTCTCTAAGATAATCATTCATAAGAGGAGTGAGCTCAATTTTTTTACATAAGCAAATATAACTCAACTATTACATAAAACACAAATGTGACTGTACGAGACTTCCAATGCATTTCATTAATTTTAAAACAAAAAGGGAATCATACACGTGCTGAGTGGGGGGGATCTTACTCGAGAATTTAGACATAGGAGGATCATATCGTCAGACATGTTTGTGACCTAGCTTAGAGTCAGTGTCAAATTCATATTCAAAATGGCAAATCAATTACGTAAAGTCATTTAATAGCACAAAGAGGGAGCTTGTCTGGCCTAATCATACGCTAAGTGAGACGAGGATCCAAATCTTAGTTCAGAATTAGTATTAAAAGCAAAATCAAAAACATCGATAATAAGGAGTGCATATCAAGCCCAGTCATAAGTTGCATAAGTTGGAGCCCTCATCCAGTTTGTAATTATCATCGAACTGCAAAGAGATAAAAAAAAAACACAAGGGAATCACATCCAACCTAATTATAAGTTGCGCAAGCTGGAGCCCCTTTCCCGATTTGTAATTATCATCGAACCAAAAAGATTCGAAAAAAGGAGAACATCCAACTTAACCCTAAGATGAACAATATGGATCTCCTTGACAAGTTCGCAACTATCACCAAACCATAGCGAGATCGAAAATAAGGGGAGCACATCCAATTCACAATTATCATCGAACCAAAAGGAGATTATAAAAAAGGGGAGCACATCCAACCTAGTCAAAAGGTGAGCGAATTAATTGGTGCCCCTTGCCTGATTCAAAATTATCATTGAACTCAGAAGAGATTGGCAACAAGGGGAGCACATCCAGCCTAGTTAAAATTTGTGCAAGTTGGAGCCTCTTTCTCGGTTTGTAATTATAATCAAACCAAAAGAGATTGACAATAAGGGGAGCACATCCAACCTAGTCATTAGTTGTGAAATTTGGAGCCCCTTTCAGTGATATCCAATAATGTAATAAGTTCGAAAACCATTAAATATTTCAAAAGTTGAACAAAATTACAACTACATGAAGTTTAAAAAACCTAATTATAAGAAAATACATATTTTTCATGAAAAATGTTCAAATTAAAATATCTAAGGTTTTCCGATTTCACGTACCTGGTGAAGTTTGTAATGCCCATTGCAATCTTTAGAGATGAAAATCTTGTGTTCTAGAACACGAACAATGCATGCTTCTTTATATTATCTTGTAACATAGAAAAATTATTTTTGGCATTTATAGATTGATCAGTGCATTCTCGATGAGAGAGCATATATAGATATTTCCAGTTTATTAAGAATTATTTGTACAATTATATATATGGGCTGTGACTTGTTTTTTTTGTTAGGAAAAAATGACTTCTCCAGAAATGTCGCAACATGGACAATGGTCTCGATTTGTACTGAAGACGGAAACCAAGCAATTAATAAAGCAACTTATTATGCTGGAGTCTTTTTCGAGGTAACTAACTTCTAAATACCTTGAGGTATCTTTTTACCTTGCTTCACAACTTTTTAGTTATTATTCTTCGATTTATAATGTGTTTTTTAAATTTTTAGGGAGAATTTTTGGAGTTGATGATGGTTTCTCTCTCGTGTAAATTGCACCTTTTTATTTTGTATGCAATAAAATTTCAACTTCAAAGAAACAGGACACACGAGCGGATCTAATGCTTGTGAAAACAATATTATTTTTAATAGCGGAGTGCACCATGCATGGTGCACCCACAGTGCACTCGGGTGCACCATAACGATTCATCAATATATATAATTTTTCGAACAATAAATATTAAAGTTTAATTGCAGAAAACTGGAACAATGAGAACTGCGCTTGGCCCAGTATGGTTAAAGACCCATATCATCGCCAGTCCCCACAGTCCATCTAGGTCTAGTCTCATCCATAAAGAAGTAAAATGAGCCGCCGATAAGGAATCACAGAGGCTTAATTAGGGTTTTAGTTCAAAACCCTTCAAATTCCAACCCCTCCTGATTTTTGCCCCCTCACTCCTCCTCTCCGAGCTCTGCAGGTTCTTGCCGAAGATGCCAAAATCAAAGCGCGACAGACCAGGTCTTTCTCTCCCTTATACACTTCAATCAATTTGTTTATTACGTACATCCTGTATCTTCATTCAATTTTGATTTTTTTTAAATATTGGTGGGACATCATGCAGTGACTCTATTGAAGACAAAGAAGAAAGGAAGGGCGCATAAAGAAATTGTGGTGAACTCGATACAAGATTCTGTGGAGAAGTACGATTCGGTCTACGTTTTCACTTTTGAAAACATGAGGAATCTCAAGTTCAAGAAATTCAGAGACCGGCTCAAGTCCTCAAGTAGGTTGGAGATATAATCATACCTTTTGGATTATAATTGTTGAGCTTTCCGAGTGTTTATAATTTATTTATTTTTAGTGTTAATTACAAGTTTCGTAAACCATGTCTTATAGAGGACCAACAACTTAAATGATGTAAAATCAGTAATGAATACAATTTATGTTCTTTAGTAGTTGGTGTTACTTACCATTTGCTGTCTTGTTTTGTTAGATACTCTAGATTTTAGTTTCAAGAATAAGATTAGATAACTAATGATAAATAAACTGATTTTATTGTGCTTTCTTTGTCCCAGATTTTTTCTAGGGTCGAACAAGGTTATGCAGATTGCCTTAGGTAGGTCTGATGCTGATGAGATCAAATCGGGCCTTCACAAGATCTCAAAGGTAACATTCTCTTCATGCTAAGATTGCATCACTCTTAATCTTAACTTCAAGTTGCCAGTGTATGTGTATTCATTTCAACCATGTTTATTGATGAAATTTCAGGGTAAATTCACACATTATTTTTTTTTTTGCTTGGCGTTTTTTTCATTCAGCTTCTGTGTGGAGATTCAGGGCTTTGATTCACTAGTTTGCCAAAAGAAGACGTTAAAAGGTATGTTGTTGGATTGTACATGTTATTTAACAGTTTTTGATCTGATGTTCAAGAATATAATAGATTTTGATTGACTAATTATTTCTTTTGTTTAAAGTTAGCAGGAAAGGAGTGGTCCCAGGTTATTGAGGTTTGTGCTCTACAACTTCACGGCGCTTTATGAATTGAAAGGATGGTCTCATGTTCTTTTTTTTTTCCGCATAAAGTTTATAAATATAGGATTCAGATCAAAATGAATAGAAAGTTGGAACTGGAAAATTTGGCCCCATAAATCACACTCTAATACGGAGGACGTAGACAACAAAAGGACTAAACACACAACATTCCAACAACTTACACCATGAATTATTAAACATAACAAGGACAAAAGAAAAAAAGAAAAAAGAAGTCATACAAACAATCCCAACACTTCTCTCTAAACAAATTTTGTTTTTTTTCTGCTTTTGGTCGTGTTCAACTTACAGAGTGAAGCACAACGCCACAAACATGATGTAAAACTAGACTATATATATATATATTATATATATATATATATATATATATATATCAGAATCCTACAAAATCTACCAAGTCTAGCAGCCTAGACAGAAAGAGCTATATATAACAATAAGCTCAAAGGACGGTCTCATGTTCTCTTACTACATTGTGGGGAACTTTTCGCCCTTATGCTCGTACTTGGGTCAGCCTGACTTAATAGTTGAATTGATAGAATTGCCACTTTTATGTTTGTACTCGTGCTTGTTTATAAGTTGGGGATTCATTCATCTCTGAAGTGGAAATAATATATAAGTACAAACTTATGTTAAGCTCGAGGTGTGGATGTTAAACTTGTAACAATTATTTGGTTTAGAATGTTTATTAATTATTATAATTTCAATGAGGATTTGGTATTTTTAATAGTATTGTATATTTGATGTTTTACATTTGATGAAAGCGTTATTAAAATTCAAATTACCAGAAACTTTTTTTGGGAAAAGACAAAAGTGTGTTTATACTAGAACATATACTTAAATATGATGTTCTAAAAGGCAAAACTTTTTAGAACGTCTTTTCTAAATACTGTTCTGGAAAGTTACTTTCCAGATTGGTTTTTAGAAAACACCGTTCTGGAATGTTACACTTTCCAGAATGTCTTTTCTAAAAACCGTTCTGGAACGTATAACTTTCGAGAACAGTATTTTTGAAAATCGTTCTGGAAAGTGGCGGATCAACATGGAATGGCACCGTTCTAGAAAAGAAGTTTTTTTTCTAGAAGGCCTTTTTTTCCCTTTCTAGAAAGTCTGCTTATCCAGAAGGGTAAAAAAAGGTGCTTGGAAAGTACAAACTTTCTAGAACTATGTCACTATAGAAGACACAGAAAGGCGTTCTGGATAGGCAGAATTACCCTTCTGGATATGCAGTTTCTGCACTAGTGCGACTCCGACGATCATCTACCTCTGCATACTTCGGTAGGCAAGGGTAAGAAGAAGAAAGTTGTACGTGGGTAATCTCGAGTTTGGTTCGCATCTCCTCGCCCAAAGCGCCGCCGTACACAAGGGGCATTAGCTCGGGCTCATTGATTTTAAATGTCAGCCTCTTAAACTACAGCGACAGCGACCAGCTCCAATCGCTTCTTCAGAGCCAAATGTTGACCTCAGATAAAAAGCATCTGACAACCCTCAACATAACCGATCAGGTGGCCCAGATGTTAATGCATGTGTCTCAAGTTAATATCTTTGAAATCCTTATCTTGTTAATCATATACTTTACCATACTCCTACCTTGTAATCTATTCTTTTGTTTTTGATAACACAACTGCAACCCCTTGCGACTTTGTTATCCAGTCACTTAATAGTTGTCAGCTCCGAGGAGGAATCCGTAGACAAATCGAAAAGGACGTGAAGCGAGCTTGCAGTAGAGGCCAACATACAGACCGAGCAGCTTTCCTTGACCCGAGGGGGTGGGATAAAGCTCATCGTCGATTAGCGACCCAAAAAGAAGAGCTGAATATTTCAAGGTGTGAGCTAGAGACGACAAAGTCTGAGATTGTCAGGCTCGCAAAATGCCAAATAGCTTTTACAAGAGAAAGATAAGGAGAATGAGGCATGTGGCACATGATCGGGGGATCAATGAAGGTCGTCGCACATTCCTGAGGAGTGAGGTGGGTCAGCGGTTTGTCGCCGCTTATAGGACAAGTTTTATGGCAACCTACCGCAACCACCTTTTTACAGAAGGTGGTCAATGGGGCTAAGCTATACCTTAGGACCACCATCGAGCAAGCCAAAGAGCAGATCTAGGCGGCGGGACTCAACTTCCAACAGGATAAGAAAAAGTTGGAGACAGATCTACCTCCATACATCTTTTAGCGAGGTGATATCAATCAAGGTGTAAATGCCGGCTGGAGGTCATAATGCGCAGTGTAGGCCGGGCTCAGCGCCGAGCTCAAAGTCCCGCTAGATGAATTCGTCCCCCTACTGCCCCCTGATGTAATTTTCACCTCATAAATGTTGTAACTCAACTCCTCTAATGTAACGATGTTTTATTTTCCAGCACTAAAAAATTTTAGTTCACCGTGAATGAATAATACCTTAGTTTTTTAAAAACTTAAACCTTTTTTCTTCCCAGCTCAAATGCCATCAAGCTAACCCGTAAAACATGTGATCATTAAAACCCTTATCCATTTGAAACACAAAATAAAAGATGTCTGAATGCCTCAATCACAAAAACATCTACTTAAGCATCTCCCTATAACCATAAAACCTACAAGCCATGAATCTTCCTATAAGGCAAGAATACCATAATACTTACCGACCTAATTAGTCAACCCACAGCATATCCATGAAATTCCTGCCAATATATGCAAGCGTCAACTTATTGAAGCTTATCATAAAATTATCGCTGCACATCAAACCAAGTAAAACCATATTAAACCATATATGAAAAATAAAACTACTCAGTCCCCCTGTTTAGATAAACTCTTACTGAGTAAAACAACTAGATCGTACAAGACCAAAGGACCAAGTAAACATATTCAAATAAATAGATAATCAAACAACCATATCAACATATTCAAGTCTTACCTCCAAAACCAAATGTATAATTAGTCCCCCTACTTATAAACCTATTACAGACCTAATCACATATCGACCACTACTCATAAGTAAAAAACTCATAACCAAAAAAAACCATATACATCGCCAACCTATAAAAGCGTCAGCCCATAACCATAAAAACCATATCCATCGCCGACCTATAGCCCATAACCATAAAAACCATGTCCATCGCCGACCTATAAAAGCGTCAGCACATAACCATAAAAACAATATCCATCGCCGACCTATAAAAGTGTCAGCTTATAACCATAAAAACTATATCCATCGCCGACCTATAAAAGCGTCAGCCCATAACCATACAAACCATATCCATCACCGACCTATAAAAGCGTCAGCCTATAACTATAAAAACCATATCCATCGTCTACCTATAAAAGCGTCAGCTAATAACCATAAAAACCATATCCATCGCCGACCTATAAAAGCGTCAGCCCATAACCATTAAACCATATCCATCGCCGACCTATAAAAGCGTCAGCCTGTAACCATAAAAACCATATCTATAAAAAGCATAATACCATAATCATCATCCTTTATTCATTTTTGATCTAAACAAGCATCAACCTATATTCATAGGAAGTTAAAAATAAACCAGAATCCATCTCCAACCTAAACAAGCGTTAGCCCATAGTTATAAAAGTTTTATCAAAAAAATAATCATACTCCATTGCCCAAGGAGCTAGACATAGTACTTCCTCAGATGGCAAATATTCCAGCTCCTCGGTAATGTTTTTCCCTCCTCATCCTCCAGCATATATGCACACCCTTTTAATACCTCGGGCACCTTGAATGGTCCCACCAAGTTAGGATCCAGCTTCTTTATGGTATATATTGCGTCGGCACGCTTCCAAACTAAATCGCCGATCTGAAAATGCCTCCTTTTCACCCATTTATTATATGTCGTCTAAATCTGTTGCTTGTATTTTTCCACGCGTACTGCTGCCTTATTTCTTATTTCCTCAATTATTTCTAATTCTCCCCTAGCCAATCGTTCATTTTCCGCCTCATTAAAAGTTTCCAAGTGGTGTATCCCCCCTATGATTATTGTTGGGATAACAACCTCCATACCATAAATCAAGATGAAAGGTAATTCGCCTGTGGTAGTTTGCGGGGTTTTCCGATAAGCCCACAAAATAGAAGATAATTCCTCAAGCCATAGTCCCCCTAATTTTTCCGGCCACAACTTAATTCCCTGCACAATAGTCCTATTAGTAACCTCAACTTGCCCATTAGCTAAAGGATGTGATGCTGTAGCAAATCATTGTTTCATCCCCATTGTCTTGCACCAATCTTACATCATGTGCCCATTGAATTGTGCACCATTGTTCAAGACTAACACCTGCGGCACGTCATACCTGCAAGAAAAATAATGTTAAAAATAAAATTGATTATTGTCTGCTCAGCTATGTTGGTCACAGCCTCGGCCTCCACCCACTTCGTAAAGTAATCGACCGCGACCACCAAGTAAAGCTTTTTGCAGGGCATCCTTGCTAATGGCTCCACTATGTCAATACTCTATTGCGAAAATGGGCAAGGCAAGCTCATCAACATCATGTCTTCTGCGGCCACATGGATAATGGGTGCGTGCATCTAACACTTCTTACAAGTCATAACAAGCTCGTCGGCCATCCCTTTCATTCCTAGCCAGGAAAAACCAACTTGCAAGGCCATCCCAACTAACGCCCTTCTTTTGGCATGATCTCCGCAATATCCCTCATGTATTTCCCTCAAAACTTCCAACCCCTCTTCTCGTGATAAGCAGTTTAAGGATGGTGATTCGGACTTTTTAACACTTACTTTTTATTAAAATAAAAGTTCATCCGCAAGAGAACGGAGCAATTGTAAGTGGGAAGTTTGACTTGAGTCGAATCTATCGAGGAAGACTAATCGGAAGTAGTTTTTGTGTTTGATTCACGAATAAGAAAATGAGGAAATGTTATTCTAAACACACTATCGAATTTCGGTTTGTAAAGTTGTAATATCTAAGACGGTGATATAAATAACGAGAAACACAATCGACAGCTTAATCTACGAGCTGGGGTTATCAATCCCAACTTGTAGATTAAACACCCAGCAATCCTAATTGATGGTTCTAAATAATTCTAGGCACTAGACCCATGAATTCTAAACACAACTCATCAAGAAACGCAACAATTCAAATTCAACGCAAACATGAACATGATTCAACAAAAAGCTTGGAAGAACGCAACAATGGAGAATGAAATTTGAAGAACAAAGATTATAATCATATGAATTTCTAACAATTATATAATATAAAATCCTAAAAAATGGTAGGAAAATAATAAAGAATCTAGAACATCACAATCCCAACAAGAAAACTCATAATCAAAAAAACAAGAAATTAGATTAATAAAAGAAAGGGAAATGAAATCTTACTAATTATAATTGGATCGTTTCATCGTTCAAACGAGAAGAACATGAAATAAAACTAAGTTACGTCTATCATCCGAGCAATACTTAAGAAAATCTATAATTTATAAGAACTATAAAGCTTGTAATTTGAATGAAGAAAGTGAGAAAATGAAGAACATTCTTGGGGTTGTCAAACCCTAAGAAGTTCAAGACTTGTAATATGAGAAAGGAAAGATATATATATATATATATATATATATATATATATATATATAATATATATATATATATATATATATATATATATATATATATATAGGGTTGGGTTCAAATTAGAACCATGCGAACCTACGAACTAGTGCTTTTATTATATACCAACAGTGCTTTTATTATACAATCACAGTGCTTTATTAATATTTCAGTTATATACACCAGTAGTGTTTTTATTATAGAATTCTAATGCTTTTAATTAAATAAGGAAATACACAAAAAATCTGATCCATCCATTTAATTAGATCTAAGGCCCATAACTGACCCTAGGTTCACATAAGGGACATGGTTCTCATTTGAACCTAATCCTATATGCATACATACATACATACATACATACATATATATATATGAGGACTTCTACGGTGCCGTGAAAGTACCATTCCCCACTTAATCAGAATCATTAGATCAAAAGTTGGTTATGGATAATGGTAAGATCAAGGGATGTAAATGCAGGGGGTGGGAGGTATGGTGCCTTCACGGCACCGTAGTCATTTCATATATATATATATATATATATAATATATATATATATTAGTGAAAGTGGTGACAAAATAGTCGTTTTGCCCAAAATGGCCCAAAATGCCCTGACCACCGATGATGGAAAATAGCCCCATCGATGGCGCGTCGATGGGCTGCGTCGATCGACGGTGGCTCGAATGCCTTGGCAGGTCGATCGACAAGGGCTTTCGATGTGGGCGAGAGACGTGCATCGGCACTGCATGGATGACGCGTCGATTGCTGGTCGATCGATGGTAGCTTTATGGGTCCTTGTCCAATTTCTCGTCATTCCGAACTGGTCGTAACTCACGCGAACATGCGTGGCTCCGCTTCGAAAAATGAAACATATAAGAAGACCAAACTAGATTGAAGATTTTCAAAAGACAAGAGAAAAAGTGTTAAACGGGATAAAAATGACACGACCTACAAAAAGACTAAAAGAAAGAAAAACGAGAGAAAAGATGACCTAAAACCCACTATAACATATAAAACAAAACACAAAAACACACAAAAATCACACAAAAATATGTACCAATCATATGGTCCAAAGTGCGACCTCTTATACAGATGCCTATTCATTAGACAAAACCGCGTCGCTATCCTGGCCTCCTTTGTAGACAGTTATATATATCAAGCGACCATCTTATCATGAATATCCAAGATTGATGCGCGCCAATCCTCCCCTTCTTCGATTTCCATCACCTCCTTTCCTTCTTCCAAACTGTTGTGAGCCAATTCCATTAATATAATCATCCTCATGCTGCAGGTACCTAACGCCCCTGCCATCTTGGCGAGCTGATCTGCATTTACATTTTCAGCTCACGGTAGATGCGCTAATCTGAATTCCTCAAATTGGGCTACTCCTTGCAGCTCTAAAATAGAGAGAGCATAAATGAAGAAATGAGAATGTACTAAGGGATTTCCAAAACCTTACATCGATATAACTATTGTTTGTGATGATGGATAGCCAATATACATGAGAAGAGATATAGGAACTTAAATAGTTAAGAATGGTTTTAATTTAGATAATAGGTTCGTTGTTCCTTATAGTCCCCAACTAACGAGGTATTAAGCTCACATTAATGTAGAATGGTGTAATTTAGATCCATCAAATATATGTCCAAGTACATAAATAAGGGCCACAATCGAGTGACAGTGTCTATAACTGATGATGCAAGTGGCGGGATTTCAAAGGAAGAAGTTGTTGATGAGATTAAAAAGTACTACAACTTTATATATATATATACATTAATATATATATATATATATATATATATATATATATATATAATATATATATAGGATTAGGATCATGTGAGAACCAGATCCCTAGGTGGGAACTTTAGGAACCGCTATATTACATTATATGTGATGCTAATTAAATAATGCAAAATGTTATTTATATTTTTACATTGCTATTTTTATGTTCCCTTGATTTTTACTATTATCTTATTAACATGTACATGATTCATAAATAGCATCACAACCTATGTAATATAGCAGGTTTCTAGTTCCCATACAGGGATTGGTTCCCACGTGAACCCACCCCTATATATATATATATATATATATATATATATAAACCATGGGAGGTTTTCTGGCATCTATTTAGATTGGATATCCATTATAGGAATCCACCTGTGCAAAGACTGAGCTTCCATATACTGGATGAGCAAGCATTCTTATATAATGATGTTGAGACAATTGATCAAGTTATTGTCAAAGAAGATGGAAGGGAATCAATGTATCTCGCTTGGATGGCCTGTAACAATAAGTATCCTCACGCCAAATTGTTGTCCTATACAGAATTTCCCAACAAAGTTATTTTGGAATGGCGCAGTACATGTTTGAACCCAAAGACAACGTGGATTTAAAATTGGTAGGTTGGATCATTCTCGACGTGCAGCTTGACACGAAGATATATGTACCATTAAAAATGTTGTCAACCCACTTCTAAGTGTTATTCTATGAGACTATTGGATGATGATAGAAAATACGTTGATGGTATTGTTGAGGCAAGTAATTGGGGTTTACCGTCATTCTCATAAAGTTATTTACATCGTTGCTGATTTCTGCAAGTATTGGAAGACCAGGATATGTATGTGAAAAGACTTGGTATCTTCTTGCAGAAGACATCATACAACAAAAACGTACAATTCTCGGCATAGAAGGTAATTAGTAATGAATTCAATAAATTTATTATTAATTAATTGATTATGCAAACATACTTTTTTTTCTTTGGACTTCTTCGTGTTTGGTATATGAAAGAATTTATTTACTGGGATGGGGAGCCCGGTTGGGGATGCAAGAGATCCTTTAGAATAGAAAACCAATTGAGATAGAAAGCACGACCGCTAAGATCGGTGAAAGGAAGAAATGGCTCCCCCTGCCTAGAGGGGCTTAATTCAGATGATCTATGGGGGGCTTATTGAGGGGGATTATAACCGAGCTCACAAATCTCACTTACATGAGCCTAAACTAGGAAGGTCAGGCCATACATTATAAATATACCTAACGAAAGGAGCTATCTCATTATGAGGTTTGGTCCTGATGACACGAGGGGCATTTAGATCCCCCACAATGCTGCACTAGTGATTATCACTAAGATTGCAGGCTACAATGTACAAAGGGTGTTTGTGGACATAAGCAGCTCAGTGGACATGTTGATTTCTAGTTGGTTCAAATAGATGAAGCTCAATATTGAGATTAGAGCAATAAACACACCTACTTATGGCTTCATCGGAAAAGAGATCTTCCTAGTTGGCATTGTAACTCTGCTAGTAGTCCTGGGAACAAATAAAAGAAACAAAATCGGCCCAACTATCCAGTAAAGGTCTCTCTATATAAAAAAAAGATTCAGCAAAGCAATTAAAAAACAAGTTGAAGGAGCAGATTTATATACAACCAGAGATCATCGTAACCAAGAGAATCAACCGATCTCTTTGCATTGCTGATGAAACCTTCCTCTTGAATCTTCTTCACCATATAGTTGATATGTAGTAAGCAGGAAAAACCTTATTGATGGTTAATAAAGAAACTAAATTTAAAATTAAAAAAAAAATAAAAAAAAACACACTATTTTGGTCCAAAAAGAATTAAAAGCTTGGCTGAACAACAAAGTCTGAAGTATCATTTTTCTCCAAGAAATGAAGAATTCATGTTGTTCCATTCCCACTACAACAAATGAGACCAACTAAGAGGACAAAAGTCATTCCTACAAGTGTTGTTATCTTTGCTTTTGATCTATAGGAACGACATGTCATTCCTCCTATAGGCATTTTCCTGTATATCTATAGGATTGACTTGTGTCGCTCCTGTATCTTAAATACCGATAGGAATGATAAGTTGTTCCAAAATTGTCGCTCCTATGGAATTCTGCCTGTATATATATAGGAACAACATTGTGTCGCTCCTGTAGATTAAATACAAATAGGAACGACAAGTCTTTCCAAAGTTGTCGCTCCTATGGACTTCTGCCTGTAAATCTATTGGAATGACTTTATGTTGTTCCTGTAGCTTAAATACCAATAGGAACGACATGTCGTGCCAGTTCCTTAAATTTCTGCATCTCAAAAATCTCGTATTTATAGACTTATAGGAACAACAAATCGCTCCAATAGTGTTACACTAATTAGAGCAACATGTCCTCCCTATTTTGCCATTCCTATTGATTGTGCACCTATTCAAACAAATTTTTGTTCCAATTCATAAATAACTCAAAATAATTTGATATTAAGCATTTACATTGCAACACGCAACTTGTACACTTTAAATTACATCAACCAATCCTATTAATTCAACCATTAGCTAGAGTAGTCAAAATGATTCAAAACGATTATACACTTCAACACCATTAGCTAGAGTAGTCAAAACGATTCAAAACGATTATACACTTCTAAATCAAACTAATGTGAAGATCCATCATGCTCGTCCGCATCACGAGCCTAATCATCAGCAAGCATATCCTCTATCTCAACTTCTATCCCAACTTTTGCCTTAAGAAGATTAATGATTTTCGACATTTGTTCAACCTTAAAATAAGAAGTTATTCATAAAAACACATTAATCAAAACTTGGATTGAGAATGTATGTTATATGTATTGTGTTGATGTTATAAAAGTATATGCAACATAATTATATTTACATAAATAATTACAAACTTCAAATATTGTTCATTTCAGGCAGGCTTATGCTCTTATGATCTGCTGATTACCTGAACCTTCTTACAGTAGTGTGAAGTCTGACTTTTAGTTATAATGAAATCATTGAATTATATTCCATACTACATACAACAATTTCTACTAATTAAATGCAAGCAATATAAAATAAGTCCATATGATAGAAATTTGTATTAGTGTTAGTAAAAAAAATAACACTAAAAATATCAACTAGTTTTCATAGTTATACCCCTGATTATATAAATGTGTTTAAGATATGGAATTTATATATGTATGAAGTTCAATCATGAGCAAAACTAGTATAAAACTTACCCCTCTAACTTTGCCCTAATCACTGATTGGAACAGATAAAGAATTTATTATATACTGTTTAAAAATCCGAATGTGTGAACTCCTCATCATTTTCTTTCCCAAGTGTAACACACAAAATAAAATGACCACCAATACCCTCAAGAACAACAACATTTTAAGAACTTTTGCAAGAAAGGCACAAAAACATATAAATAGTGCGAAAACATAATAATTAGTTTAGCAGACGCCGATGGACTCACATCATCATAAGATAATCAGTCAGAGAATAAGGTTTCTTGATTTCGGAAAAGCATTAAACTGTTTCCCCGATGAAACACATCATGATTCACACAGTTTTTTCGACTCCTTAAAATTCTCCAAGGTATATAAATATTGTACCACTATTCCAGCTACTTCAAACAAATTTAGTTCTGGGAAATGTGAAAATAATAACCTGTTTCGTAAAAGAGGCAACATCTGGGGCGATAGACCTTTCACGAGTTTCGGCGGCCAAAACACTAGATGATTCGGGAATGTCATGATATCTTGAACCCTTGAGGGTCCGGACAATATCTTGTTCGTGGCCTCATTGAACACCGAGCACTTCCCTCATAATTGCTCTCTCATATACACTTCCATCGGTTGATGCAACAATATGTTTTCTATTGCATCAACAAGTCAAAATTACAATATAGAAAAGAAAAGAGAAAAGGAAAGAATCAGGACTTCAGGGGTAGTTTTTGTAAGTTTAAAAGATAAGAGACAACGCAAAAGTCATAAATAGTCAATTTCATCACTGTTAAAAAATACGTAACTTATTCAAAACATGAAACAAAACTTTTTACGTGACAATAATATCATATTAATGACAACAGACTTTACTCCGTGGTTGTTCTAACTTGAATTTTTTTTATAGGCACACCATAGCTAATAATAATTCCGAGTTAAATTACTTTATCAAGACATTAAACAACAAACCCTTCAATCTTATATAGTTTTATCACAAAAAGAAAAGGAAGTAAATCCACCATTATATGTTTCTGAAACTCATATCCAATTAACTATAATCTTAAACCCTAAAATATAAAAGTAATTAGCAGATCTTAAATTCAAACTCACCAGCAAATTACATTCTTAAGTGAACAGAGCTGCAAATAACACAATCACATGACTTGTCCATTTATGTTTTTTTTTTTTGTAATTAGACTAATTTCATAGGTCGTTTTTGTAATTATCGTAAAAAAATCTAATGTCAGGCCCTTAGATGAAATAAATATGCCCCTAAGACTTAAAGTGTTATCCAACTCCCAAAGATATAACATAAATTGGAACTTTAAACCTTATTTTCAAAATTCTCCCATATGTATAATATATTGCAAACATAATAGTATTAATAAATTATAAGATATAGATATAGATATATATGTATCATATGATAGTTTTATGTATTCTACAGATTATATTCCAACATGACAACTTACATAATCATCCTCAACATCCTTATTTACCCACTTTCCACTATTATCAATGTGCTTCTTTCGAAATAATTCAATGAAGCTCGGAGCGTCACCCTCATCACCATACTCATCCTCATCCTCGTCCTTATCCTTATTTCTTTCCTCATCTCGCTTCTATGGAATAGGTAAAATATAACAAATTAGAATAATAATAATAATAATAATAATAATAATAATAATAATAATAATAATAATAATAATAATAATAATAATAATAATAATTAGACGTACCCAGTCCACAGCGTGGGCAAGAAGGCTCTTAGATCCTTGATAACAAGGATACTTTTGTTTTTTCCGGTTGATTGCATTCTTGATCGATCTATTATGTGAATGCATTGGCCGATAATAATTTAGTGAGAAAAAATATAATAGAATAAGTTTAAAACACAAAATGAGATTAAAGATTTTACTTTGTATTTCAGTGAAGTAAACAAAGCAATACACTTTTCCCATTTTTCAGTGCCCATGCTCAAGTAATTACCAGAGAACATTGGATTTTGTGGATCTTCTAGCTGCCTCTGGTAATAAGAGTGAGCTGAGGCCTTGAAACGACTATAACGTGAAGCCGTTGTTTGTTCAAAGAACTTTTTTACCGCATTGTATTGGCTCTTGCAAAGGTCACCTTTCAGATCAAAGTATTTCTGTAATTTATTTCATATAATAAGTTAAGCCGAACATTAAATAACACAAAAATTCTACAGAAACTACAAATAACTTACCGGTACTCGTTTAAAAATTCTATGTTGCTGTTCATCTGGAACTAAAGCCCAATTCCTGTGACAAGGGATGACGAGTTCCTTTATTTTGTTGCTGATTGCCCGTGTATAATATTTTTGGTTGGGGCCAATCGGCAGGACAGATGCTTCTTGAAAATCGAACTCAATCGGCAGCTTCTTCATTCCTGCTGCCACCAATATTTCATGTAAATTCTTACCCTTTGAGTTTGACCAGGTCTTCTTCTGCTTTGTTTTTTCTATGGTTGGTGCATGTATCGGGGGAGAATATTAAAATGTCAACAATATGTTGTTCAGACATATGCTTGTCTTAAAAAACATTGTAACCTCATGGGTGATTTATAGGTTTATACTTGTAATTTTTCATTTATAATTTGGCCAAATATCAAGGTTCCATTTTTGATTTGGTTTTAATATACATTCCCAATTAACAAAAGAAAAAAAATGGAATGTCAAGTATGATTATAAGATCAAGAAAATCTCAAGTATGTCATGGACCCACTATGATTAAGGCCTATGCTCAATAAATTATATTTATTTGGTGAAGGGCTTTGGATAAAAATAAGGTAGAAAGAAGCAATACCTAGGTCAGGCTCAGGCAAATCAGGGAGAACGGGAATGGGCGATCCCGGCTCCGATTGTTCTTCATCATCTCGGCATTGACTTCGATTTCGGGGCGACATTGGCTCCAAACTCTGGTCTATTCTCAAAATAAATTAAATAAATAATAATGCCAATAAAAACAACAACATACAATGCAACTTAAAATATGTAGTGAGCTCATCCATAAAAGGTACACAATATCTATAATCATCATAAGAAGGCACTGCATCTAGACCTCATACGTCAGAGTATACCAAATAAAATTGAGCTTTGGGCTTCGATTCAATAGAGGGGAAATTAATTGCGTGCATTTTTTTATATTTACAAGCTTCATAGAAGCTAAGCTTATTACAGGAAACAACACTTGATCCTGAACATACATTTTTTTATAAGTTTGTCATTTGAGTATTTAAATGTCATCCATCTCGTACATCATCTCACTTTTATAAAATTGCAATGTCATCATAAATCTAGCATGAGACAAACCAGGCACAAATATAGCCTTGAATTATGTTGAAATAATCTGCTCAGATTAAAAACCTAAACTCCAACCAATCCAAACATAGAAAAATCTGCCCTAAAAAAGACAACATTCCACCAATTAATACATAAATATCACGAAATTGTGGTGTAAACATATAAAAGTTCAGAATATTAACCTGTAATTCTCTATGCTCGATTATCCGATAAGGGTAGAAGGAACTAAAATTAACCTTGTTCTTCAGAGTTTTTTCCAAAAAAAATTTTGGAGATTTCTTAAAAGCGAACCCTATAGATTGCAATTCTTTAGAGGTTTTGAAAAAATGAAAAAGAAAGATCGAAAGAGACGGTGAAAAAGCAAACCCTTGCCTGCCTTTTCTCTTTGCCATTAGAAATTATAAAGTAGAAAAGAAAGAGAGAAACAGCTAATATCACTTGTGTGTAGAAACTTGCACATCACAAATCATGAATTATTCTTTTTAAAATAATAAACTCATTACAATAACAGTTCGATTATTGACACATTCATTTTCACACTCTAAACTTAGTCAACAGGCCAATTACAAACAATGATGACATCATCAACTACCTTTCGGACGGCGAAGAGGAGACAAAATGGGATTTCAATACAGAAACCAAAAGCACCTCCTCTTTACACTATTGAAATTCAATAGCAACAAGCTACAGATACAAAAACTGCAGAGACTGTAAGGACTAAAATCGAAGGTCAATGGCCAGTATGTGTTTTTAGTTCTTAAACCAGTCAAAAATCTCACCCAATGGAAAAAGCTAAAAGCTAAAGCGGAAAAAGGGCCGATGAAGCTCGAGAAGGAGAATTTAAATTCAAAGCTAGCGGAAAAAAAGTTGCAATTGGTTGTTTGTAATTTTCTGTGATTCATTAAGACTCTTAAATTGTATTCAAAAATTAGTTCGATTATTGCAATCAGGGAACTAGAGTTAGGTGATTTCTCCACAACAAGAAACAAAGAACAATCAAACATGAAAAGCTAAAAAACACCATTTTCCCCTTATTTTCCGTTATGAAAATAAAGACATCAAATCATTAGAACTCTGCATATTCCCTTATAAGATCTGCATTTTCCCCTTATATTCCCTTAATTCAATCTTAAAATATCAATTAAAAAGTTACCAACTCTGCATATACACAACACAAGAACTAAAGTCTTAGAATAACATCTGCAGGATCTAAAGCAGTACAATCATCAGAATATAAAATAAAAAACCACTAATAAATATACTTGGAAAAATTAAGTAAAAAAATTACCTTTTTAAGCAGCTTTCAACTTCAAATGTCAAAGGTTATAGAATCCCAGATTAAAAAATCAGCAGATTTAAACCCACAAAGTTGGTTAACTGCCAAAAGACACTAAAGATGAGCAAAAGGGTGGAAAAAAAGTTTCAGACTTGAAGTTGAAATTAAAAACAGGAACTAAAAAATATAGAACAGATTTATATAATCACACATGCAACCATGTAGAACAAATTTATAGAAAAAAGTTTCAGACATGAAGTTAACATCTTGATTCTCACACATGCAACCATGTAGAACAGATTTATAGAATCAAAAAAACTCAGAATCAAACTAAGGTTTTAGAAATTTATAGAAAATCCACCAAGTAATCTCTAAATATCACGAAATTGTGGTGTAAACCTAAAAAAAATGGTCAGAATATTAACCTGTAATTCGCTATGCTCGAGTATCAGACAAGGGCAGAAGAACTGAAATTAGCCTTGCTTGGATTGAGAGTTTTTTCCAAAGAGTATGGAGATTTCTTAAAAGCGAACCCTGGAGATTGCGTTGTTCTTCGGAGGTTTTGAAAGAAAAAACAGAAATGTCGAAAGAGACTGGAAAATAAATGAAACCCTTCCGCCTTTTTTTTTTTTTTGTCCCAATTATAATTGCCGCCCTCAACATTTCAGGTTGTCGCTCCAATTGCTTTTGGCTTTTGGGTGGATGATGATGATGATAATAATAATAATAATAATAATAATAATAATAATAATAATAATAATAATAATAATAATAATAATAATAATAATAATAATAATAATAATAATAATAATAATAATAATAATAATAATAATAATAATAATAATAATAATAATAATAATAATAATAATAACTCACCTAATGAGAATTGATTAAGAAACAAAATTCTTAAAACTTAAAAAAATAGAAACTAACCTGCAATGATTATAATTGTAATGGTTAATGATTTAAAAAAATAAAAGACTATGTGAATTTGATTGCACAAATGATATAAATCAGAAGATAATACTAGCAGAGTCATGATATCAATCATAATTACTATCTTCTATCGATATATCATTAAAATACCCATTATACACATCAAAAGATCAAACAGTATTGTCACGATGTCAATTGGAATTAGTGTGATATGTTTACAAATCATCATTTGTTTCCTCATCACTCGTTATAGGATCTTGTTGTTCATCATTTTCGTACTCGGCTATGGTGTCATCTTCCATGTCATCGTCATCGTTATACATGTCATATGATGTAGTTGTACTTGAAGATGGACCAGGAGTTTCAACAACGTGGTCAAACGACATGTTAGCTTGATGTAGCTCAACATACTCGAGATTTCCAAGATCAACAAAAAGTGAGAATTGTGAAGAGTTATCGGGGTGCAACAGATCTACTTCAGGTAATAAGTGTTTGTCGATGAACTAGCATCCACAGTATGGTGAACTTCATGGATAATCTGCCATTTTGCAAGACGAGAAGGGTTTTTGGTATAAAACACTTGCCTAGCTTGAGTGGGAAGAATGAACTGGTCGTCGTTGTAACCCTCGGTACTGGTGTCTATATTTATGATGTTTCTATCATGCACAATATGTCGATGATGATCATATTTAAACCATTTACATCGAAATAGGACAATCGACAATCGATCGGTATAACCAAATACTAGAATTTCTTGTAAAATGCCATAATACATCTGTCCACTCACTCCAGGGACTGACACACCACTGTTTTGTGTTAGCCGACGAATTTCACGGTCATGAGTCAAGAAACGAACTCCATTAACTACACACCCACCATATGATTGGGAGAAATGGTCACATCCAGACGCCAATGCGTACACTTCTTTAGATAATGAACGAGGATTATAGTACACCTGAAGTTCATGAATTAAGAACTAATATCTCATTTCTTGAGATGAAGGGATCAATATACTTTTTTTTACTTCTGTTGTTTTGGAAATATCTATGTTGGTTTGTATTTAGCTTGGGTCAAAAGGATAAACTTAATAAACTCAAAATTATTGGTTCTTATTTAGCTTGGATTAGGATGTACCTTTTTGTAAAACCAATCTGCAAACTTGTGTTTGTGCTGAAACTCCAAGTCACTAACTCCACGCGCTAACAACTCTTTCTTGTGTTCTCTACCACAAAAAAAGAATATAAGCCACACGATGTCACCAAACATTGCATCTGTTTTGGTGTTTTTGATGATATAATTAAAAACCCACCCTAACAGTTGTGTATAATAATAAAATAAATAAATAAATAAATAAATAACATATTGAATATTAAAATAATGAAACCATTTACTGCAAATACATGTCTATTTCAGGGTAATTATTAAGAATGTAAAATTGTGCCTGCATATGCTTCTCCGGAGATAGAGCTACGCTCTTGCGACCTCCAYGTGGGATGCACTGTGATCGAAAAATCGAAAGTTGTGACGTCACTTCACATATCGGGTTTCTACGGGGTCGACTGAACTTTGTCTCTACGTCATTGAAATAACAAGCACAAAATATCAATGACTCTTTTGCCATATATGCCTCGGCAATCGACCCCTCTGGCTTAGCCGAGTTTCTTACACATCCCTTGAGCTCTTTCAAATATGATTCAATTGGATACATCCACCTCAGGTGTTCATGTCCCCCTAAAACTGCCTCTTCAGGGAGATGAATAGCCAAATGGACCATAATATCAAAAAAAGTCGGGGGGAAAATCTTCTCTAATTTACATAAGATAATAATCACATCCGGCTGGGCTGATATAAGGTCACTCACATTCAAACTTTTGGCAGACATCTTCTTGAAGAAGTTACATAATTCTATTATAGCATCAGATATATCCTTATCCAAGTATGCACGGGCTGCAACTGGCAATGATCTTTGCATTATGATATGGCAATCGTGAGATTTCAATCCTGTTAAGCGGCCCTTACCTGGAGGTACACACCTTCTCAAATTTGATGCAAATCCATCTGGAAATCTCACAGACCTGATCCAATTGAAAAATTCAACTCGTTTGGCCGGGGGTAGTGTGTAACGAGCCCTTGGATTCATTGTCTTACCCCTATCCTCGATAAGGTGCAACTCTGGCCTAATTTTCATTCTCATTAGATCGCGTCTTGAATTAAGAGTATCCTTCAACTTCAGTGGATCATCCATGATGGTCCCCACGACACTATCACACACATTCTTTTCTAAACGATTCATGTCGATATTGTGTTTCAAGTCATTACTAGACTAGTAAGGGAGCTAAAAAAATACTTTTTTTTTCAATTCAACTCATATGCATATTTACGGGTCCTTGCACCACCATAACTCTTAAGTTTCCCAGATATCCTTGGTCTGACTCGATTTAGTTGGATCAATATGTCTTTTATTGTTATTTTTACTGGAGGACTCCGACGTTCCGGTAGACCATTGAAGTCAAGCGAAATCCTCCATCTATGGTGTATCGGAAGAAACATTCTAGTACCAAAGTATATTAGCTTTCCTAATACGCGCATAGATGGGGTTTCATCATTACATGTGGGACAAGCCATGTAACCTTGCCCGCTACACTCTGACAGAATACTTCTTGCTGGGAAGTCATTAATTGTCCACATTAATGCTGCTCGCATGCGAAATAAATCACGATTTGTTGTGGCAGCGTCCAGTGTGTCCACACTAATTGACCACAGAATTTTCAATTCATCAATAACAGGCCGTAGGAAAATGTCGAAATATTTTTCCGGGGATTTAGGTCCAGGTGTCAATAGTGTCAGCATCAAATACTCCGGTTTCATGCATAGCCATGGTGGAAGATTATAAACTATCAATATTACTGGCCACATGCTATACACCTAACTCATATCACCAAATGGGTTGACGCCATCAGCCGCAAGTCCAAGACGAACATTGCGTCGCTCCCTAGAAAACTCTGGATGTCTAGCGTCAAATTCACGCCATGCTTTGCCATCCCTCAGATGAGTTATAACATCTTCACTTGTATGATACCCAGTATTATGCTAACGAATAAGTTTTGCGGTCTCTTCCAGTGCAAATAACCACTTCAATCTTGGGATCACAGGGAAATATCGCATAACCTTATGTGGAATTTTGCTTTTAGAACCTTTTCCATTATTCTCTCGCCAACGTGATTCTCCACAGACTAGACATGTTTCTTTATTGGCATGCCCTTTATAAAACAATGCACAATCATACTTACATGCATGTATGTTCTCATAGCCGAGACCCAAGCTTTCAAGCAACTTCTTAGCCTCATAATGTGAGTTGACAAGTTTCATCGATGGGAATGCGAGTTTCAATAAATTTATCAACTCATTAAATGATCTATTTGTCCACTTGTCATTCACCTTGATATTCATCAACTTCGCAAGAAAATTTAATGAAGAGAATGATGAAACCCCTTCATACAATTTAGTGTCCATTGCCTTGTACAAGTTATGATACTGCTCGTCAGGGCTCTCCAACCCATACTCATCATCTGGGTCCACGTCTTCCATCACATTTCTCATTTTATCCATCATTTCAAAGTCAACGGCTGACGAACAAGGTTCGTGTTCTGGTAAATGCTCTCTGTGGTGAGCCCAAATATCATATGATGCATCAAACCCATACCTCTGAATATGCATCCGAATAAATTCCAACTTCAGAGACTCCAAATTTAAACACTTGTTGCACGGGCACTTAATCAAGCCCGTCTTATTCACAAGAGGCCCACACATGTTAATAAATTCACTCACTTCACGCCTAAACTCTAGTGACATTTTATTTGTAATGCGCGTCCATCTCTTATCCATCACCATATTTGAAAGCTGGAAAAAGAAAAATGACAAAAATAATTAGGTAAATTCTTAGCCCCTTTATTATAAATTATTTACAAAATTCATCTATCTACCCCTAAGTGTGGGTTAGATTCTTTGATTATTATCTTTCTATTTTGAATTTTTTTTATCTCATTTATTTTATGCATATTTACATAAACTACTTTTTTTTTTCTTCAATATTTAACATATAACTCTGGATTGATTAAAAAAAAAGCACAAAACACAAAAAAAACCACAAATATTAGAAAAATATAATACATAAAATTACAATTTTCCTTTCTATTTGAGTGTGCGTATGATGTGCATTAGCAAATTTCTATTCTTTTATTTTGAAAATAAACACAAAAACAGACAACTTATTGGAACGAGAAAACCAAGATTCTGGAAGGACATGTCCTTCCAAGTCCTTCCAAACACAATTATATGCTTGTGACTTGTGATAGTGTAAGCTTAAAATAACTAATAAACCTATCTGCATTTGAAGTTATGAGAAATATTACTGTAAAATCTTTATTTTACCTAAATGATTAACAACTAAGGAAATTTTGAGATATTATTAGTTCAGCATTCAATACAGCCAGACTGACGAGAGTCACAATTATACTTGCTGCTTCTTTAAACGACATTGCAAATTTATTGGAATGACAACCCAATATTCTGGAAGGACATGTCCTTCCAAGTACAAGAAAAATGATTCACCTCCCAATTTATCTAACATTGTTGCAAATTTCTTGAAATATAATACAAAACAAACACATGATTCAGGGAGAAGCAATTCATCTGTCATTTCTGCAAACTTCTTGAAATATAACACAAAAACAAACATAGGAGGTAGGGAGAAGAATTTAAATTGTACCTTTGTTTTCTCAAATCCTTCAAGAGGAATTTACATCTCGAACATCTGTCATTTGTTTTGGAAGGACATTATAAACATTCTGGAAAGACAAGTCCTTCCAAAAACAGCAACAGGAACTTATGCTCGAACATGAATTTGAAGAGGAGAAATTTGGAGATGAGAAATTTTGGGAGGATAAAAACCGAGGCTAAAGTGAAGGATAAAAACCGCGGCTGAATTGAAGGATAAAAGACGATCTCCAATATTGAAAAAGTGGGTAGAAGGTGAAAATTAGGTGGGGGTATTAAATGAGGTTAGTGATATTTTAGAAGGACTTTTGTTTAATTGGAAGGACTTGTCGTTCTAACAGATACACCATTAAATTGGTGCTCTGTTGGAACGATAATTATATTTATAGGAACGACAAATGTCGTTCCAATAGATTGACATTCGGTTGGAACGACATTTATATTTATAGGAATGACAAATGTCGTTCCAATAGATTTACATTATGTTGGAACGACAAGTTTATTTATAGGAACGACAAATGTCGTTCCAATAAGTATATGGACCTACAGGAACGACTTTTATATGTCGTTCTTATATGTTTACCTTATAGGAAGGACAAGTTTGTCCTTCCAATTTTGTCCTTTCAGTAGGTGTCTTTGTTGTAGTGTCCCTATGTTTAATATATCATATATATTTTTAATATAGCCAAATAATTCTTATTATTTGTGTCTCAGTTTTTGTATGGAATGATTTTGCATTAGTAAAAAGGACTATTTGTTTAATTTGTTATTGTTTATTGTTAGGCAAACACTTGTGTTAGGCCAGATGACGAGTCATGACCCGTTGTGCCATCTGACCCGATAATGTATTGATTTTTATACTATGATATATTGGTTTTTGTACTCAAAAGTATTAATTTTTAATAAATCTCTTATTCGTGCTATGATGTATTGATTTTTATACTATGATGTATTGGTACTATAATGTATTGGTTTTTCACTATAATATATTGACTTTTGTACTATGATGTATTGGTAAGAAATTTTGGCCTAACGGATGATCCGTTATGTAGAATTTGAAGGTCAATGGTTTTGAAAATAAGTATCAGTTTGTGATGTTGCTTTCAATGTTAACCAACACTGCATACCAACATCAACCAGAGTTAAACTAAAATTATGCAGCGAAAATAAAACTTAAGAACATAGCAAATTAAATTCAGTTCACAAGTAAAAGTACTTGTGAACTTGGGTGTACAAACCCGAAAACTATATTACTTTCTTGTTCACGATCAATACATAAAAACAAAAAGTAATATACGAAAACTATAGTATCAAAAACTTGATACTAAATACTTGTCGCCTTGATGAAAAGATCTTCTCCGTTGGTTACGCAACTTCGAAGAACTTCTTAATCTCGGACAGTGGCTTCAAGTAGTCTTTGTGTTCTTTCCTTGTTGTGTGTCTCTCGCTTGCGTTGCGTCGTATTCTCCTTCTCAAAATTCCGTGCGTCAAGAAGTTGGCCAAGCTTTAGTATTATCTTGTCTTAAATAGACAATCCTAAAATCCTAAACTTGGTAAACAAGTAAAATAAATCCTAAACACAATCTAGGAAAATAAACAAAGTCCTAAAAATAAACTAGGAAACAAAATCTAGAGTTCCTAATTTATTTTGTGCCCAAGAAAGGCAAACACTAAAAAAGGTATTATTGCCAAAGAATAAATTCTTCAACAAGCTCCCCCTTTTGCCTTTCTTGGGCACCATATTGCAGAAATGGGGACCATATTGGGGCTAATGTTGGGAACCCTGGACCCAACACCACTAGCAACATTGGCCTGGAAAGGCACCTGCCAAGGGAGATCAATAACCCGCGCACCAGTAATATGTTGGCCCCTCAAAGCAAACCAGTCAGCCTCACCTGTAAGCAGTCATCAGGATGAATTGTCAAACCCTGATTTTCAAGCACACTAAAGATCAGAGAGGGAAAACACAACGAGGCCGCAGACTTGGTGGTGGCGAACTACGCGATAATGTCGAACACGTGCTGCCCAAAACTGAACTTGATTCCCCTCCCAAGCCTGTACAAAAACTGGGACTGAGGCCACGTAACACACTTAGTATTCTTGGAGGGAACCCAATTGCAAATGGCCACCTTGTGCAAAATAGAGTAAAGAGAAGAAATCCAAGTGCTCGACAACTGTTCAAACTACGTATGCACCATACCGCCAGACAAGAACGAAATAACCTCATTCATATCATCCACAGTAGAATCACCCCGATACGGTTCAGTCCCAAATAACTCATCAATCAAATCAGGGGTAAAACTAAACACTTTGCCACGCACAAATACTTTGCCAAAATTCACATAATTTAGATCAACAATAGAGGGCAACAGATTGGCATAAAACTCCACGACTATATCAAGAACAAAAGGCATGGCAGTGGAGACTGTGGAATACATACCTTTATGCTGAAAATAGGCAACCAAGTTTTGCCTTTCAAACAACTCAATCGGGACTCGACGCTCAGCAATCATATGCCGGGTCCGGTACTCAGAAAACAACTCCTCGGCCTGATCAGTCAAGAACCTATCAGAATGCGGCACCATGTCTTCAAGCTCAATGGCCCGAGATGGAGAGCCACCAGAGGAGTGTGAGTGAATAGAGGTGTCATATGGATTCGGCGTTGGAGCACGAGAAGCAATATCATCATAGGCAGAGGTGGAGGGCGAAACAGACGGGGAATAATGTGATGTTGGTATGGGAGAACCAACATGAGGAGCAACATTGTCCTCCTTAGCAGTCTTCTTTTTCTTCTTGTCCTTCCTGTAGGTAGAAAGGATATCCCGAAGAGGCACATCAAAAGAAGAATCATGGAAATACTCAAATAGATCAGGATCAAAATCGGGTTGTGTCTCACTGACAAGATACGAAGGGGGATCATCGACAATCGGTCGAGATGAACTCGTCACTTCACAGGAGAAAAAGTCCAAAATAGTATAAGGAGGGGATGAGTATTCAGTTGCAGTAGAACCTGGGGAAACCTTGACTGATGCCGGGGTAATTTTCTTGTCGGCCAATTTCACAGTCTGCTTCCGGCGAGGCGTCGTCTTCTTCGTCACACTCAGAGCTGAAGCAAACGGCGGCACGGACCCCTCAACCGGAGCGGCAAGAACATAATCATCATCATCAGGGTCCGACATCACCGTGACATCCTCCGCGAGGTTCATGTGCTCAATGGGCACATTGTGGCGTGTCCTTTCTTGGCTCTTCGGTACTACAGGCGGCAATACGCCGAGAGGTATGTTGCACAACCGCCGGGACCTTTTCAAGGTAGGGTTCCTAACCGGTCCAAAATTCTTAGCAACAAATGATAAATTCGGGGGATTATCAACATATATCTCGCTCCCGGGCTGTCCTAGGAACACCTGCGCTTCAGGAGCGGCGTCAATCGGCGGTTGGGCTGGCACAACAATGTGAGATTCGTGCATCGGCGAGGGTGGCAGTGATGTTGGGATGGAAGAAGAACCACCACCGACTTCGGCGCGAATGTCCAGGCCTCCAATTTTCACATAAGGTGCAGGAACCTGCTCGCCGGAGCGACGGAACTCTGCCGGCAACTCAGGAATAGATGAGGACGAGGGCGTGTTCGACATCCTACAAATTTCTCAAAAACACAAGAGCAACAAAAAATCGAGATAGTTGTAGAGAAATAAGAGAGCTGGAGAGTTCAATTGCAGAGGGTTAATGGGGAAGGGATCAAACGGTAAAAAGGAAAAAGTCCTAATTTTACCTTCCAGCGGATTATGGGCTTATAACCTGATTTTCTTTCCTTTCTAAAACAAAACCACTCCCCCTTAATGTAGGATACGTGATCACCCCCCACTTTAACCATTATCTCATCTTATTATTTTGAAAACAAAACAAATAAAATCGCACTACTCGACCACAAAATTAACCGAAGTATAGAGCTGGATTAATCGAACCATCAGCACAGTAGAGTCAATCTTGTGCAAAATAACTTATCACTCTTCAAATTAAGCTCGTTATTACCTGTCCAGCCATCCGAGTACAAATCCACTGAAACACCTAGTTAGCTAGATTCAAAACACAATTAAGAGAATTCAAGATAGAAAAAAACACAAGCAACAGTTCGCACAACAAGTATGCATCTTCCCAAAGTATGAATGTCCTATTGGATGCCTAAAATTCATGACCTAAAAAGGTTAAAATTATTCACATTATGGTTTTAGTGACTTCGATCAGTGTTGCTTTTTATTACTGACAACATTATTAACCAACATTGCCTTAGGTGAAGTCAATGGAAACTTACCCATTAACCCAAGTTAATGACTACGTCAAGATCGCTCAAGAAGGTGAAATTTAAAGATTGGGTCAATTTGTATCCAGATTTCTTCATCTTTTTAGAGATTTGAAGAGAAATAGCTTATCTTCAGCAATTGCTGTTAACACCTCTTGTTTTTGGACCTGGGAGAAAACCAGTTTCTGCGGGCAAGCTCCAAAATCACCTAATTGAAGAGGTTAGTCTTTTTGTCATCAATTTAATTGCAACACTAGACCTTATCTCACTTTCAACCAGACTCAATGCATTTGGATTATGTATGAAAAGAAAAATAAAAATACATGCAAAATTATACAGATGTTGTGACTAATGTTGATATGTTGTGTCACATCACAAACCAACATTGATTTAGACAATGCACATACCGAGATCTCTTCTCAAACGAGAGAAGGTCTCGTAATCTAATGACTTTGTGAAGATGTCAGCAAGCTGATTGTCTGTCCCTATATGCTCAAGGCTAACAATCTTCCTCTCAACTAAGTCTCGAATAAAGTGGTACCTTATGTCAATGTGTTTGATTTGAGAATGTTGGACTGGATTTTTCGAGATGTCAATGGCGCTGGAATTGTCACAAAGCACAATCAAAATACTACTGTGCAGACCATAGTCTTCTATCATTTGGTTCATCCACAACAATTATGTACAAGCACTTCCAGCTGTAATATACTCGGCTTCAGTTGTAGAAAGAGAAATACAATTCTGTTATTTGCTATACCAAGAGATTAGATTATTACCCAAGAAAAAACAGCCCCCTGTAGTACTCTTCTTATCTACTACATCCCCAGCGCAGTCCGAATCAGTATACCCTACAAGTTCAGTACCAGTGTCCTTAGTGTACCACACACCTAATTCTGTTGTACCAGCAATGTATCTTATGATTCTTTTAACGGCTTTTAAGTGTGACTCTTTTGGATTAGACTAATATCTAGCACACAAACACACACTATACATAATATCAGGTCTACTTGCTGTCAAATACAACAGACTTCCTTTCATGCTTCTGTACATGGTGTTATCAACACCCTTACCAACATCATCTCTCGACAGTTTCACCGTTTTGCCCAGTGGGGTTTTCTTATGCATTTCACTTTCTAACCTAAACTTTATAACTAAGTTCTTAGCATATTTGGTCTGAGAAAGGAAAATACCATCATCAAGCTGTTTGATTTGAAGACCGAGAAAGTACGAGAGATTACCTTCCATGCTCATCTCAAATGTGTCAGACATTCGGTGATAAACTCCTTGACCATTTGCTCGTTAGTGGATCCAAAAATAATATCATCTACATAAATCTAGACGATTAAGATGTGCTTATTGGATTTAAGGAGAAACAAAGTTTTGTCAAATTCCCCTCGTCTAAAGTTCAAATAAAGCAGATGTTGAGTCAACCTTTCATACCAAGCTCTAGGAGCTTGTTTTAAACCATATAAAGCTTTCTTCGGTTTTAAAACAAAGTTAGGTTTTTGGGGATCTACAAATCCTTTAGGTTGCTCAACATAGACCTCTTCACTTAAGACTCCATTTAAAAATGCACTCTTTATGTCCATTTGATGCAATGATATCTTCATATGACAAGCAACAGCAAGTAAAAGTCTTACCGACTCAATGCGAGCAACAGGGGCAAATGTTTCATCAAAGTCATTTCCTTCAATTTGTGTGTACCCTTGCGCAACCAGTCGATCTTTGTTCCTCACAATGTTGCCTGCCTCATCGGTTTTGTTCTTAATGATCCACTTTGTCCAAGTGACGTGAGAGTTCTCTGGATGAGGGACTAAATCCCAAACATCGTTTTTGGCAAATTGGTCCAGCTCCTCTTGCATTGCCTTTATCCAGAATTCATCCTTGTGCGCATCCTCCACACGATTGGGCTCTGTTTTAGAAAGATATACAAGGACTCACGAATCTTAGAACAATTAGTAGACAGACAGATATACCTGACCATTTCTTTGAAGTTTATCTGTCTCCTTCTTGTACTCCTTTCATCTAAATCTCCGATGATTTGGCCCACGGGGTGGTTTCTCTGAATTTTGGATGGGATATCCCTCTCATGTAGATCAATGGGGTCAGCTGGGTCTTCTTCTTCTGATTTAGAATCTGATTCTACGGCGGCTTGAGTTGACGTTGGTTCTGATGTTGTGTTCCCAAAACCAACATTGGTACACACATCACTCAATTCCCTGGTTTCAGCACCTGCATCTCTGTTTTCAATACATGCACTATCATCTACAGGAAGAGTGACATTATCTTGAGGATTTTGATCATAGACCAGATCATTATCCTCGGTAGGTTTAACTCCACTTGTCAGATCATCGAACTTGACATTGACTGACTCAAACATGCTACGTGTTCTAAGATTAAACAATCTATATGCATGACTGTTTTGGGAATAACCCATAAAGATGCACTTGTCGCTTTTCGAGTCCTGTTTAGCTAGATGATTTCTATCATTGAGCACATAGCAAATACATCCAAAAACATGAAAATAGCTCAAGTTTGGCTTCTTACCCAACAGTAATTCATAGGGTGTGGCACATGATCCTGGTCTAAAATAAATCCTGTTTATTATATGGCATGCAGTATTCATGGCTTCAGCCCAAAAACGTTTTGCAATGCCAATAGAAATGAGCATAACTCTAGTCATCTCAGCTAGAGATCTATTTTTTCGTTCAGCTATGCCATTTTGTTGGGGAGTGATTGGTGAAGAAAACTCATGACTTATGCCTTCCGAAGTGCAGTATTTTGAAAAGGATGCATTTTCAAACTCTTTTTCGTGATCAGTTCTAATCCTACCAATGTTCACACCATATCTTACACACATCCTCTTTGCAAGTGTTTTGAATGCTTCAAAAGTTTCAAAATTTTCTTTTAAAAACTCTACCCAAGTGAAACGAGAAAAATCATCAACAATGACTAATACATACCTTTTACCACCAAGGCTCTCGACTTCAAGTGGTTCCATAAGGTCCATATGAAAGAGTTCGAAGCAAGATGATGTAGTGAGACTCTGCACGACTTGATGTGGCACCCTGACTTGCTTTCCTTGCTGACACACCTCGCACAAAGGAATGATCTTGGTGTTGATCTTAGGATGCCCATTCACACCTTCTTCTTTGGCCAACCTGTCCATCATCTTGTAGTTGACATGGCCAAGCTTTTGATGCCACACCTCAACATCACTTAATTGAGACAATTTGAAAAAGGCATCACTTTGTATTTGGTAGCAGTTATCTGAAGTCCTTTGACAAGTGAGAATACACGGTCCATTCTCCTCATAGACTTCACACTTTTCACGGTTGAATTTGACACTAAAACCTCCATTGCAAAGTTGACTTATGCTTATCGAATTCGCAGTAAGTCCTTCTACCAGCAACACATTTTCCAGGTTACAACGCCGGGAACATGGAGAGTTCCTTGACCAAAAATTTATCCATTTGCACCTCCACCATACTTTACCTTTCCACCTCGAAATCTGACAATGTTGGAAAGTAGTTCCTCTGACCAATCATATGCATCGAGCATCCACTATCAAAATACCAGGCTCTAAGGATGTGGGATTTCAGGGAGGTATGGATCATATTGCACTTGATGTTGTTTTTCTTGACCCACACTTGTTTGAACCTGGTGTTGGTATTGATGTTGGTAACACGGGAACCAACAAGGGATTTATCTGCCATATTTGTTCTCTGAAAGTGTCTTCTCTCACCAATAATCTTCCAGCAGAATGTTCGAATGTGACCTGGCTCACCACAATGATGGCACACGAATTGTCTCCTTCTCTTCTTGTGCCGTTTGGTCGATTTTTGTTCTTGGCTTGAGGATTGTATGGCTGATTTGGTTTATATCAGATTCCATGCTTTGAGCTTTCTGGGAAACTCATCTCCAAGATTTCGCCGAGCTTTGCCTTCCTCTTGTTCAGATTTGTGATGGTTCCTTGAACCCTCTTCAGCTCGGTTTTTACCTTTTCTAGCTCAGCATCCTTCTTAGTGAGTGATGATTCCAATCGGACGATTATGTCAATTTGATCACTCTTTTCCTTGGTTAGTTTGTCAACCTCTTTCATGAGATCCTTGACCTTGAGTACCTGCTTTCCCCAACTAACAAACAGTTGCTTATGCTCAATACTCAACTGCTTGTATTCTTCAAGATAGTCAGTCGTCTCTGCGTTCAAGCACACGATGTTGGTTTCAAGAATACCAACATGGACGTCATCGTCCCATACAACATTAGAAAACAGGGATGGAACTGGCTCAGGCGAGTCGGAATCATTGGCATCCTCAGTGAAGTCTGTGGCAACCATGCTCTTTTTCCTGAGAGTGTTAGAACACTCGTTCTTGTAGTATCCCCAACCCTTGAATTCATGACATTCTCACTGAGCAATTTCGGGGAGCTGGATGCAAAGGAAATTGATGGTGAGGACTGCGATCTAGGAAGAGTGCGTCCAGTGAACTTTGGTGCAGACACCGGTGGCTTGGTCTTTGTGCTTGATCCTCCCATGCTGTTCTTTTTCTTTAGAAAATTATCAAAACGTTAGGTCACAAAGGACAGTTCATCTTCCTCAATAGTGGTAGACTCCACCTTTTTCAGAATCTCATTCATATCAAACTCATCATCTTCATCAATGTCTGAGTTAGCATCGGAAGAGAGAGAAATATTCTTCTCTTTTGAGTTGGACCCAAGGTGTTCCATCTCATATTGCTTGAGAGATCCAACTAAGGTATTAAACTCTGTGTCATCAACTTCTTTGGATTCTTCTATGGAAACCACTTTTACGGTGAATTTCTTTGTTATGGATCTCAGTAGTTTTCTCACAAGATGCGAGTTCGTTATTGATTCACCAAGCTCTCTACACTCGTTTATAACATCTGAGAGTCTCATGGTGTAGTCCATGATAGACTCCTTTTCGTCCATTCTCATTGTCTCGAGGTGGACATCAGCATTCTGAGCCTTGATCTCTTTACGCTCTAGGTCCCTTCACACACCCTTTGGAGTGTGTCCCATGCATCCTTTGCTGAGTGGCAGTTCTTGATGACTCTGTAGTAACTTGAATCTACATATCCACACAAGGTGTTGATGCATTTGGAATTCCAGTTTGAAGTAGTTACTTCATCAGCAGTCCAATCTTCCTCTTTCTTGTCGATGGTATCACCTTCACCATCAGTGACACGTGGCTTTTCCCATCCAATTAGAACGGTTCTCCAAGCACGTTCGTCAATGCTCTTTAAGTGCCACCGCATCCTCTGTTTCCAGAGGGAGTAGTTATCCCCATTGAGGATCGGAGTCCTTGGGTTGCCTTGAGCATCCATAGCACCTAAACAAATAAGGATCAGTACTTAAAGTTTAAGTAACCCGCTATAGATGCGAATTCTAGAATTTGAAGGTCTATGGTTTTAAAAATAAGTAGCAGTTTGTGATGTTGCTTTCAATGTTAACAAACACTGAATAGCAACATCAACCAGAGTTAAACTAAAATTATGCAGCGGAAATAAAACTTAAGAACACAGCAAATTAAATTCAGTTCACAAGTAAAAGTACCATTGAACTTGGGTGTACAAACCCGAAAACTATATTAATTTCTTATTCACGATCAATACATAAAAATAAAAAGTAATATACGAAAACTATAGTATCAAAAACTTGATACTAAATACTTGTCGACTTGATGAAAAGATCTTCTCCGTTGGTTACGCAACTTCGAAGAACTTCTTAATTTCGGACAGTGGCTTCAAGTAGTCTTCGTGTTATTTCCTTGCTGTGCGTCTCTCGCTTGCGTTGCGTCGTATTCTCCTTCTCAAAATTCTGTGCGTCAAAAAGTTATACAAGCTTTAGTACTCTCTTGTCTTAAATAGACAATCCTAAAATCCTAAACTTGGAAAACAAGTAAAACAAATCCTAAACACAATTTAGGAAAATAAACAAACAAACTAGGAAATAAAATCTAGAGTTCCTAATTTATTTTGTGCCCAAAAAAGGCAAACACTAAAAAAGGTATTATTGCCAAAGAATAAATTTTTCAACAATCTCGTTGGTCTGACCTGACAAGAGTGTTGTCCCTGTTGTTATGGGTATGTCTTAATCCATCGAATTAAATATTGGCCAAATGCATGATTTGTGATTTTTTATTTTTTTTAATGTTGGCCTTGGTTTTAAAAATTAATGCCATATAATTTGATTTCAGGTTTTTCACCACTTTATTTTGCGTAAATTTATGAAAGGAACTTTGAATTACACGATCGCCCACACCAAACCGGAGACAACTTCAAGTTTGCACATTTTATCAATCTTCCACTTCTTCTTATAATTGGAGACATTGAGCTTTAAGGTTTGCTATGAGATTGATCATTCAGCGGTTGTCCAAAGGTGGACTAATTAAGGATTTCTTTATTTAGATTTCCATTATTGACCAATTCTTTTGTCTAAGTTAGTTCTATTGTTTCCTTCATTTATTTAAAGTGGCAGGTTAAGTATACGTTTCATCCCCCCTCCTAATGTTTGTTTTAAGAAAATGAAAAGAAAATACACATGAATTATTAAATTAATAGCAGAGATAATAATCAAGTTGAACATAAATTTTGCTTATATATAAGTCTTTCCGGTAAGTGTAAAAAAATATATATTTAATTATTTTCAAATTTATTACCCTCGATATTTTCTTTTTGGTCAATTCACTCTATAGTTGGTCCTTAGTTCTCTTTCTAATAATAAGACTTCATTTTAAGTAAATATAAAATAAAATTAATCAAACTGTTGAAGGAAAAACACAATTAATGTGCATTCGTCAACAAGTAACTGACGACGAACAGTTTAGGTATTTATTATCTTTATGTATTATGAAAATATATAATTGATACTCAATATAAAGGAACTCTTTGATGAATAATAGAAACCTAATTTATATCATCTTCCTTCGCCTCTCTTTTATGTCTTCTCTCGTGATCGAGAATAAGCCTCCATACCCTATACACAATTTTCGTGGGTCAAAGTTTCTAACTGCGTTATATGTTTAAAAAATTGGTTTCTCAAGTTTCAACCGTTGGATCGAGCTAAACATTTTACAAAATCTTGAAGACCGTTTGAAATACATTCTGAACGGTGGAGATTGGATTCGGAGATACGAGAAAATATATATAAAATTTTGAACACAGCAGATTTTATTTTTTGAAATTTTTGTGCAGCATTTTTCAAGATACTATTTCGCATAATAGAACCGTTGGATCAAGCCAAATTTTGGGTATATTATTTAAAACATATACAAGTTCAATATTAACGGTGTAGATTTGAATATGAAGTCTGAAGAATCCGATAACGAATTTTGAACAGAGTTGATCCTGTTTCTCGGAACTGTCTGCCCAGCTTATTTTAAAAATTCATTTACGCACAATCTACCCATTGGATGAAGCTGAGTTTTGGATATTTTATTCAAAACACGTAGAGGTTGAATCTGTATGGTGGTTAGATTTGATGCTTTGTATAATCCAAAACCTAAAATCAAAATTTGGAAAGAATCATGATTTTCCTCCTAGGTAACTCGAATTACCCTATTATTTATTAAATGAAACTAATAAATATTTTGCAATATGTATATATGGCATGGTATGTATTATTGTTCATGTATATGTATATATGTTACCTATGATTATATGCATGTGATGTTATGTGCATTATTGACAAACATGAAATTTTGCAATACTTTAATGATATTCATAGAGTACATAATATATTATTACTTATGCTTTTAAATGATTTCTAAGAAATCATAAATAAGGTTATTTACATGATTAGATGAGAGATTTATCATGATTTTACCGATATGTTTAGTTAATCATGAATTTCGATGAATTGATAGATTTCATGTATGTTGATCATGAATTTCGATGAATTGATAGATTCATGTATGTTGGTGATTCTCTTCAAGTTGATTTTATAAACTACTTTCAATGTATGCATTATTGATTGTAAATTTATATATTCTCATGATAATGAAAGTTCATAAACGATAAAGTATTATATAAATAAGTTTTAGAAAGAGATATTCTTCAAATTCCTTATCTAGAGAAATTGATTGAACTAACTCAACCAAAATAAAATTTAATATACTCAAAAGAAATTGAGTATTACCATCATTGGTTTGATGTGGAAACTAGAAGAACTACAATTCTGCAATAATATCATCCATCAACCCCCAATTGACAAAGAATCATCAAACTTAGTCAAAGTCAATTCTCTAATGAACTTGAGACTTCATATTGACCCTAAATCTTATATTGGAAACATATGTAGTTTCAAATCTCAATAAACTTTGAGATGTACTCTAAATGAATATTTTGAGAATTTTATGAAACACTATTTCCAAGCCTAAGAGTTTTGTGAAAATAAATTTATTTGCTTGCTAAAAGGGGTCAATGACTTTGATATGTTGCGACTAATAATACGTCTTACCATATGTGAAAAAGAAAGTCACTTTAAATGACAATAATAAATTGAGAGATACGATCTCACTCTATTTTTTTTCCACTTGAGCAAACATACAAATGCACTTGTATAATTTTAATTATAATAATAAGTCATTGAGAGACATGACATTATTTTTCATAATACCAATGTTAGAAATCTGAATAAAGAAATCTCTTGAGGCTAACTAGGATCGGTATAAATTAGTGGAAATAACCTCAAAGTAGAGGGGAAGAGACATGTTGATCCCTACCAATGTGGGAAGAATGAACCATAGGGTAAAATATGTAAGAGTTCGTGATATTTATTGGTCATGGTAGAAGTCATGGAGGTTCCCCAAATAACCTTTCTTAGTCAATAGATATCCTCTATTTCGATTGATGAAAGTATAATCAGTCATTCACATTAAACTATTGTATTTGGTCTTAAATTTTATTTTGAGTTAGATTTATGTGATGTGGCCTCATTTAATTATTTTTGGCTTATTGGTAAATTTTGTATTTCATTGTAAAGTATTGAATGTACTTGAGTTTATTTACCACACGTTCACATACAAGGTTCATGAGAAAATTATTAGATATAATGTAACATATCTAGTAAATAGTGTAAAATATTAGAATGAAAAGTATTTCATTCATCTCTGGAGGAATGTGAGAATTTGTCGAGTAATAGACAATTATTCACTTAATTGATATTTATAGGTGACAAAGTCTTCAAGCCTGGTGACAAATTGATTAAAGTCATAAAAGCTCATATGGACCAAGAGCGAACGAACCTTATTAAGTTTGATGATATTCATGTTGAAGATTATCACTAAGAAGTACATTATGAGAATGGAGCTATACTTTTAATTTATGGTTTTAGAGTCAATTAAGTAATTTTACTTTACTACTTTTTGATCATTGAATCATAAGATATGACCAACAAAGAACTTTTGGACATGACTCATTCAAGTTTTGACATGAGTGACATAGATTCTTTGGTCATCGTGATATAATTGTCCATATTATAAGAAATTAATATGGACATCTTTTATTTTGAGTGAAACACAAAGCGAGATAGAAATTTAATGCATAGTATAGTGTCGAACTAATGTTGTTCAATTACAGCTAGTGCATTCTAAAGTACTAAGAGCACTACAAACATTCATATTTCAAAGATACATCACTCATTATTTCAAAACTTGTTCATTAGCAAAATTGTATGATTGAGACCTGCATTTGATAAAGATAGAAAGTATAATATTTCATTCTTATAATTGATAATTGTTGATACATGTGGACACAACCATTCAAAATGCGGATCATTCAAGTATTTTATAGTTTTGGTCGATACTTCAGCACGTATTGTCCATAAAAGTGTTTTATTGTAAAAATTCTATCACATTTAATATGATTGAGGACTCACCACCCTTATAAAGCACCCAAACTCATAATGCTAGAGAGTTTACATGAAAGTACTTGATATCTATTGCATTTTAATAAAGATCGAAGTACTGGATCTTGTACCCTAATGTGCATATATAATAAGGTCTCAAAGAAGACACCATCAAAAAGAATATAGATGGTGACTAAGACAATATTTATGCGCACTCATTTGTCTTTGCACAGGGTTATGCAATATTGCACGCAACTCTTACTTATTCGTTTATGAACCCCTGCTAACCGGATATTTTGCGTACCAGTTGGTAACTGGATAATAAGCCTGATAATTCATATCTACGCATATTTGATTAAGCAGTATATGTGCATATTGCACCCCCACAACGCATTCATATGGGTTTCTAAAGACGATTAAGTATTTATGTTGAATATGAGTCTCTAACAGTCATCCGCTATTTGAAACCATTGACAGACGATCATTTTATCGCTAAATTAGCGAATTTGTCACTCTAATGAGACAGTCTTCCCATTGTTAGGGGGAGATAAAAAAAAGTATTTTATAATGGGACGACAGGAATAAGTTCATACGATGTCTCATTATGATCCCCGCATTTCACAATGTAACGTGAAAGAAAAGAAAAGTGAACAGTTGATCTTCAAAGTATGGAAGACTCAATTTCTAAAGTGACGAGATCATATATATACAAGTTGCAAATGTGTCTGTAAGGTTAAAAGTCCCCATAAAGGGCACAAGTCGCAAATTAAGACATTGCAACCATACTTAGTGGAGGTGTGGTTGAGGTCGTGACTCCCAAAAGGAACAGGGGAGGTCACTTGGTTCGATCAATACTCGCCCAAGGAATAAGAGGGCATGTATGGCACAACTTTAATTGATCATCAATGAATATAATGACTCTCATGAGATTATCTATGATTATGCTTATGTCCATGAATCATTACTGGAGGACGCTCCGATGTTTAATATGATTACAGAGAATAAAGAAATCTCAATGTACAATGTGAGTTTATATGAGTTGATGGAAAGATCTTCCCCACACATTGATGATACTATCAAACCATGCTCTATTGAAATGTCAATATTGAGCAAATTGACCTAATTCTAAAGAATCAATCCAGGTAGAACTAAATTCACTGACAAAAAGACAGGTGTTTGGTCTGGTAGTGCTAACCTCACCAAGTGTAAAGTCTGTAGGACATAAACAAAGTTTTTTCAGAAAGCGCAATGAGAAAAATAAAGGCATGAGATGCAAATCTATACTTGAAGCACAAAGTTTCTCAAAACGCCCTGGAATCGACTATGGGGATATGTACTCTCCCATAATAGATGTTATAATTCTAAAGAACTGAGAATGCAGCTTATACCTGTGGTTACATCATATCTCTATGGGGATCGTGATTTAGAGATATATATACAAAAGTGCTTGTTGGCCTTTCATTGCCAAGGCAGGTGACTCTAAGCCACGGAGTGCATTTTTAATTAAACTAAAACACTCACTTTATGGATTGAAACAATTCAGACGGATGTGGTATAACCGCCTAAGTGACTACTTGATTGGGAAAAAATAATATATGCCCTTGCATATTTATAAAGAAGTTAAGTTTCAAATTTGCGATTATAATTGTATATGTCGATGAAAGAAACATAATATACACTCTTAATGAAATAAGAGATATCGCTTGTTATTTGAAATTTTAATTTGAGATAATGAACCATGGGAAAACTCGGTCATGTTAAGGCTTTAAACTAAAACCGAGTTTGTGGAATACTAAATTCTACAGTTTGCATATATCCAAAAGATGATCAGGCAATTAAATATGGATAAGTGCAATATGTTAGCACTCCTATGATTGGTCAAAGTGAAGATATAAGGAAATATCATTTTCGTCAATAGAATGACGAAGAACTGGTGGGAGCTGAAATTCTCTACCTACGTACAATATGCGCATTATTGTACCATTACTAATACACTTGACCAAATATTAATTTCTCAAAATTGTTATCTTGATTTAACTCAACAAAGCGCAATGTCATTGGAATGGAATCAAAATGTACTTTGATACCTAAAAGAAACCATTGACGCGAGTTTATTTTTCCCATTCATAAATATAATTGGAACTGTAGATGGTCTTGTAATCCCTATAGAAAATGTTGAGTTTACTTCCTACTATGAAACACCAAATAGTATCGTTGATGTTAGTTATTCATTCGATCCATGTAAAGAGATCATTATCATACATGTAGTAGTTCGTGAGCATCTACGATAAATGTTATGATCATTCATATATCTGATGATAGTGGCTTGAACTCTATCACTGAAGTAAATGTGATAATACGAGTAATATCACCACAACTTTTCTACAACTAACAACTATGCACTTTCTCAAGAATCAAGTAAATTGAGGAAGTGGAGACTTTCAGAGTTCTCTTGATAGATGTACATATCAGAGAGAGGTACACGCTTTAGGGGGAGTCTCAACATAGGTACTCATTGTTCTGAAAATCGGACCGATCATCGAACCGGTAAAGCTATAGGTTTAATGGTTCACAGGTTCAACCGTGGTCGAACCGGTTTTATATATATACTAGAGAAGCAAGGGCTGTGCAATGCACAGCCTCGGCCCAACGACAATTTGAGCCTTATTAAATAATGATTAAATAGTCAATCAGCAATTAAAATAATATAAATACACATTTAATATAATGTCGTAATATCTCTTTCGTACATGATAACAAGTTTTACAAGTTGTGTACATTGAAATTAAGTATAGAAAATTAAAGCAGAACAAAAAAAGGCTTATCACAAGAATATAATGCCAAATATTTTCACATCATCACGACCGTTAGATTCAGAAATCATATTCCTACATATATGTAGACTTGCTTTGGAGTACTTGTTGTCAACGTACTAACCTTCGTTCTCCTTCGAGTTCACCAAGAGTAAGGAAAGAAGAGTAAAAAACCTGTATAAATGCATATTTCCACAAACAAAAATCCAATAAAAAACTACACAGAGTACATATAAAATAGCACTCCTTTCTTAAAAAAATATAAAAATTATTAGTTTTACAACTAAGTAGTCCAACTCTTGCTATAAGAAAGCTCAACTTTCCTAACCTCATTACTCTACTTATCAGAAGAAAAAAAACTCCAGCTCCTTAAATTACGTCCGTCACAACATTTTTATCAATCATCATTTTCAAAGAGGATCGAACAAATTAATTAGATAAAACTAAATCCTCATCAACATAATAAGCCTTTTTGTTCCCAATTTTGTCCACGCCACAACAATAGTATATATAATATACCCTAGTTGACAAAAATAAAATCCCAAGTAAAACATTAAAAATATCGTTGAATTTTTAAAGAGTCTAAACACCTTGGCACATGTCGCACTTGGGGGGACGATACTCTTTAAGAATAGAGAAGGTAGTTTTTCAAAGTAACCCTTGGATTGTCCCTTATGTTGTATATTTGTATATTATGAAATGATCTTACCCCGAGAATACATTGTTTTTAGACCCAGCCCGTTCACTAACGCGAGTTGTCCTCTAGGTCACCGGTTCAATTGAGAATCTATAAATGTTCTGAACCAAATAAGATGACATTGTTAGTTCAGCTGGTAACAAAAAATACTAGTACTTTTTTCCTAAGAGCTCGTTGATATGAAGTTGCTAGTGGTGTGTATATCAAATCACTGAATATTCTTATAAGGAGCATGGACTTTAGGACACCTTAATCAAAATTTGAATTTGGATATTGATATAAATTGACAGATGCAATTCTCTTACCAAATTGAGGTTTCATAGTCATACCTACATACCGAAAATCTGACTTCAAAAGTATATTATACTCCGCAGACAGTAGGCTGCTTTTGAGTGGAAGCAAAGGCTAGACATTATAGGTAAGACTTTATAGTAACAACAACCTGGCGATCAAAATACGCTTCTAGCTTTTCAAAATTATATAAATGCTTCTATATTTCAGAAATATCCAACCTTGTACATACTAAAGCTTTCAAATTATGGTTTGATCTTAAAATATAACAAAATTCACGATATTTCCTTTTCAATGTAAACAAGTATCTTTTCTACAACTAATTCAAAAATCATCAAATTAATTTGTCTTGGGAAATCTTACAAATAACATTCTACAAACATCATTTTTGAATATCCAACGTGCCATATCATCAAAACATAAACCTTACTCTAATAAACACAAACTCCAATTATCAATAAACATCTCAAACATTGTTTGTATGGGTCTCACATGTTTGCCAATCAATTTTTAATTATTTTTATACTTTTATATTTTAATAAATATTTATTCATTATTTATTTTATAATTAATATTTGTAGTTAATATTTTTATAAGATTTCAAATTAAGCAAAAAATATTTATTAAATTATAAAAGCACTATAACTGTCTATAAGTATTTGGTAATCAAAAATAAAAAAGCATATAAAAAATAAAGAAATGAAAAAATACCAAAAATAAAAACAAATACAAAAGACAAAGTGTTTGGCAATGTGAAAAGACAAAAAAAGAGCAAGAGAATAAGTAACGAAAAGAAAAGAAGGAAATAGGGAAAAAAAAAGGTGGGGTGCATTTGGGGTAGGGCTGTGGCAACAATCCCTCTATTGCCTCCTCTTGCCTTTAGGAGTGTGTGTTTCAAGAGCCAATCGGCTTGGGTAAAAAGTGTGAGGTGCAACTTACCTCAGTTTTTTATTTTCGTTTTCTCAAAGTAGTAAGCTCATTTGGAGAGATGGTTTGCAAACACAAACCTCAAGCCGTAATCATTTAGTAGTGTAAACCCATAAGAGGAGGTTTATAAACCTCACTTACTAAAGATGCTCTTACACAAACTTTGTTTAATGGGAGTGAATATTTTAACATCAAAAAGTACCCTTGAGTTTTGATCTAATTACAAAAAAGAAAAAAAGGTTAACCTCTTAAAATTAAAAAAACTACCCCGAGTTTTTATATTCCAACGTTTATCCCCTTCATAATTATTATTTTTGTTTAAACTTAATTATTACGCATTCTAATTGCAAGAAAGCAAAAACACTAAATACCTTAGTCCACTCAACACGTAGTTAGTGTCTTTTTCCACCAAATTGTATCTATGGAGTTTCCTGATAATATACTCTGCATCACGCTCATCTTTCATATAGATCAAGGCAAAGCCTATAAAGCCAAAAATGGTAAAGAAAACATGTCAAAAGGCTACAATTGTCAACAAAATGCATATTATCATAAGATGCATTGGGCGCACACTTAATTGCCACATATAGTTGACTAAATAAGCGATTAGATTTTTAATATTTAACAAATATAATTATTTTTGCTAGGTAAAGAAAGGTTTTTATATCATTGTAACAGAATTGATAAGTGTTATACTGTTATGAATAAAACCATTAGTTTTATCAATTATCTATTGAGAATACAAATAAAAAAGAAACTAAGTTTTAACTTTCAAATAAAGGTTCAGAAAAAAAAACACCGCTATCACCAACCAAAAAAAATTTGATGAGGTAATTATAACCAGCTCGAGCTCTGGCGGCTAGAGCAGCTATTTGATTTGGATTTACTTTTTTTTCACAATTTCTGCAAATTAAGCCCTAAACAATGAATGACAACTTATTTATTTCACACATGTGACAAATTCCATCATGAAATTAAATAAAGAATTTAGAATTTGAAAATAAGAATAACTACCAGACTGCAGGAAAGAGAAAGAAAATGATGGATCTAATAATTGAGGAAAATTGTAGGGAAGCAACAATAGTCAAACATTGACTTCTGTAATTCTTTTTAAGTTTTTTATATTTTTTTTGAACAAATGAACCATGGAAAACATAATTAACTCCAAGTGAAGAAGCACAATAGCAGCTTGCAAACATAGAAGAAAAAAAATAGTAAAAATTAGTGAAGCAGAATGAGTAAAAACTTGATATTAAGTCAATGATAGGGGAATATGCTGGAAAAAAATATAAATACAACAGGCAAGAGATAGCAGATGTAGAACACCACACTCTGAAGCATCTATATCGCATCACGACCACGAATATATATGAATCATTCTATTTATTTATATATCATTTCCTGAAATAATATATATATATATATATATATATATATAATATTTGATGAATAGTTGAATAGTAAAGTTCCTCTTATCATAAAACCAACCACTATGACACCATCATTGATGCCTTCAAATGAATAAGATTTGAAAACATAAACAACTCCCCCAGTGCATTATAGCTTAATATTTAAATTGAATCAATTAACAAGTAACACGAACTGGTAAAAGGATAATAATTATATGTTAAATCAACTCAAAGATAATATAATAATAGAAAAGACCTGGGGGAATAAGTAGCCAACGACTTTGGGAATTCGTCCATCGCAAACGGCACTTGAGTAGAAGGCAATATTTCTTCCTCAGCCCATTATCAAAAGAAAATTACACGCACCTATCCATTGTTGTTTCCATCTAAATCCTACATGTTAGGCGACTCTACAAATAAATTTCCACCAAGAACATAATATAATTCAACAAAATTAACCATGACAGTAAATTAGAATGCACGCAAATAAGCCCAAGAAAAGAGAAGTAAATAGTTTCTTTTATTTTTTTTAATGTGCGTGTATGTGAGTATTCAAATTGAGTTTCTTTTTGAGCCCAAAAAAGAACAAACAACAGCAATAGCTAAGGCCACCCATCAAATGACGGTGATAATTTATTTATTTTCTTACAAAAAGACAAATAACATGACGGTGACAATTTATTTATTTTCTTGAATGTACTTGTTGAGAGACATTTCAAACAAAATTAAAAAAAACTTGTGTATGCCCTCGACAAGGTTTTTCAAGATCAGTTGAATACACAAATCAATCTAAAAGAGCAAGCGAGCAAATTAGTACAAAAAAAAAATTCAAAGTTCTGCAGTTGGCAAAGAATCAAGATACAAATAATAACCTTATTTACTAAAAATATTAGAAAATTTAATGGCTAAAATAAACAAAACTGGTTAACAGCTACACTATGATATAACAATGTTCATGCTAGATTGTCATCTGCTTATATCCAGCATTTCTTTTTTCATTTTCAGTGTAAAACACAGAAGACACGAGGAAAAAAAGATCAAACAAACCCATCAAAGAGTAAGTGTTGCACACAACACAAAATTCACTTTCAAAACTACAATACATATATTGTTCAACAGAAAAGTTGTTTGAAAAATATAGTTTACAGCAAAGAGAAAAATGGGGTAAGATGATACCAAATAATTATATAAATAATTACAAAGATATTATTATAAATACTACACTTGAACTTTAGCCTAAATGTATTTCTAATTTTAAAAAAACATGGGAATATTTAATAATTAGGCTAAAAATCAAGGGTAGGGTATTGTAAATTACCATAAATACAATTCAGAACCTGAATAAATATCTGAATGGCTTCATGTTGGTTGATAGCAACATTTTCTTGAACAAAGTAAACTTTATTTTGAAGGATAATTATATGTTTGAGACGCATGATTTCAACAGCAGCTAAATGTTCAGACGTTTGAGGTTGAGGGCAACTTTCATTGGCAGCAATGAGGAGTAAAACTCCATCTATAATTACTGCCCCGTTAAGAATGGTAGCCATGAGAATATCGTGACCCTGTTAGTGGGCAAGTATGGCTGTTAGAACATTAACTCATTCATAAACATATATTTCAATAAAACAAATGAAAGATTTCCTTCAGATAATCTTATGAAACACGCAAATTAAAAAAAGACCAACACACGCACGCGGGCACACACACACACACACACACACACACATACACACACACACACACACACACATATATATATATATATATAAAACAGATATTATAAAAATAGCAATAAAAACCTTACCGGGCAATCAACAAAGGACACATGTCTAAGCAATTTCATCTTATAGTTCTCAAACCCAGGAACATCACTCATTGGGTTATCTTCTTTTCCACTTCCATATGCCCTGAGAAAGATTAGCATATCTAATGAGAATCATCAGAACATCACATCAATATTCCAAGTCATATATCTTGTAGCACATCGGTCGAGGGCACTTTTCATCTTCACACTTGTATATATTTGCATTGTCATATCCAAGTTCGATTGTAATATTACGTTCCAGTTCATTTTTAAAGCTAACAGTCTATGCCCAAAATCAATCCATATCAAAGATTAAAAATTAAACACAAAATTAGTATTTTTAATAAAAAATACAGTGCCCATTATTGCTCATTAAAAAAAAGGAAAAATCTGAAAAATCATAACAAGAATCATAGGAGCATCAAGCCACGAGCAATGAAGCTTTAGTATGAGATACCTTTTCCATAAAACTAAACATAGTCTCAATATTAGATATTATGAATAATGCACTAATTAGTTTCAAAAGAGATTTGTTGCAGTTAAAAAATGCTTTTCTAATAAAATGGATATACAAATAACAGCCAGTAGGGTTTATGTACCTGGACACTAGATATGGCCTTCACGACTTGACTTCCCATGAACCACGTGACCAATGGTGCCTACGGGATAATAAATAATCAACATTGAGTTCAGTATACCCATACTTTTACTCAGCAGTTACCAAATCAACAATGAAATTAATATTCAAAACAGAAAAACATGAATAACAAACAATGTTTATAGGACGAAGCAGTTCAAAGTAAAAGCAACACAAGCTTTCTAATGTTCATTATAGCTTGGTGTGAAATAACCTCAGGTGAGAGTAGATGTATTTTTGTTACATCCAGTTTGCTCAAGTCCTGCTCCATCAAGCCTTTCCGAGATGTTTTGCAGTCTTGATAAGTTGATCTTAGTTTGCCTTTTGGATACCAGTAATGGCCTGCAACCAAAAGCCATCATTATTAGCTGCAAATGCAAGTTGAGTTTGGATAGATTAACATGAGTTGCACCTGTATGCACATACAAAACTGGTCAAAAGGGAAAAATTTTTTGGGTAAAACGACTGAAAAACTTCAGTTATTTAAAGGATGAAGCTATTCAATAATATCAGATCAGAGATTGGGTCTTAACGGGTTTAAATGCCAGCAAAATCTATTCAATGGCGATCAATTAAGAAACTTTGAAGATCACAGAGTACATTGCATGTATCTGTTGCTCCAAATGAGAAAAAAAGTTAAGTTACTCTTACTCCAAAATTATTGGAGTTGAGAATCAGCCATTAGATTTTGGATCCACTCTTATCTCACAGTGCATATAGTATAAATAGTGGCTTCTTAATTTAATTCTGGTACAGTACCTTAAAATCTATTAAAATCAGCCATTATAAATGAACCTATCAAATATGGTTATCAGCCATACCAATTAAAATTTTTACCAATTCATCCAACCCATATAGGCATTATGGCACAACACCTCATAATGATAATCAAGTGACAAATAAAAAAAATCAGTCGAATTGGACGATTAAGATCCGCTAAGAACATATGAATCAAAGAATTGCGAAATCGTCAAGTTTCAGAAAGACCATAATACTAAAGTACAGATTTTTGCAAAAGAAATATGGATATAAAGCAGCTTCGAAAATCGGATGATATACAGAAAGAATCGGTCTCGTATCTCTTCAAAGAGATACTTGGATGTAAAAAAAATTTAAATCAAAAGCCCACAACATAAATCAACGAAAAAAAGAAGATTTCCTTCATATTTTTAATATTCACGTTAAACAATGAAAATTTAAAAATAAAAAACTTAAACCGATCTTGTAGGAGATTTTTACACTCTACTGGAACCCGACGTAGATGACCAGTACGAACACCGAGCCACTATGCACAAATGGCGGATCGTGATTAAGGATGCCATGGCTGATCACTAAACCTAGTAAAGCTCTGTTCTGGAAAAATTAAGCCATCAACAAAGCAATCAGGAAATCCAATGAACAAATAACTATAAATCTTAAAGAAATCCATAGCATCCAAACTATATTTGCCAAAAATATACAGAAAGGCACTTAAAATCATGACACAGGTCAATAATCAACTATAAACTGTAACTACTACAACAATAAATACATCTACTACTAAAACCAACTGCAACCATAGTTCAAAAACCCCACCTGATTGATAATTTTCTGAAGAGCATCCGGCAACCCATTCTTCGTCGTAACTGTAGCAACACCACCATTTTTTACATCAGCCACGAACTCAACTGGGCCAACTGGATTCACATTGTACCCATAAAACGGCGCCACATTCTACTGGTAATAGTCCTCGTACCCATAGTAAGGCGGTGGCAAAGGCGGGACAAAAGATAGCGGCGTCGACCTCACGTACACAGGTCGCAACAACGATGAAGGCGGAGGTGGTGCAGCGGCGGATGAGCCAGAGGAGCGGGGGACGAATTGAGGGGACTTGGCATTAAGCTTTTTGGGGATGATTGAGGCCGATGGGTTTCGGGCTTCAGAAGCTTGCTCTTGATCTATCGATATACGAAGTTTGCTGTTAAAGTCGAATCGCTAAATCAGTTAAGTGATTTTGTGGGTGGATGAATTGAAGTGAAAAGGCTCTCTTTTTCTTCTGTGAACGATGGGAATCTTCGTCCGGTGATAACACCGCGAGTGGTCTTTCGTGGGAAGAGAAAGTGACAGTGATGGCGGGCGAGAATTAGGGTTTGAGGGGCTGGCAAACCCATTGAATTTGATTATACGAGGGGCATTTCGGTCTATTTAAAAAAAAAACAAAAAATGGAGAAAAATAAATAGGATGCCACTGTTAATCAAAGGAGTAGCTACAGTAACGTCCTTCTCTTCTTATATAATAGGAGGGGATGTATATGTATACCACTATTAAATATGTTATAAATAAATAGAATAAATTAATTTAATAAAATATATGATTATAAAATATTTTAAAATTCAAATCAAAGAGTCCATACGAATAAATATGAATTCATCAACCACAATACAACATAGAAAAATGTAGTTGAATAAATATAATGAAGAGAAATCAAATAAAATAGTTCAATTCTTATATCATCACTCCAAGTCCAACAACTTCAAAATGAAATAAAATTAACCATCATAATTTGTATTTATTTGTACTCCAAATAAAAAAAAAGACCCCGTCAATTTTTATTTAATATAAAACTTAGAAAGCAAAAAAAACAAAAAACGGTTGAACCTGTCACAGGTTCACCGATCCAACCGGTTCATGACCGGTTTGGCCGGTTTTTGAGTCTACCGGTTTTTACATGAAAACCGGACCGGTGTGGTGACCGGTTCTTAATTGAACCGGTCGAACCGGCCGGTCCGGTCTGGTTTTCAGAACCATGGTTGTACTTTTTTTTTCCTTAGACCAGGTTTTATTTTTTTCATTGGGTTTTGTTACTTGGCAAGGTTTTAACGAGGCAACAATAAAACACTATTTCACCATTTGACTTTGCACAAGGGGGAGTGTTGAAGGAAAAACACAATTAATGTGCATTCGTCAACAAGTAATGATGAGGAACAGTTTAGATATTTATTATCTTTATGTATTATGGAAATATGTAATTGATACCCTTTATAAATGTATAAATGGAGTTTTTGGTGAATAAGAGAACCCTAATTTATACAGTCTTCCTTCGTATCTCTTTTATGTCTTCTACTTATGTTTTTCCTTTTAGACAAACTCTTTTTGAGATTGCATTTTTGGTTTGTTTTCTCTATCACATGTGACATGCAAGGAAGGTCTTGGAGGTTATCCCTTCAATATAATATTCTTATAAGCTTCTAATTAAGAAAAACACATTAATTTGTCTTTTGTATAAATCATGAAATGTATGATGATTTTGATCATTAATAAATATTTTGATTTTCGTTTTTTATACTTGTTTTGTTATCATGTATTAATAATATCTACATATTATAAATTTTTTTTTCGTGTAAAATTGTGTGTACATTAAGGCCTCGTTTGGTTTGGGGGATGGGATATGATAATTATATCCTGGGTTTCGGGTCAATACCCGGTTAGTGTAGAGATGAGGTAGACTTGTGTTTGGTAAAGTTGATTTTTGTATTTGTGGGTTGATGATAATTTATCCTACCAGGCGTTTGTTTTCTTGGATAAGGAAGATGAAATGGCAATTTTCCTTTTTTAACCTTTTGGTCTTGTCCTATCCTATCACTACTATCCTATCACGAGTATCAAACGAGGCCACTTATTTAAAAAAAAAATATTCAAAGAATTAACGACATTCATGTATTCACATTAAAAAGAAACTAACAATCTGAAAATTACATTTTTTTTTCTCCATTAAAAAAATATATATCAATCATTCTCAATTTATTTAAAAAAAATCCCACAAAAATCAAAATAGGCATTTGCATTTACTGGTAAAATCATCAGTCATCTGTTTATAAAATGAATCTTCTGAAAAACGTATATCATCCCCACGCAGCCTCGGACGGCCAACACCAAGTGATGGCAGAGTATTTTGAAAAAATCAATATTTTACCACCAAGTTGGCTCTGACAATGAGATAAAAATTGATTAGTTCCAATATTAACTTTAAACAAAATAAAAAATAGAACAAGTTAAAAGTGATGTAAATAAAAGAGGCAAACATACCATCACCATAAATGCAACTTTAAGAGCAGGACCAAATGCAGATTCAACATTCATGTTGTCCTGGAACATGGAGGGCAAGCTATCGAGGAATTATTCTACAACACTTCTCGATTCTGACAGGCAAGTTGACCAAAAGGTCATTCGGCAATGGAACAAATATATCATCCAAGTCTGAGACAACCATCATCTGAGGCTGCATCAATGATGACTGGAACAAAGACAACTAAGTCATTCGCCAAAGTTAAGGAGACTACAAATGCTATAAAATAACATCTCTATGGTGACACTTACCTTCATGTTATAGAAATGTATTGTCATATAAAACAATGTGTCACAGAACACAAAACTAAATTCAAAGTTTATTGTTACATATAGACGAAAAAAGATTTTAGCCATCTTTAGTTTGATAGGGATATATTTCAGCATCACATCAAAATCATTGTACAATTTATTTAATTTTGTAGATAATATTTACTAATTTCACTGAAATGATTTATTTGTAGTCCCCAGGTGACAAAGTTCACTAAACCACCACATACAATTGTATCCTGATTTTGTTAAGAACCGTCTTAAGCTCAATACCGAAAAAAAATACCCAAAAGTGATTCAGGAAACTTCATTCATAACTGAATACCAACATAAAGAAGAGATTTCCAGACTTCTAAAGTTTGCCAACAATGGCGATGTGATGAGCCGCAGCGTGATTTAATTGACAGACGGCAGATGCAAAATTAATTAAGAACTTTAATAGCAACTGTTTGATAATAATTACCAACAAAAAGTGTAGATATTTATCACAAATTATGTACCTAATACCTATATATGGAGCAGAAATCAGCAGCATGAAATTTATGACAAACGACATGCTAATTTATTTATTTATTTATTACCATGGCCCCTTTGTTAATAAATAAAATCTGGCATTTAGTATAAATTAGTTAAACACATGAGAGCAAAATTTAGTATTGTATATATGCACTTAATATATGTACAAAAACTTAATAAATCCTTATTAATTTCTGTTAGTGTTATTATATATTCCCCCACCCCCACCCAAATTCAACACACATGCACACAGGCAAGTTACCTCTTGGCTTAATTGAGTCCCCTGAAGTTGTTGCTGGTACCATGATCATCTTTTGCTAAATTTAATTCCTGTTATGTTAAATCCCATAAGATTTTGGAGGTAAAATATACACAGATCCAAGAATGTGATACAGATACTACAGGAACCAACATCATTTGCATGATCCATAACTTTCTCAAAATCCCTAAAATAATACGTCACACAAGAAGCATGCCGATAGGTGACATCAACTCAAAAAAACAGATTCTGAAAAACCAATTAACCGAAAAATTGATAAAAATAATGACAAACGCATCCTTCTAACAATTAATCTGTGTACACTTCCCTTCTCCACGGTCCTTCATTATTATATTCTCCCCTCACTTTTCTATGTTCATACGTATAGATCTCCAGCATAATAAACGACACAGTAACGTAAAAGTTTCAAATTGCATAACTGATCCGATAATTAGATCTAGAAAGAGCAGGAGCAAAACAACCAAGTACGTTTATGAGAATATACGTCCACATTAATAATGCCCTTTTCAACTTCATAGTTATATATCGGACAACCAAATATATTGGAACACATTCACTGAACAACATGAAGCGACTAATTGGGTTTCTCCATTTAAATTGTGTTGCAGAGAGATTAATTGAATTTTTTTTTCTTCTTCTACCAATGCAAAATAAAAGCCCTAATCAGGAGGGAATGAGTAAAACAAACCTCAGTGTACTTTAATTGCTGCTCAACATTCTTAATAACGTTCCCACACTCCAAGCACTTGAATGTGCCCTGAAGAAGGTCAGGCCAAACTTCACTGGTGCGGGTGACCACGCCGCTCACTGACACCAACTTCCCGATCTCGGCGATGGTCAATTCCCTCAATTTCCGAACCATGGGGAGGTTGTAGAAGGCAACATCGATGGCCTCTGGATGACGTCATTGAAGTGCATCACATGTGAGAAAGTCGATAAACATGGTGTTGGAGTCGTTGGGCCTCATCACTTCCACCTCGGCCTCGTAATAGGGGTCGTAGCCTCCACGGCCGTCGTCCGCCTCTCTGAAGTTCTTGAGGAACTCCAAGAAGATTCTCTCTCATACGCCATTGGTTTGCTGCTCGTGGGTTCTGAAGTTAGGGTTTCAGCGTGATGTAGCTATTTATTGTGGTAGATATGTAATTAATTGTGGGTACAAGGGCAAGTTCGACTTTTAACATTGAAAAGCAGGGGTATCATGGTCATTGTTCTCTGGACTAGAGAATGGATAATTTATCCGAGGGGGTATGGTGGGATTGAGTTGTCACATATATTAGAGATGATACGCGGGCCGAGATGGGCCGTAACTTTTCATCCCAGGCTGGAAACTAGTGTCCCAAACGCTAGATTACCCGAGATAATTGACTTTATCCAGCCTTATCCTATCCAACCCCCTGAACCAAACGAGGCCTAATTGATCTATACTAATTTGGTTGTGAGGTTTAGCTTTTGAATAATAATTTATTAAAAAAATTATAAAAAGTATATAGTATACTTTTCTTTTAAACTCTTTACGGGTGTAATACTAGTTGAAATATAAAATAAAAAGACAGAACATATGGATATATCACTATTTAATTTTGAACTTTGGATGGCTTTGCAACCTAAACTTTTTCTTTTATTAAAATGCAACAATGCAACACCAAGTATCCAGGTTTTATTAAGTCCAACCTATGGTGACCGCGTTCATTTTCTTACACATTTTGATTCTACAATGAATAGTGAATACGCATAGACAAGAACTCAGCGCCATCAAAAGAAGACAAATATCTTGTTTTGCTTTCAAAAAGAACTTATAAAATGTGTGAAAGTTAACATCCTCCTAGGATGCTTTATCCATTAGTTGTATTGGAGAGAGGATGTTGGACTTGCTGGTCTCAACAATACAACCATTCATGACCATTTCCTCCAGCATAAAGTGTGCTTTCTCCAAATGAAACATGATGTCCAGCTCACACTGCAAAACCAGAAAGTATACAACTCTGAAAATTGGAGCGACAAAATTCAATTTTTTTCCCTCTCTCTAATCATTAGCTTACCACATTGCCGAAATGGCGATCCATAGTTTCAACCAGCAGGTGAATAAATTCCAAAATCGCAAGCTCATTCTGCAAACACGAGCAAAGAGAAATCTGAGAATTTGATCACAAAGTAAATAAAAGTTCCATAACTAGAAGGCAACCAATATGCAGTAAGGTGTTCTACTAAAGGCTGCTATTTGCTAGACCAGCACATTCACGAATCACAGCTAGCTTGACTACATGAGCTACAACTAATGTGGTCTTCTAAAAGTTAGGCACCATGTGCAAGAAACTAAATAATATATAAGTAGTTTCATCAAGCTAACAAATAGTATAAGGGCATGTTTGTTCTAAGACTTAAGATTACGGATTTAGATTCTAATTCCCAATACTTGTTTGTTCTAGTATTCAAATTTCTAATCCCACCCAACTATTTCTGACATGATTTGACATCTATTATAAAAATTATTATCATTCTCTAATACAACTAAAATTCTTATTGTGCACAGAACTCTCTTAACTCAAGATTGAATACCAGGGTGTAGAATCCTAATGAATCATAATCCAATTATCCCCTAACTATTGACGATTAACTGAGCGAAGCTTATTTTAAAACACAAAAAGTGGCAAAACATCTGGAAAGTCTATCGACAGCTATAATTAAAATGATGTTTCAGTATAGTTCGATTCATCTAGATATTTCAGTCGCGAATGTATTTTAATCCAAAAGGAGATACTCACGTAATAGATGCCAAATTTTATTTGAGCTCAACACTACATCCAACGAGCAGCTGCCTTAAGACTATCACATCTAATTCAGTTCCCAACAAAATCTTGCAAACTATTGTTTATCTTTAGCTTTCTTTCTTGGTTATCATGTCTCAAGAACTAACATAATGAGTAGACTATCCCAATGATAATTGACTAACTAACAAACCAAAACTTGTCTGTTATATATTCTTTTACGCATAAAAAGCATTTTATCCATCAGATTATGGAAGAGATAAGAATTTGAAAGCCAAGCAGATATAACTCATGAAAGATCGTTAGGAGCCAATATCATCACTTACTTCTTCGTTGTCCACTCCAACCAGGAAAAATAGAGATGCATATCGCCTGTATATAACTTTGTAGTTTCGATGTTCAACAAATGAGCACTGTTCATCAAAGAAGGAATAACAATAATAAGCTAGCAGCTATGAGAACTAAAGTGCACCAAAATAAATAATAAGACTTATCTAACAGGAAAGTGTTCTTTTAATTCTCCAAATGCACTTTACTTTCACAAATAAGTAGTTCCAAATGAACACAAGAAATGAAAAACATTAGCAAATAGTGACGCGTATGATTTGAGATTTTAACTAGAATTGCAAATGACAAGTTAACACTTCTACTTCTCTAAGACTTTAAGGGCCTGTTTTGCCCTCTAAGACTCAAAAATCAATACTCAACCAACAATTTTTTACAACTAAAGAATTAAATACAACTAAATACATTACTATAATACAACATCATTCCCTTTTCAGACATGATTTGACATCAAATACAATATAATAATACATTATTATTTATATTCGGACATAATTTGAAATCTATAACAAGAATTCTTACTATTCACAAAATTCTTAATACCCCAAGATTTTGAGTATCAGGATTAAAAATCCTGACCAATGCTAGTCCAAACAAGCTTTAAAAGAAAACAGATAATACTTTTACTACATCCTCTCTAGGTTTGCAATTAGAAAGTACAATCTTAAGAGATGAGAACTTAGTGCCCCTTTCAAATATTAAGAGCAAAGTGCATTAAATTAATACTTGGTAGCTGTAAGCCTGTAAGATAAAATTATCAAAGGCAGAAGATCCAGTTCTTTATTTCTAAATGTCACTGCACCTCATCATTATTCTCAAAACGACTTTTTTAAATTTCCTCCATTTAATTTCCTCATCTAATTAAAATGCATAAACCTATAGCACATAAGACCATCCATCAGATGCCTTCTCCAGAATCAACCACCAATCATAAAAGCGGCAAGTCAATACAACCAGTAATTAAGTACTAATTTCCAGAGACACAAGTTTTTTTTTTTTTAATCCGTCAGAAATATATATCAGATTCAAACACAAAAATATAATGATGGCAGCATATTTTGTATGTATGGACAGACACGATATACAAATATACGTACAAAGAGAGAGAGACCTGCTGTTCGTTGCGGGCGAGGCACTTGCGGACAATTTCACCTTCGAGAGCACGTCGTTCTTCGAGATTAAGGTATTCGTAGTACTGTGCTAGTCGGGTCTGCCCTTGCTTGTTCACCATTAGAACGAATCTTATCCCCATTTTGATTCTTGAGGAAGACAACAAGATAATAGGCAGATTATGAAGCAGAATTTCAGATCTGATTTCTTTTATCTATTTGGCCTAATTATACAAAGTAGATAAAAAGTTACTATTATACGAACTAAAAATAATAAGTAGCAATATTTGCACCCCTTTTTATTATTCCAATACTTATTTTTAGTTATGCAATGCACCAGACACAAAGTTATAAAATAGAAATACAATGTTTAGAATTAGAAATTAATAAATTATATATATATATATATATATATATAAATTTAATCAACGTTAGATAAATGAGAGTTAAAACTATATAATACTATTACATATTTGTACACAAAATTATTGATCATATTCTATTTTATTTCTATTATTTTGAGATTATAGTTCTTTTATGCCGGCGTCACCGCACACTAATATTTTCAAATCTTTTCGATTGTTGACGCGGGAAACAATAACATATAGTTGGTTATGACTGAACATTGAATTCTTCGGGTAAATGCAATGTTCAAGAAAGCTCGTCCTTCACTCTTGTTTTTCGCTCAATAATTACATTTTTATTTGGTTTGTGTGGACCTATAAAGTTTTGAGAACTTCTACGGTGCCATAAAGGTACCATACTTCACTTAATGAGAACCACTAGATCAAAAGCTGGTTATAAATAATTGTAGATCAATGGATGTAAATGCAGGGGGGTGAGGGGCATGGTGCCTTCACGACACCGTAGTCATTTTCTAAGTTTTATGTTACAACATAAGTTAAGGTCAATAAAATAATATAGAAATTAAGATAAATATATCTGACTTGTTGATGTGTGTGGTATGTATAGTCAATCAATTATACATAAAATGACATGTGGAAACTAAAAAAAAAATGTACCTATAAACTTTACACATACAATATAGTATATCGATTATTACAAAATATGAAATATCGTTCTTCAGGTGGCACCTACTAAGAAAATTATAGTGTAGAATTTTGGGCAATACTGAAAATAAATGGAAATTTGTCACTTAGGAAAGACAAAAGAATAAAGGACAATTTAAGTGCAAGACAAAGTTGCATATCGTGAAAATGAAAACAAAGACTCTAGATAAAATTAAAAACTAACAAATTGTGAAAGTTTTGTAGTTCAAGTATAAAAGTGACCTACTACCCATGATTTAGGTCCAAGACTCGAGTCATGGGATAGCTTGGAGAGGGATTTTATGTCTTACTAATTAGGCATGATGTAAATAAATAAATAATAATAATGATAATGATAATATTAATAATAATAAATATCAATTTAATCCAAATTAAACCATTACGTCAAAGCGATGATTGTTTCTATTTTCACGTCTCCCTTGTTCTTCATTCCTGTCCATCACATTTCGCCAGATTGCTTCCCAATACTCACGTGGTTGTGCTGGTCCTCCTGGGCAAATTGGTTCGGTCCCATATTCGTCTTTATTACGGATTGGAGGGTTTCTAGGTGGTTGATCATTCATGATATCGTCGTGAACAAAATTTTCTCGTCTTAACATTGTATCAGGAATTGTGTCGCAAACAAAGTTAGTGGTGATGAATGAGTCGCTTTCAGGAATATGAGGAGGTCTCGCTTGATTGGAACGATGAATGTTATTTATGAATGGTGCAAGTTCGAGTCGAAGTGATCTTCTACCTTGCATGCACTCAACAACAAGTCAAACGTATCGAATGGCAAAACTAATCCTAGTTATACAAATAGATGGTTGAACGGAAAATAATACGAACAAACATTGTTTTGAAACCTTTGCTTTTAATTCCCCGACAACGGCGCTAGAATTTTGATTCGAACTTTTGTGTTCCTACTTTATAAATATTTGTCAATTATTCAAAAGCTCGCTCGCAAGAGTACGAGTTCGCATGTAGGTTGGTAAGTTAAACCGAGTCGATCTCAAGGAACAAACAATCGGAATCTCAAATGCTTGTTTAATCACAAAGTAACACGAAAACTTGTACAATTTGGGGGGTTTGTTTGTTTTGATTATCTAAGAATTTAAAAAGCAATAACATCGATAAAAACTAAGTAACTTGAACTAATTAACCAACTAGAAATTAATATCATGAATTATCTTCCAAGAAATCAATCTAAAAAGCATGTACGAATTTAAAAGCATAAAACTCAAAGAAAGTAACTAGCATAAACGAAGAGCAATTATCATGAACAAAACGTAAACGGAGTCAAATTATATGAACGAAATAACATGAAAAGCATAAAAGTAATTAAATACCATGAGAGCATGAACAATATTAAATCTCCAATAACCAAGCATAAATTAATTAAACTAAATTAAGATGAAAGTTTACGAATCCAATTATCCAAAAGTAACTAAGGGTTGAAGCATAAAATAATTCAAGAACAATAATAAAAGCAACTACTTAATCGCATGAATTAAACTAAGAAAGCAATTAAAAAGGGTTTAGAATACTTATTGGAACTAAGAAGTGTAGTAAATTCTCCAACTATTCCGAAGAAAATGCGTAGATCTTTTGCCGAAAATCGAATCACGAACTAAAAATTGGAGCTTAGAACTTGTGACTCTTAAATCTTCGATCCTATCTTCTATTATGATATTGGATGTAAAAGTATGTTGTTTTTGAGTCTAAGTACCGAAAATAAGGTTATGGTGGTGATATGTGTCTTTTGGGATGGATTTGGAGAGGGATTTATATAGTTTTCCCATGTCTTAGAGCACAAGTTAGGACAAAAACGCATTTCTAGGCAGATAACGGTAAGACTTAGCGGTACGAGTTACCGCTAACTATACCGTTAACCCTCTCTGAGTAGTCTCTATCCATCTGTAGCGGTGTGGTAGCGGTAAGAAAGTAATTGTTAAGTATACCGCTAAACCTCTTGCCATGTCTCGCCGCCCCTCACCAGGCGCTCGCCATGTCTCGCGCGCCTCTTGCCATGCCTCGCCACCAGCGCCCAGCCCGCGCGCGCCCACGCTACACCCAACCGCCCAGGCCAGCCACCTGCCGAGCCATGCGCGCCTAGGCTTGGTAATTGCCGAGCCACCTTGAGCCAAATTGAGCCAAATAAAGCCCAGGGTCGAGCCAAGTGGCTAGGAAGGTCAATTTTGGTCAAACCCAGGAATTTCAAGCCTTTTTTGGCTAATTTGGCCCATTTAAACCCAATTAAACCTATTATAAATAGAACCTCACTCTCATATTGTAAAAACACCTCCTCCCAACCCAAGCTTGTGGTTGGGATAATTTTCTCTCTCTAGATTTAATTTTCTAGTTTTTCATTGAGTTTGTAAGCTCAAGATGAATCCAAGTACTCCCTTGGTTTTTTAATTTTGATGCAATTAGATTCAAGCTTTGTTTCATTTCTTAATTCAAGTAAGTTTCCTTTCAATTTCATGTTTTATGCTTTCTTTCCATGCGTTGTTCATCATTTCCATGCTTGTTCTTCATTTTATGGTTTTTGTCTTAGCACCTTGAATTCATGTTAGATCTTAAGAATTGGTTATGGAATCTAAATGAGTGACACATCTAGATCATAGATCGAGTCTTAGATCGTCTTGATTTCAAGTCTTTCATAGGCTTTATTTTGGTTTTTATTTTCATGCATAGTTTTAGATTGAATCTTAGATCTAGGCTTTGTTGCTAGTTATTTTCCATAAAATTTTAAACTTTGACGTCAATTTTCTTTGCCCTTTCTATTCATGATTTCAATTTTTGCTAATTTGTATTATTTAGGATTTTACGCATAGTTGTACCTTGTGCATGCATGCTTGTACTTGGTGAAACAATGCTTATTTGTGCTTGTTTTCATTATTTGCTTGTATTTTCTATTAAGGCACACGACTGAGGCATCCGACCAACTTGATATTTCCCTTTCTAAGATAGTTTAGTTAGTTAATTGTTTTATTTTCATTTTCCTTCACTTTTCAAAGCTTGAAACACCTTGAAACTTACAATTGAGTTGATTTCCGATAATACCAAGCCAAATGAACCTTTATGTTATGATATATTTATTTTGTGTAATTTTGTTGTAACTTGTTGCATTTATTCTGTAATTTGAAGCTGTAACCGAGAATAGAAAAAGGGGGAGGAATGAGAGATTAGGGTAGAGAGAGTTGGTAGGTAGAGATAATGTAATACTTAGCTTGAATTTCATAAAGTATCTTCCCCTATTTATAACCATAGGGGGGACCATTTACATAAAACGCCCTAAATGATAATTAAAACAAGATGCAAAAGATGCCCAATAACTAATTTATTAGTCTGGCCCAGTAATGATAAAACGGCCCAGCAAGGTAGCCCACTGTTTGTTGATTTCGCCCCTTTACCAAACCCGCATCCTGACTACCCGGACCGCTGCTATCCCTTTGTCTAACCCTCCTTCTCACCCGTCTCTTTCATTTCAGATTCAGTCCCTTTCCCTTCTTCTCCAATTCGACCACCTTTACCCTCAATCATGCCAATTCCGACATTTCCAGCACCCTCCAAACATACACTCATAACAATACCCTCCCGATTTTAAGATCCTTGACCGCAAGGATCGAAAGTTGGGAACATTTTAACAATCCACTTTTTATCCTCCCATGAATTCATATCCAAATTAGGGTTTCCCCACTCCACCCGCAATTGTTCAATTGGTTCCCCTTTCTTGTTGATAACACGCTCCCCTAAGATCCTGTGAGGCGCTATTCGGAAAATCCCATAGGCGTTGACTTCTGGAAGCTCTTCAAGAGGTACAATATATGCTTTAATTTTCTTTTTTAGCAAAGATACATGAAAGACCGGATGTATTTTAGAGTCCTCTGGTAGTTGCAACTTATAGGCCACCTTTCTTATTTTTTGTATCACAGTGTAAGGGCCGTAGTATTTGGAGGCCAGCTTCAAATTCTTACGGAGGTGCAGGGAATTTTGCTTGTAAGGCTGGAGCTTCAGGTATACCTCATCCCCCAGCTCAAATTGCCTATCAGTCCTGGTCTTGTCTGCATTTTTCTTCATGCGGTTTTGTGCATGCAGTAGGTTTTCTTTGATCAACTTTAGCATGATATGTCTCTGCTGCATTAGATCCTTAGCCTCTCCATTATGTGCATCCAAATATGGCCCTGTAGATAAGAGGGGAGGTGCATATCCATATAGGGCCTGAAAAGGTGTCATCTTTAGCCCAGTGTGGTAATTAGTGTTATACCAGTGTTTAGCAAGTGATATCCACTTGATCCATTGCCTAGGAGTAGCACTAGTCACGCATCTTAGGTAGTTCTCAAGGCACTAATTCAGCCTTTCTGTCTGCCCATCTGTTTGGGGATGGTATGCTGATGAAAGATTGAGCTTTACCCCTAGCATTCTGAATAAATCCTTCCATAATGTGCTTGTGAAAACCTTATCCCTGTCTGATATGATGCTTACCGGTAGACCATGTAATTTGTAGATAGTATCCAAAAATAATTTGGCTATGGTCTGTGCTGTGTAAGGGTGAGAGAGTGTTATGAAGTGGCCATACTTAGTAAATATGTCAACTACTACCAAAATCACATCTTTTCCTCCTGATTTAGGCAACCCCTCCACAAAATCCATTGAAATGTGTGCCCAGACTTGTTCAGGAATAGGTAGAGGTTGTAACAGATCACGGTGCCCCTCCCTATCTGGCTCATTCCTCACACATACATCACATGAATGCACCATTTTAGCCACATCCCCCTGCATCTTAGGCCAATAGAAAATCCCCTTTAGTCTCGTGTAGGTACCATTCACCCCAGAATGACCACCATAGGATGACTCATGCATAGCAGATAAGATTTGTCTCCTGACCTTGTCATCCTGTCCTATCACCAACCTGCCTTTACACCTCAGTACACCTCCACTGCTTGTATATTCTGGGAAAGAAGTACGGTTCAGACTCTTAGCTGCAAGGATCTTAGTACAGTAGGGATCATTAGTATAGGTAGCTACCACATCTTGCATCCAATCTGGGATCACTTGAGTGATAGCATTGAAACAGTTCTCACCCTCCTCTCTCCTTGATAAGGCATCTGCTGCTCTATTCTCAACCCTTCTTCTGTAGTGTATCTCATAGTCCAACCCTAGGAGTTTGGTGATCCACCTCTGTTGCATGGGTGACCTCACCCTTTGGTCCAATAAGTGCTTTAGAGCCTGTTGGTCAGTCCTGATAATAAATTTGTGCCCCTGTAGGTAATACCTCCATCTCTGAATGGCCATTAGAACAGCTAGGAACTCCCTCTCATAAACAGAAAAGCTCTGGTTCTTAGGACAGAGTGTTTTGCTCATGTAGGCAATAGGCTTGCCCTGTTTCATTAAGACAGCACCCACCCCATGCCCACTAGCATCAGTTTCCAAAACAAAAGGTTGTGTATAGTCTGGTAGGGTCAGAACTGGAGTAGAAACCAAAACCCTCTTTAGTTTCTGAAAAGCCTCTTCTGCTTCACTCCCCCATTTGAACTGATTTTTCTTCAACAAGGTTGTAAGTGGTTTGCAGATGATACCATATCCTTTCACAAACCTTCTATAATAACCTGTCAGCCCTAGGAAGCTCCTTAATTACTTTACAGTGGTAGGCTTAGGCCAGTTAACCATGCACTCCACCTTGTTTGGGTCAGTAGACACCCCTTCTTCAGATATAACATGCCCTAAGTATTCAATTTGTTTTTTTACCAAACTGACACTTACTCCTTTTAGCAAATAAACTGTTATCCCTTAGTAGAGTCAAAACCTCCTCCAGGTGGCCTAGATGTGACCCCCATTCTTTGCTGTAAACCAAAATATCATCAAAAAACACCAATGCATGCTTCCTCAAGCACCCTTTGAAAACTTGGTTCATCAAGGACTGAAAAGTGGCAGGAGCATTACACAACCCAAAGGGCATCACTAAAAATTCATAGTGACCATGGTGGGTACTGAATGCAGTGAGGTATCTGTGTTCTGGACTCATCAAAATCTTAAAGTAGCCTGACCTTAAGTCAATTTTTGAGAAGTACTTGGCCCCAGAGAGCTCATTAAGTAGTTCTTCAATCACTGGGATAGGGTAATCATGTTTCACTGTCAATTCATTTAAGTACCTGTAGTCTACACACATTCTCCAAGTTGTATCCTTCTTTTTCACCAATAGAACTGGGGAAGCAAAAGGGCTCTTACTTTTCTGTATCATGCCTGACTCCAACAACTCTTGAACAATCTTTTCAATCTCATCCTTGTGGTTGTGGGAGGTCCTATAGGGATACTTATGTTTTGGTACACTACCTGGTTAAAGAATAATCTGGTGCTCCACTCCCCTGTTGGGAGGTAGTCCCTTGGGTTCTCCAAAAACATCCTCATATCTTGTCAGAAGTTCACTTAGCTCCTTGTCTTCATTGTAGTCATTCTTGGTGGTGTGTAGCACATAATTTTCTTCTACCTGTTGCTCATAATCAGTATGTATCAATTCAAACAGGGTGTGTTCTGTAATAAGTTGGCAATGAATTGTATCAGTCAGAGCCTTTAGCTTAATCCTTTTTCCTCCCAGGCTCACTGTCACTGACATAGCTTGATAATCCAACTCAATAGGAGTGTTCTCCTTAAGCCAATCCCCCTAGGATAAGATCACAGCCCTCATGTTGCAAGAGTCTTAGGGGGTACTCAAATGTGTAGTTCTGCATTTTCCACCTAAAGCATTCAACCTGTTGGGAGCTCAGCAATTTCTGTCCATTAGCCACCTTAACTAAGATAGGTTTAGTGGGTCCCACAGTACACCCTAGTTCTCTGGCAGTTGACTCCTTAAGGAAATTTAGGGTGCTCCCTGAGTCTAGTAGTACATGTAGTTGCTTGTCACCACAACATCTCACAAACCTCATTGTGGTAGGGCCACCTTCTCCTGCCATAGAATTTAGGGACATTTGTATTTCTTCAAAAGGGTTCACCTCACCCTCTCCTTCATTACCAATGCTGTGTGTGTGTAGGAATAAGCCATTTCCTCTTCTTCAGTCATCATCATATAATTCACCCTATGTTTGCACCTGTGTCCTACTACAAACTTCTCATCACAGTTGTAACAAAGTCCCTTCTCCCTTCTGGCAGCCATTTCTGCAGATGTGAGTAGTTTTGGTGGTGGTTTACTTTGGTTGGGCAAGGTTTGTCTGTAAGGGGTTGGAACTGTAGGGCTAGGTGCTTTGTGATTGTGGAAAGGGGTAGGAGAGTAGTTCCTGTTAGCTCCCCTAATCCTTTTTGTAATTGTCTCAAGTGTTAGTAATTACTTTCTTCCCAGTTCAATGGTTTGTTGCAGAGAATTTAGTTCAAACATATTGACAAAAGCCTGTAGATCTTCAATAAGCCCACTAATGAAGCTTGTTATGAAATACTCCTCTGTGTATCCCCTCTGATTTATCATAAGCATACATGCCCCCAGCTCTTCAAACCTTTCCACATAGTCCTCATATGACCCACTGTGTTTGAGTTTGTTGAATTCCCCAATAATTTTAGTTTCCTTCAACTCATCAAACTTTGCAGCAATCACCTCAATGAATTGGTTCCATGTTAATTCAATGCCTCCTGTATTGTAATTTTGGAACCACTGTGCAGCCTTCACCTCAAAGTGCATAGTTGCTAAAGTAACTTTCTGTGCATCTGGAATGTTGGGTATCAATTTAAAATACCCATTGCATTTGAGAACCCAAGCTCTAGGGTTTAAGCCATCAAACCTTGGAAAATCAATCTTGAGCAGAGGGTTGATGATCTGAGAGTGTTGTTGTTGTTGGTCCACAATGATTCTGCCTCTAGCTTGATGTTCTAGAGTGTGTTCCTTCAGTAAACTGGTCTTTATGGGGGGTTCCAAGGATAGATTCTTCTTCAACTTGTGCTTTCCCTTTGCCCATGTTGAGTAGATGTAATTGCATGGTAGCTAGTGTTTTGGTGAGGTGATCAAACTTGACAATGAATCCAGTTTTTAATTCTTGCATACCTGTTTTTATCTCACTAATCTGCTCTTGTGTTTCCTGCTCCTTTGCTATCCTTTTCAGATTTTTAGCTTGGAAGTTAATTTCGAATTTTCTGTGCATTTCTTGCAGCTCCTTCAGTCTGGTGCCTTCTGCCATGGCCAAGGATGGATGGGCTCTAGATACCAAGTGTTATGATATATTTAATTTGTGTAATTTTGTTGTAATTTGTTGCAATTTCTCTGTAATTTGAATATGTAACCGAGAATAGAAAAAGGGGGAGGAATGAGAGATTAGGGTAGAGAGAGTTGGTAGGTAGAGATAATGTAATACTTAGTTTGCATTTCATAAAATATCTTCCCCTATTTATAACCATAGGGGGGACCATTTACATAAGATGCCCTAAATGATATAATTAAAATAAGATGCAAAAGATGCCCAATAACTAATTTATTAGTCTGGCCCAATAATGATAAAATGGCCCAGCAAGGTAGCCCACTGTTTGTTGGTTTCGCCCCTTTACCAAACCCGCATCCTGACTACCCGGACCGCTGCTATCCCTTTGTCTAACCCTCCTTCTCACCCGTCTCTTTCATTTCAAATTCAGTCCCTTTCCCTTCTTCTCCAATTCGGCCACCTTTACCCTCAATCATGCCAATTCCGACATTTCCAGCACCCTCCAAACATACACTCATAACACTTTAATTCCCAAAAACCACAAAAAACTACACTTCAAAATGGCGCCGTTGCCGGAGAATTCCAAAACCACAAAAAACTCTACACTTCAAATGGCGTCGTTGCGACTCGGCTTGGATAAGGCTTTCGATTTGATTGTCGTTTTTGTGTTTTTAGCTTTCTTTGTTATTTGACGTTTTTGTTTAGTATGTTAGGTACGTATAGCTATGGTGGATACATTCCCAACATAGGAGGGCATGGTGCAAACCATGTTGGGAATGAGATGTATAATGGTTTTGGCAACGTGGGAGGGCATGGTGCAAAACACGTTGCCAATGGTGAATTCGGCTATGGGCAACCCAACATGGGAGGGCATGGTGCAAACCATGTTGGGTTTGGTGGCGTCGTGGGTATAAATGGTTCTTCCGGAGGGTATGGTGCTTCAAATCCTTATCCAAATATGCAAACTCTGATTCTCGGTCCGTATGGGGGTTATGTTGCACCTAATCAATTTCTGAACATGCCAACTCCGAATCCCGGGCCGTATGGAGACTCTCATACGCTTAATTTCAATCATGCTCCGAATGTGAATTTTAATGCTTATGGTGGAGGTGCGAGTTATGGAGGTGCCGTCAATAGTGCTCCAAAGCCCGATCCGTATGAGTTGTTTGGAGGAGGGAGATCCGTTGTCGCAAGTGGCCCCCCCATCCGCACCATGGCGGATGTTAATAGACCATTTTGAGGTCGATTTACGTTGGTACCGACAATAGTGCCCCTCCTCCCGATCCTTATGAGTTGTTTGGAGTTGGGTGCTTCATTGTCCCAAGTGGCCCCACACCTATAGCATCTTCCGTATCCCTCCCTCCTGAGCGAACATCTTCTCGAGCAATATATTCCAATGATTATGATGTGAGTGGAGTTTCTTCTTCTCGGGAGCTTGAGTTGAAGAAGAAAATGGCAGCGTTGGAGGCTCAAATTGTTCAAATGTCTAGCCCGAGCCCAGTTCCTCATGTGCATCGTGTGGATTGTTTGATCACGGTTCCACGTCTTTTCCTTTAAATCTCTCGTTCAATATGCCGATGTCTCATTCGGAAGAAGTATATGGAGGCCATGGATATTCGTTGGGACCCGATTGTGCTATGCCATCTTTTGCTCCATCGCCGACTCATAACCCTCTTGTTACTCTTCCCGTGGGTCCACTTGTCCCGGTGAAAGCTCCTACTCCATTCTCTGGTCCGACCCTCATGCTCGCTATGCAATCTTTTCCCGTAACATCGGTCTCACTCGACACGATCCTCGATAAGTGTGGGGTGGTTGACAATACGGTCGTCTCGCCGTCGGAAGAAGATGTGATTTCAAATCCGAGTGTTCTTACTCATCTTGATTCCACTCCCATGGACCCCCCTTTGCTTTCTCTTTCAAAAGGTTTCATTCTCGATCGGGTATATATGGACATGATCGAAAGTATAGTCGAACGAGTTTATATGGAGGATAGGAGCAATGAGGAGGTGAGTGGCCGAGAAACCTATTTTGAGGAGTGTTGTGAGGATGATGATCCCCTATTTCTTAATGATGAGCCCGTTGTGCCTCTATGTGACCCCGACTTGTGTGTCTATGACTCTCGATGTGTCGTTGAGGGCAACGATGACTTTTTATAGGGGGAGGTGGGGGTTATTGATTGTAAGATTGAAAAAATTGATGATTATTTCGAGGAGGAAGAGGAGATTAAGTCGATTATTACCCTTGCAAATTCGCAGCTAGAGGAAAATGAGGAGAGGATGGTTAAAGGGCTTGATGTTCTTAAGAGTGCTATTGATTGGATACTGTGAGTGGTTGAGGGAGTTAGCCCTTTGAATTTGATTCTTGATGAAATGGTGAGAGCCGGGATTGGGAGGTTGTTATTGAAGGGCTTGATGTTCATGATGTCCAAAAGCGAGTGGGTGAAGCCCATTGACCTGGTGCCCAAGATGAGCGGCTTGTTAGTTCTTGAGGATGAAGAAGGAGGGTTGTTTGCCATGAGGCCTTCAACGGGTTGGAGGATGTTGATCGAGTTTAAGAAGTTTCATGAGGCCACAAAGAAAGATCGTTTCCCTCACCCGTTTATCGACCACATGATGGACAAGCTAGCCGACCAATATTCTTTTTGCTTTTTCGATGAGTTATCGGGGAACTTCAAAACCACCATCCCACCCGAGGACCTAGCTGAGACGAGCTTCAATTGACCATTTGGAACGTTTACTTTGTGTCGGATCTTATTTGAGCAATGAAATGCGCCAAGGACGTTCTAAAGAGTGGATCCTCCCAACAAGGAGGAGATTGTGTTGGTGGATCCTCTCGTGATCTTTACACCTTGACCAAAAGAGAGTACGTCGAGCTAATGACATAAAACAAGTGCTTCTTGGGAGGCAACCCAAGTTCTTCTCATTTATTTCTTTTCTTTTCTTTCTTATTTTAATGAAAATCCAAAAATATTTGAAAAACTGAATAACAAAAAAAAATATGTTGTTGAGATTCATGTACATATTTCCTTGTGTTTTTAATTTGGTGTGATTCTATTTTTTAGGTTTTGTTTTTTTACTCCAACCTTGGTCGAATGGATAAGTGAGTAGCGTGCGTGGAGCTGGGAGTTACTAGCCATGCTCGATTTTTGCTTGGATTGCTTAGATGCTTAAGTGGACCCCATCGAGCTCGACCTAAACTTGCTCGGTTAAGGAAGTTTCTATTTCACCCTCCTTTTACTTGATTTTCATTAAAATGCAATGAGGGCATTGCATGGTTTAAGTGTGGGGTGGGTAGGTGGTTAGGGTCCGGGTTTTTATCAAGCATGTTTTGTTGTTCTTAACTCGAGCCTTGGCGAAGTGACGCTTACTATTTGCGCTTTTATATGGTTAAGTCGATTTTTGTGTCTTTATTACATTGTTGAACAACTCCACATGCTTGGAAGTTTGAATAGTCTACTTATCGGGTTTTTACATGTTTATGCCCCTTGTGTGAGGAGTTGAAATTTTTGTGCTTCGTGCAAAATCCGCATATATATATAATCAATATTTACTCGTGAAAAGATT
>BMAC01000033.1:2353019-2397323 GCA_014905375.1 Phtheirospermum japonicum | reverse complement strand
TAGTGAGTAGCCTTGTGTGATTTATCGGCTTGCTTTCATTTTTATGGAAATTGCATTGTGGAGGTTTGATTTTGCTCGTACATGATTGAATTCGAAAATGACCTCGAGGCACATATATCAACCCTATCCCGGCCATATCCATATATGTAAGCTACTTAAAAATCCCAAATGAGCCCCCTAGAGCCTTTATCCCGTTTCTTGTTAGCCGAGCTTGATTTTAGCTCTTGTATCTTTGTAATTTGTGAGGTGGGAGAGTTTATTGTTAGTTGACGAGAGATGTGTGGGAAATAATTTTGGGTTTTGAGTTGCTTATACAAAAAAAAAAAATACAAAAAAAAAGAGAGAATAATACTCCAACACAAATCACGAAAAGTGATAAAGCGTGCGTTCGAGCGAGAAGCCTAATTCAAAAAGGCTAAGTTTAGTAAAAAGAAGCAAATTCAAATAGTTTCTAAGTGTTGTGAGATAAACGTCGGGAAAGCGTGTGAGAATACGAAAGGGTTTCGAATGAGAAGTTTGGTGAATTGAGAATAATGAAGCGATCATAAGCTTCGGGTTTTAAAAGTTAGGATTTTTGTGTGTTATTGATCACGTTTGATCGTGTGTTAGCCACTATATCCAAATATTCCATACCTTACCAAAGAACCAACATTACAACCCATAATAAAGATCTCTTTCGATTCTTATTTGGTTATGTACTATGAGCAATTTTGAGCGTTCGATTTGTGAAATCTTGACAAGGTGCATGTATTGACCGACTTGAGCGTAAACACGTCCTATATACACTTGAGCGTATTGAGCGAACACCCTCAAAGTTCCATTTGTGAGGAAGTCATCGATTTAGATTGCATTTGAGAAAGAGTAATACGAGCAATGCTTGACGATGGCGAGTTTATGTTGATATTATCATCGTATTAATAAGGATAAGCACAAGGATTTTTCTTTTTACACAATGTTCATTGCATGTTCACTCTCGATTCTTTTCGTTATTCGAGGACGAACAAACCGATAAGTGTGGGGTAGTTGTTTTGCATGTAATTGTTGTGTTTTTCTTTGTATTTTTAGATAGATTTTTATATTGATTTTAGTAGTTTTGAGTCATTTTTCGTTAGGTTTTTAGGTCTTTTTTCTTGTTTTATTATTTTTCATGTTTCTTGTTGATCTTATATTTAATTTGGTTGAATGGATTCAATTACCTTGAGGTTTGGCGAAATTCTTGGATTTTTATGTTCAAAATTCCTATTTTATAGGCCAAGGCATTAAGGATCAAAACTCAAGCCAAGAGTAAGTTCAAAAATGGCCAAACTTTCTGGAATTCTCGTCGTGGCTCGCCAACGTTCGCCAAACTGCCAACACTAGGTAACCCAGTGTCCGATCGCCCGGCAACTTGCGCCCACACCCCGCGCGCAGCGCCCAGGTGCGCGCCAACCCTCGTCAGGGCGCTCGCCAACCCGTGCGCAGTGCTCGCCATGTCCTCGCCGCCGCTCACCATGTCTCGCCTCCGCTCACCAGGCGCTCGCCAACCCTCACGCAACGCTCGCCATGTCTTGCCGCCTCTCTCCATGCCTCGCCACCAGTGCCCAGCCCGCGCGCGCCCACGCCACACCCAGCCGCCCAGGCCATCCACCCGCCGAGCCATGCGCGCCTAGGCTCAGCAATTGCCGAGCCACCTTGAGCCAAATCGAGCCTAATCAAGCCCAGGGTACTCTCTACCCCCGAATCGGCATGTCAACGTGCTATCGGCCATGATCTCAAACGAAGTGTAAAACTCGAGCATCTTTTGATCGTAGGCCGGAACTTGAATCTGAGCCCATTAGATACAATTGAGGTTGTTGATATACCCAATAGATTTTTCGGCAAACGGACCGCCTTGGGCTACCTGGATCATCCAGTAATCAACGTCGATGACCACCGGATTCACAATCACCCGGTTCAACACTGAATTATAAAGACCAACAATGTCGTTGTAAACCTTGAACCAGTATCCAATCGTCCTTTGCACGTTCTTTCTCGTATTGCATGATGATGAGGCCATGGCGTTGTAATGATGTAACATGATTTTGGATTGCGGCTGTAAAAGTGGTCGGAATGCGACCTTGAAAATGGTCCTCAACTTTCAAAAAATTTGAACCGGCAGAGCACTTAGCGGTTAGGCCTAGCGGTAAGCCTAACCGTTACCTTTTATCACTAAGTTATAGTGGTACGCTAGCAGTCACTTGTACCGTTACTGATACCGCTAGCGTTTTTGTCGAACAGTATGCGTGCAGAAAATTTACTGGCGGTTTCTCAAAAAAAATCCAAACAATCTAATCTAAATAACCTGCAATCCCAACCAACAGTTTCAATTTAAGAAGAGTCAAGCGACGCTTACCCCCATATCGTCAAGTCTGGAACTGGAGAGTTGGAAAAACTTATGCCCGCGGTTGATTTCTTTTCCTGGAATTCGTCAAAATAACAGTGGAATGCGGCGAGGGTTGCGTGGTGAACTGTTGGTGCGAATAATTTCTGAAAATTGAAGGAAGCGATGGTGCTTTGCAATCGGCAGCGGTATGTGGTGCGTTTAACGGTTAGGGAAAAATACGATTAGCCCTAAAATTTTCTTATTTATACTTACTCCGGGCTGGGCTTTTAATGAGTTAGCGGTAAGGCGTAGCGGTAAGGGTAATTGCTGGCCAATACCACTAGATTCTCTGCTAGTGACTAACGGTAATCGTAGTGGTAAAGGTTTCCGCTAAGTCACCGTAAAGTGGTAAAACTGCACAGTCTCACAAGAAACACTAAAAACGTCCAAGCATAAAAATAAAAATAAAATAAAAATGAACGTACGAAATTAAAATTTTATTAATTCTTAAATCGTGAGACTTAGACAATGAAATTAAATAAAATTGAAATTGCAATAAAATAAAATCAACTAGATAGAATAAGATAACAATCCTACGACTCGATAATAACTTAATTAAAAACTTAAATATTGCTTAAATAATTAAATAATAGAAGCGTTATAAGGGTCAAGGGGAGTTTGGTCCATAGTGCATGTTTTCAAGCTCGTCGATTTTTTCATTAGCCTCTTCCAGACGCTACTTCTAATATCCAATGTTCCACTGGTGCACTGCGTTACCTTCCTCAAGATTTCGAATTTAGGCTTCCAACTCGTTGACTCGGCATTGGAGTGCAAACTTCTCTCCTCGAATCTCGTAGTTCTCATGCAGGAGGTCGAGACCGTCTCTTGATTCCTCAACTAATTTGGCCTCCTTTTCTTCTAGGCGCTTCTGCCACATAATAATTTCGTTTGCAAGTTCAGCTTCGTCCCATAGAAATTGAGTATTTTGAGTTGTTAGTTTCTCAATCTCCTCTCTAGCCATGAGGAGTTGATCTTGAAGCTTTTCTATGGTCTCATCATGCTTACCAGGTTCCTCCATCCCTCGTTCGAGGCTACGTTCGAGGCCACGCTTTGATGCCTCTAGTTCCTTATTTGCCCCTTTCAGTTGGGAAATCGTGTTCCTTAACCCCGCATTCACCTCCACCGCTTTCTTCTAGCACGTTGATCTTGAAGGTAGTATTGACTTTATTTAGTTGGAAACCATTGTTCGTGGTCTTGACCTTCTCAATTTCACCTTGCAACCTTGCCATCTCTTCCTCGTGCTCCCTTCTTAGAATCCACCCGCGTTTGTGATTATTGGTGGCTTGTTGAATTTTATTCATAGTGTTGGGAAAATATAGTCTTGTGTGTGGGGAGGTTTAGAACTAAAGAGAATTGTGAAATATAGGGTGTCTAAGGGGTGGTTTATATAGGAGTTATTGGCTCTTGAAAATAGGAGTCCTAGATTTTTCCCAGTTTTAATTAAGGTAGGGGATATTAAACTTGCCTATGAAATTAGAACTCTCTTAAGGTAATAGATCTAGACTTAAAACTCAGCCAAAATTTTTGCAAAATAATACCATAAATTTACTTACCTGGTGGGATTAATATTACCAAAATTGCAGCCCGGTTCTTTCCAAATTCAGCAGAGTCAGTCATGGTAACGGTTACCCTAGCGGTAAGGGTTACTGCTAGACGTACTGTTAAACTCCCTGCACTCCCTAGCGGTGACTAAACGGTTAGAATGACTGCTAGTTACACCGTTACACCCTTCTATTTCTAGCTAGCTGTAGTTTAGCGATTTGATCATCATCGTTACGCCCAACATGCAAACGGTAAGAGCTAGCGGTATGGTTTACCGCTAGATTCCCAAATTAGGCGAATCTTTTAACCTTTTTTGAACATCAACATCGCGTAAACATACCACGACATAGTCTCAATTATAAATAAAATAAAAGAACAAAATTGTTCAAAAAGAAACTTAAAAAGAAAGAAAATAATACACATGCTTGAGTTTCCTCCCAAGAAGCGCATCTTTTAACGTCGCTTGCTCGACGTGAATTTTAGCAATCAATTTTCAGCTGGAGGCGGGTCCACCAACTTCAACACTTCACAATCTTGATTTGCTGCCACTCCATCATGATACAGCTTTATTCGGTCCCCATTGACTTGAAATGTTGCATCCCTTTTCTCATCGTACAGAGTGACCGCTCCAATTCATTGATTTCTTTGATCAAAAACGGACCACTCCACCTTGACTTAAGCTTACCTGGAAAGAGCTTCAATCGAGAATTATAGACCAAGGCTAATTTACCTACCTCCAATCGTTTATTAACAAGTCTTCGATTGTGGCGTAACTTCGTTATCTTCTTTTGCCTAAAAGCATCATCATAAGATTCATTTCTAACTTCTTTGAGCTCGGTCAATTCCAATTTCTTATACTCGCCCGCTTCATCGTGATTCATATTTAGTTTGTGAATGGCCCAACTGGCTCGGTGCTCTATCTCAACGGGCAAATGACACGCCTTCCCATAGATGAGTTGGAAGGGACTCATACCAAGCACTGTTTTATAGGCTGTTTGATAAGCCCACAGTGCGTCAACGAGTTTTACTGCCCAATCTTTTCGATTTGGTCAAACCATTTTCTCGAGGATAGCTTTCAACTGGCAATTGCTCGTTTTGACTTGTCCAAAAGTTTGAGGATGGTATGATGTAGCTACCTTGTGTCGGACTCCATATTTCGTCATCAACCTCTCAAAGGATCGGTTGCAGAAATGGCTCCCTCCATCACTTATAATCGTTTTTGGCACTCCGAATCTACTAAAAATGTTTTCTTGCAAGAATTTGAGCACGATATTCGCATTTGCTCTTCACGCAGGGATCACCTCCACCCACTTGGATACATAGTCGACTCCTACTAGGATATACTAGAAGTCTCTGCTTTTGGGAAAAGGTCCCACGAAATCTATTCCCCATACATCAAAAATCTCTATCACTTGATTAGGCACTTGTGGCATCTCATCTCGTTTTCCTATGTTGACGGTTTGTTGGCAGTTGTATTCTATGCATCATCAAATAAACTCGGCCTTAAACGCTGTCTTTTGAGCTCCGAAATGCCCTCCTTGATCGTGGAAAAAATGCAATATACTCCCCATCTCATCGGTTGGAATGCATCTTCTGTTTGGCCCATCTTTACAGCGTTTGAACACATAAGGATCGTTGTTAGAAGAGTTTTAGTGGTGTTGAAATATATTCAACGGGTTCATGGCTTGGTATTATCGGAATTCGATTAAAGTGCAAGTTTCAAGGTGTTTCAAGCTTGGAAAATAAAAGGAAAATGAAAATAAAGCAAATAAAATAGCTAACTATCCTAGGAATTGAAATTGCAAGTGGGTAGAATGCCTCGTCGTATGCCTCAAATAGAAAATGCAAAGCAATAATGAAAACAAGCAAGAAAATGCAATGTTTCACCAAGTACAAGCATGCAAGCACAAGGTACAACTATGCATAAAATCCTAAATAATGCAAATTAACAAAAATTAAAAGCATAGATGTAAAGAGCAATGGAAATTAGCAAGAAATTTTGAAACTTTAAGAAAAATAACAAGAAACAAAGCCTAGATCTAGGATTAAGCATGAAACAAAGCATAAAAATAAAATATCAAATAAAGCATAGCAAAAACTCAAAATCAAGACGATCCAAGAGCCGATCTATGATCTAGATGTGTCACTCATCTAGATTCCATAGCCAATTCATATGTTTCATCATGAATTCAAGGTGATAAGACAAAAGGCATAACATGAAGAAAAATACATGGAAATGAAGAACAAAGCATGGAATTAAAGCACAAAACATGAAATTGAAAGGAAACTTACTTGAATTAAGAAATGAAACAAAGCTTGAATGTAATTGCATCAAAAGTAACAATCCAAAGGAGTATTTGGATTCTTCTTAGGCTTACAAACCCAAGGCCAAGCATGAAAGTAAATCTAAATCTAGAAAAGAAATTACATCAAAGCTTGAGATTGAATCTAAAAACCTAAGAGAGAGAAATTAGACCTTAAAAACTAGAGAGAGGATTTTTAATCCCAAACTCAAGCTTGGGTTGGGAGAAAATGAGAGGTGTATTACAAAAATGAGAGTTGTAGTCTATTTATACTAATTTAATTGGGTTTAAATGGGCCAAATTAGCCAAAAAGGCTTGAAATTAGAGGTGTTAATCCGGTTACAACCGGCCGGTTAATTAACCGGAGGTTAATAACCAACGGTTAGGTTAACCAGTTTTGGCCTAACCGTAACCTAACCGGTTGAGAACCGGTTAAGGTTACAGTTAAATCGGTTAACCGAACCGGCGGTTAACCGGTTAACCGCCGGTTTTTTACTTTTTTTTTTTTTGTAAATTAAAATTTAAATAAAAATTGAATAAATGAACTTAAATGGATTTAGAATGACACAAATAAAATTTGAATTTATGAACATTATATTAATTTAAAAGAACTTGATTTTAATAAATTTAAAAAAAACTTGAATTTACAAACAACCAAATTAACAAGATGATGGAATTTATTTCAAAATAATACAACAAAATCACATTACAAATTAAATTATAAGACTTTTTTTTTGAAGTAAAAAGTTAAAAAAAATAATTAAAAAAAAGGACTTGAATATAATTCTAATATTAGAAATTAAAATTAAATTTTAACTTGTAATATTAGAATTAAATTGCCTACGTATCCTCGAAAAGGAATTAAAGTCCACGTAGTTCTTTTACTTACCTCACTTACCTACTCACCTATTCATCGTTGTCGTTGCTTCCCGAAGTGGTATCGTAATAGTCGCTCTCTTCGCCTTCATCCAATTGCATTTCTTGTTCTCGTTTTTCGGCCTTCACCCAATCGTTCATCAACATTTGATTTTCAAGATTTTTGGATGTTAAGGTAGACCGACGCTCATCTAACATGTAGCCTCCCGTGCTGAAGGCCTGTTCAACAGAAACTGTCGAAACCGGAACGGCAAGGACCTCCTTAGCAATTCTAGAGAGAGTGGAAAAAATACTAGCCATTTTCGACCAAAACTGCACAAGATCGTTAGTAACACCATCGGGCTTTTTTGGAACTGAAGTCGGTTCAAAAACTCCTAAATAACTATCTAATTCCATTGACCGACTAGCACTAGCCCTTTGCCGTTTTTGTTTAGTATCTTCAAGCAAGCTCATATATGGGGCTAGAGCTCCTCGGGGGTCGTAGGGTCTTGTAGAAGTGACGGGGGAAGGGGAAGGGGACACATTAACATCACTAGAAGATGAAGATTGATCGTAATTATTAAAAGTTTCAATTAAAAGGTGTTGTGCTTGGTGAGCAACACTAATAGGGCTAGGAATTGGTAGTCCATGAGATTCTAAAAAAGGTGTTAATGCATCGTAATAAACTTTAAGTAAGTTTTGAAGACCCTCCATCCGATAATCCGGGTCTAAAATTTTTGCAATCAAAAAAARATCGGGAATGTAATGAAAATATTTGACCCATTTCTCCAACATCTCATTGATAACACCACCTAATTCTGGGTTATCGAGTAAAGCACTACAAACAAGTACTATTTGAATACAATGATCAACAAGCATTAAGGAGGTAGGATAATAAATACCGGATAAAGCCACGGTGGCATCGTTAAAAGTTTTTAAAAGGGACATCATATTATAACAATCATCCCACATATTCTGAAACAAAGCGAAATCGACATCTTCATTATTAAAAAATGTACACAATGCATCTCTATATTCAAATGTATCATTAAGTAATTTATAAGTAGAGTTCCAACGATTTGGCACATCTAATGAAAATTTTTTAGGATGCCTTGCAAAATCTTCGCCATTTTTTTTGAAGCGAATCGTGGTTTCGTAAATAAGCTATAGCACTCCTAATCGGTTGAATTTTATATTTAAAAAGAGTTAAACCATCTTGAACACATAAATTCAAAATATGACAAATGCATCTAATATGAAAAAAATTTGCCGCCAATAGCGGGTGGACACGTAATTTTTAACAATTCTAAACTATCCGTATTAGCGGAGGCATTATCAAATGAAATTGAAAACATTTTGTTAGTTAAATGATACTCGGACAGAACAGTGGAGATTTTTTTCGAAATATTCACCGCCGTATGTTGGCTATCGAACTTTGTATATGCAATTAAACGTTTTTGTAAAGTACAAGAATTATCAATCCAATGGCAAGTAATTCCCATATAATTATGATTTTTAAAAGAATCCGACCAAATATCCGAACATATAGAGACACTATGAGGCAAACTATCAAATGTTGAAATCAAATTCAATTTATACTCACCGGCCATTTTTTCAATATCGCGAGTTAATTTATTTCGTGAAATCTTTTGGCTACATGGATTAAATGCACCCCTAGTGTAATCTTCATAATGACTACTATGCGCATGGTTAAAACGAAGACTCATAACCGAAACAAATTTTGCAAGAAATTTTCTATGATTACTTTCGCTATATTGAAATAAAGGAGAAGAACTCGTACCTTGGCCGCCGGTGCCGGCGGCGGCGGTAGATGAAGATGAGAAGTTTAGTTGCGTTTGAGAACTACCGGCGCCGTACTTGTCGGGATGCTTCTTTTCCATGTGATATTTGAGCGACCCGTAGCCTCTATTATTTTTAGAACCGAAGGCGTAATGAGAATTTCAATAATTGCATTGCGCTCAAGGTTCGCCGTTGATCGTCTTTTTTGTGAAATGCAATCGGAAGATGGGGGAAAGTAATTCCCTCGGTTTCGATCGAGGCGGTGGCATATCACCCGTCGCTTCCTCCTCATCCTCATCCAAATTGACGGCGGCCGCTTCTTCTTCATCGGAGCTCGGTAATTCCTCTTCAAAATTCGTTCGTTGCGAGTCGAAGTTGATTTGATTATATAGGTTCTCAACTTCTTCCGCCGTCATCTCATCGGAAACGTAATCTCCGGCGACGGCCGAAGATTCTCGTCGAGATCCTCGACCTCGACCTCGACGAGAAGAGGTTGGAGTGTTGGTATTGACATTATGGGAAGAGCTTGCCATATTGATATTATAATAGATAATTAAGTAAAACACGATTACGAAGGAAGAATAAGAATATTAATGATAATATAAGAGACTTGAAATTAGAAACTTCACTTCTTTAAACTTGAAAATATAAGAGAATAAGAAGAATAGTAGAGATGAATTGGTGTGAGAATTGGTGTTGGAGAGTGGGGTATTTATAGGTGTCAAAAATTGAAAAAAAAAAAAAAAAAAAGCCGTTGTAAACCGGCGGTTAAACCGGTTAACCGCGGTTTAACCGCCAACGGCTATTTTTTTTTAAATTCGAGCCGTTGATCTTCAACGGCTAGTTGATCTCAGCCGTTGATTATCAACGGCTATTAACCGCCGTTAACCGGCGGTTAAACCGCCGGCGACAATTTTTTTTTTTTTTTTAAATCGGTTAACCGCGGCGGTTAAGGTTAACGGTTTGGTTAACCGTAACCTAACCGCCGGCCACCGGTTGACGGTTACGGTTAATCGGCTAACCGTAACCGGTCAACCGGTTATAACCGGTCAACCGGTTATTAACCGGCAGTTAGCCGGTTAACCGTAACCGGATCAACACCCCTACTTGAAATTCCCGGGTTTGACCAAGTTTGACCCGGAGGCACCTTCCTAGACCCTTGGCTAGCCTTTTGGCACATTGTAACTTGGCTCGAGATGGCTCGACCATGGATCGATGTGGCTCGGCCATAGGGCCCGAGCCATGGGCGCTGCCCTGGGCGCGTGGTCGAAGGCCTGGGGCTTGGGCGTGCATGGCCGAGCATTGGCGTCGTGCTGGCGAGGCTGGCGAGTGATGGCGATGGCTGGCGAGAGGCTGCGCGCGGGCGCGGCTGGCGAGAAGCGTGGCGATGCCTGGCGAGTGAGGCGAGCAGGCGCGGGCGCTGGCGAGAAGCGTGGCGATGCCTGGCGAGTGCTGGCGAGCTCCGCGCGCGGCTTGCGGCAAGCGCAGTCGGCAGTTGCGCGCGTGCGCGCGGGATGTGGGCCGGCCTGCCGGGCGCTGCTCGGACACTAGGTAACCCAATGTGGGCAGCGCCACCCAGTGTGGGCAGCTTGGCGTGAATTTTGGCGAGCATCGGCGAGCTTTGGATAGTATTCCAGAGAGTTTGGCATTTTGGAGCCTCTCTTTTGGCTTCAATTTTGATCCTTAATGCCTTGGCCTATAAAATAGAAATTTTGAACATAAAAACACAAGAATTTCACCAAACCTCAAGGTAATTGAACCCATTCACCCAAATTAAATATAAAAGTAGCAAGAACATGAAAAACAATAAAACAAGAGAAACGACCTAAAAACCTAACGAAAAATGACTCAAAACTACTAAAATCAATATAAAAATCTATCTAAAAACAAAAAGAAAAACACAACAATTACAAGCAAAACAATCGTCCCAAAAATAATCTGTATTTATTTAAAAATCTTCCTTTCTTGGTAGGATAGGTGGTTAGGTATAATATCGCAAGCAAGATAGTTCACAATATCAGCATACCAAGGAGTAATTAATTTCTCAAGAGTATACGCATTCTCATAAGGGAATAAATCATTAATCATAAATTTTTCACTCCCATCATCCTCAGTTATCATCCTAGAAAAATGGTCAGCTACAACGTTCTCACATCCACGCCTATCTTTTATTTCTTCATCAAACTCTTGCAATAATAAAATCCACCTAATCAGACGTGGTTTGCTTTGAGGTTTAGAAAATAAGTGACGCAATGCAGCATGATACGTATGTACTATTACTTTTGCTCCCACTATATAAGGTCTAAATTTATCATGTGAAAATACAACTGCTAATAATTCTTTTTCAGTCATGGTATAGTTACGTTGGGCATCGTTTAACATGTAACTCGCATAATAAATTACCCTAAGCAACTTATCCACACGTTGTCCTAAAACGGACCCCACCGCTTCATTTGAAGCATCACACATTATTTCGAAAGGCAAGGTCCAATCAGGGGCAACAACTACCGGAGAAGAAGACCCTCTTTGATCTCATTAAATGCATTCATACATTCCTCATTAAAAACAAAAGGAGTATCTAAAGTCAAGAGTTTACAAAGTGGACGACTAATTTTTGAAAAATCTTTAATAAAACGTCTATAAAAACCTGCATGACCAAGAAAACTCTTAATACCTTTCACATCACTAGGGGGAGGAAGAGTTTCAATAACGTCAATTTTAGATTTATCAACTTCCAAACCCCTATTAGAAACAACATGACCTAGAACAATACCACTTTTTACCATGAAATGGGATTTCTCCCAACTTAACGTAAGATTCTTCTCAATGCAACGTTCTAAAACTTTAGACAAATTAGATAAACAATGTTCGAAAGACAAACCAAAAATTGAAAAATCATCCATAAACACTTCAAGAAACTCATCAATAAAATCAATAAAATTTGAAAGCATTCACCTTTGAAATGTTGCTGGTGCATTGCATAAACCAAAAGGCATCCTACGAAAGGCAAATGTGCCGAAGGGGCATGTGAATGTCGTCTTACTTTGAACTTACAGAGCAATGGCCACTTGGTAATAGCCCGAAAGGCCATCCAAGAAGCAATAAAATTCATGTCCGGCAAGTTTGTCAAGAAGTTGGTCTATGAACGGCAAAGGAAAGTGGTCTTTTCGAGTGGCTGCATTGAATTTTCTATAATCGATACACATATGCCATCCAGTAGTCAGTCGGGTTAAAACTATCTCGCCTTTTTAATTTTTAGTTATAGCGATGCCTCTTTTCTTCGGAACCACATGGATCGGGCTAACCCATTTACTGCCAGAGATAGCAAAAATAATCCCTTCATCTTTAAGCTTCAAAATCTCCTTTTTGACCACCTCATAAAGCGTTGGCATTAGTCTTCGTTGGCTGTCCCTAACAGGCCTTGCATTAGGTTCTAGCTCGATTCGGTGCATACAAGTAACATCGCTTATCCCCTTGATGTCGCTGATGCTCCATCCTATGACTTCTTTGTAGGTACTCAGCACCAAAATCAGTTCTCTTTCCTCATGTTCCGCCAATGCTGAATATATGATGACGGGTTTTGTTTCGTTGGGCTTGAGGAAAACGTATTTCAAATGACTTGGTAGTGGTTTCAACTCCATTTTTGGCTCGAGCTCGAGTGCGTTAGCTATTTCGCACAATTCTTCATCAAAATCTTCAAATCCTTCATAATCCCCAGTGATTTCATTCAAGTCTATTTCCAATATTTCTGCCACCCTGCTCAAAAATTATGTGTCATCATCGATGCTTAACTCATCTAAAATGGTGATTCCCTTTAGATCATGAATGCAAGATGCAATAGGATCAATGAATAAAAATTGTCGTGCATGAACGGAGAGGGAGTATTGTGAATTTCTTTAAGCGAAAACATCACTGACTCGCCCAAAACAGATAAAATCATTCTCCCTTTGTGCACATCAATCAGTGTATGAGAGGTGGACATGAATGGCCGGCTTAGCAAAATAGTATGCTCCGTGCCTTCTTTTGGAACTTCACCTACATCAAGTATAAAAAAATCAACTAGAATTACAAGTTCGCTGAATTGTACTAATACATCTTTAATGATGCCGAGAGGTTGTCTGATCGAACGATCCGCCAATTGTAGTCGCATTGTAGTTGGCTTCATCGTTCCAAGGTCAAATTCCTTATATAGTGAATACGACATCAAATTAATACCGACAACAAGATCAAGCACTCCACCTGCTGTTTGCCTATTCCCTAAGGCGATAGTTATGTAAAAACTCACTGGATCTTTTTCCTTCGTGGGTAATGGACCCTTACATATGGCGCTCACCTCTTTTGTTAACTCTATTTGTTGTGTTGTCACTAGTTGTCATTCTCTTGAGGCTAACTCTTTGAAGAATTTAACGTATGCTGGCATTGTTTTTATTACATCTAAGAGAGGAAGGTTAATGTTGACATTCTTCAGAAAATTGTAGAGTTCCAAGAATTTCTTGTTTTCTTTAGCTGGGCGTAGACGACTTGGAAAAGGAACCTTGTCATGAATCGTAGTTGTTAACTATTTCGGTTGAGGAGTCGAAGACTTGGTGGAATTGTCAATTGTCATTGGAGTGGGGACTTGGTTTGGAATTATCCCTTCAATGATCCAGGAATATATGGATTCGGTGACTTATGTATTTGGTCCACCGGTTTAGGGTCGTCTTTCTTAGGCGAAGCCGTAGTTGGAATTTTGGTCACCTCTTCTTCTTCCTTTTCTATCTCGACTCCATTATATAATTTCTTTACACTTTGCAAAACATGAACGGCTGAAGCTTGCTCGGGTTGACTCGGAAATTTACCCTTCTCATTTTTGATTTTGCAATCAAACCCGGTATTCGGCCCATCATTGTCTCTAATTTTTTAATACTTTTGGAGAGATCATTCAATGTTTCTCCCTGCTTATTTACTTGTGTAGTTAATTGCGCAAGCCTGTCTCGATTTTGAATCGGCTCGGTGACTTGGTTTTGTTACCAAATTAATAATTGATCGTTCGGTTGAACTGGAGTAGGTGTTGGTCCCGTCGTTGGATATTTGTTCGGTGGGGGCGGTGGTGCTGGTTGTGAATCGGTTTGTGTAGGATTGTGATGTGTGTTTCCTGGACCCCATTTTAAATAAGGAGAATTACATTGCGCTTGAAATTTGTTCGTGGGTATCTTTTCAGGAAGGGGAAATTTGTACTGACGCATCTGATCTTGGATAGCTTTTGCCTCGGCTTCGAATTCGTCAAAATACGCCATCTTGCACACATCCACTATATGCACTTTCTCCACGCAATGAGTACATGTTTCATTGGCTCTTGGAGGAGTGTTCTCCTCGTCGTTTAGTACTTCAGACACTTCGTTGACTCTTATCTTTCGTGGTCTAGAACCCGTCTCCCTAGATTTCTCGGTCATCTTTTTGAATAACTGCTTAGCTTTCGTAGCGGTCAAATACCCAAAACCTCCTCCAGCAGCTGTCTCGACTTGGTTTTTGTAGGAGTCCAGTAGTCCTTCGTAGAAAAACTGATTAACTATACCTGGAGAGTTGTGATGATGCGGGCATGCTTGCAACAGTGATTTGTACCGTTCCCATGCTTCGTGTAGTAACTCTCGATCCTGCTGAACATAATTGGCAATTTGTCTCCTGATATGGCCCGTCGTTTGAGCTTAGTAGTACTGGTTTATGAATTTGTCGCTAACCATATCCCAGTCGGTCAGTGATCTTGTTTATAATGAGAGTAGCCAAGATTTAGCTTTGTCCGTCAGGCATCTTGGAAAACACACCATTTGTAAATCTTCATGATGAAGTCCCGGAGATGGGATTCTAATTACTTCGGCATAAGATCCCTTAAGAAAAGCTAACGGGTCTTTGTTGGCGAGACCATGAAATGTCGGAAGGTTATTGATTATATGAGGTTTAAGCTCAAAGTCTCTTGCAGTCCATCCTAACACAATAGCAGAACTATAAGTACCAACCTGAGGAGTCGTGAAATCTCATTGTCTTGGTTCGTGCACCCCCTAGGGTGTCTCTCTTGGTTATTAGGTCTTGCGTAGTTTTTATCATACTCATGTCTTTCATTATAGTGGTTGTTTTGATTAACGAGCTAGTCGTTAATTTGTTCGTCTCTGAGATAGGATCTCTCTAAATAAGTATCTTGGTCGTAGTGATGATTGTTTCTATTTTCACCTCTCCCTTGTTCTTCATTCCTGTCCATCAGATTTCGCTAGATTGCTTCCCAATACTCACGTGGTTGTGCTGGTCCTCCTTGGTAAATTGGTTCGCTCCCATATTCGTCTCTCTTACGGATTGGAGGGTTTCTAGGTGGTTGATCATTCATGATATGGTCGTGAACAGAATTTTCTCGTCTTAACATTATATCAGGAATTGTGTCGCAAACAAAGTCAGTGGTGACGGATGAGTCGCTTTCAGGAATATGAGGAGGTCTCGCTTGATTGGAACGTTAAATGTTATCTATGAATGGTGCAAGTTCAAGTCGAAGTGATCTTCTACCTTGCATGCACTCAACAACAAATCAAACATATCGAATGGCAAAACTAATCCTAGTTATACAAATAGACGATTCAATGGAAAATAATACGAACAAACACTGTTTTGAAACCTTTGCTTTTAATTCCCAAACAACGGCGCCAAAGTTTTCATTCGAACTTTTTTGTTCCTACTTTATAAATATTTGTCAATTATTCAAAAGCTCGCTCGCAAGAGTACGATTTCGCATGTAGGTTGGTAAGTTAAACCGAGTCGATCTCAAGGAACAAACAATCGGAATCTCAAATGTTTGTTTAATCATAAAGTAACACGAAAACTTGTACAATTTGGGGGTTTTGTTTGTTTTGATTATCTAAGAATTTAAAACGTAATAACATCAATGAAAACTAAATAACTTGAACTAATTAACCAACTAGAAATGAATATCATGAATTATCTTCCAAGAAATCAATCTAAAAAGCATGTACGAATCTAAAAGCATAAAACTCAATGAAAGTAACTAGCATAAATGAAAAGCAATTATCATGAACGAAACGTAAACGAAATCAAATAATATGAACGAAATTACATGAAAGGCATAAAAGTAATTAAATAGCATGAGAGCATGAACAATATTAAATCTCCAATAACCAAGCATAAATTTATTAAACTAAATTAAGATGAAAGATTACGAATCTAATTATCAAAAGGTTTGAAGCATAAAATAACTCAAGAATAATAATAAAAGCAACTACTTAATCACATGAATTAAACCAAGAAAGCAATTAAAAAGGGTTTAAAATACTTATTGGAACTAAGAAGTGTAGTAAATTCTCCAGCTATTCCGAAGAAAATGCGTAGATCTTTTGCCGAAAATCGAATCACGAACTAAAAATTGGAGCTTGGAACTTGTGACTCTTGAATCTTCGATCTTGATCTTCTATTATGATATGGGATGTCAAAGTATGTTGTTTTTGAGTCTAAGGACCAAAAATAAGGTTATGGTGGTGATATGTGTCTTTTGGAATGGATTTGGAGAGGGGTTTATAGAGTTTTCCCATGTCTTGGAGCACAAGTTAAGGCAAAAACACATTTCTGGGCAAATAACGGTAAGACTTAGCGGTATGAGTTACCGCTAACTATACCGTTAACCCTCTCTGAGTAGTCTATGTCCATCTGTAGCGGTGTGGTAGCGGTAAGAAAGTAATCATTAAGTATATCGCTAAACCTCTTTGTCGTTTACTAACGGTGTAACTAACGGTATAAAGATACCGCTAAGGTCACCGTTAGTTTGGTCTGGGAGCTCTCTGTCCATCTTCAGCGGTAAGGTAACGGTAATGGCAGAGGTAAGAGTTACCGCTAACTCGCAATTTCTGCTACTTCTTCGCCGGAACGCTCGATTCTCATTTCTTAATTATTGAACTTCGTCTCTTATGCGCTGAGCTCCTCCGGTTACTTAGCTATAAGATGAAAAACAGAGAATAATAACCTATTTGTATCAATTTAGATCACAATACGGTAAAATAAGCTGGAAGTATAATATTACAAAATTAAGCTTAATCTACCCAACTTATACCAAAAAAAAAAAAAGAAAAACTAACTAAAATACTAATAAAATTAAGGACAAATATGCATTAATCATGAATCAACAAAGGCCACCTTGCAAGGTTAAATACTCCTGAGTGACCGATAGCGAAGTTGTACCATGAGGGAAGGGTGAAAAGAACCCTTATTAATGAGTGAAATAGAACATGAAATCGTAAGTTCTTAAAGAGTGGGAGGAGCTACGGATGTGACAGTGACAACATCCTATTGAAGAACGAGCTGGCAACTTAGGCAGTGGCTTGGTTAAGGAACCCACCAAAGTCGTAGAGAAAGAGAGTTTTCATAGGCAATTGGCACTGCTCATGAAACTAAACCTTGGTGATCTATCCATGACTAGAATGAAGCTTAAGTGACACTAAGTGGAGGTCCGAGTCAAATGATGCTAAAGAATCAGCAAATGAGTTGTAGTTATGGGTGAAATGCCACTCGAACCTAGAGATAGTTGGTTCTCTCCGGAATGCATTGAGGCGCAACAATTAACTAAACATCTAGGGGTAAAGCACTATTTAAGTGTGGTCCATGAGAGTGATACTAAATCGAGGCAAACTTTGAATACTAGATATGACCTCAAAAGAACAGGGCTCAAGGTTATGAGACGATGGGGGGTAAACTGCATTATCCAGAGGGAAAAACCTTGGATCACCAGCCAAGGCCCCCAAATGATCCCTCAATGATAAAGGAGGTAGTAAGAAAATGGGACATTTTTTGGGTAAAACTTGATTACTATACATAATCATAAACCACCTTTAGAATCACCAAAGATCCTTATTACCAACCAAACCTATTAGATTGTCTCGAAATAAACAAGAAAAAAGTAAGTGTACCCGACCCATTTAATTATGACTATATCTATTATTCTGAAATTAAATGAATATATCTATTATTCTGATATTAAAATTTGATAATGATCAAATTTTAATTAGAATAGTTGAACCACCTCCTTTTCTGAATTTCATTTCCTTGTACTTCGAAAGAATTTGTCGGTATTTACTATACAATCTTCTTGTTTCAGGATTTTCTATGGGGTTAAATTGTTACTCCCTTCCTAGACAGAGAAACTTATTCTCTAAGTCACAAGATAAGAGATAATTCCACTATCTTTATTTTTCTCAATCTTACGAACAAGATCAAAGATTAATATTTGTTAGAAGAAGAAGAGGGTGTAAGTATGAGGATATGTTGGTAGTGAGAAAAGGGGTCACTTGTTCCTTGAAAATTTCATTGAAATGACTCATATATCTAATTAAAATAGTTTTAGAAGTTTAATTTAACTTTGTCCATGTCAACAAAGCATCGAATAAGACATATTACAAACACGACACAACCACAACTCAACCTCGTCCGTGTTAGACCTCATAAAAGCATCGAATTGGATGTATTCTACAATGTCACAACCATAGCTCGACTTCATCCTCGTCCTTGTTTGATCTCGTAAAAGCATTAAATAGGATGTATTTAACAATGTCATTAAATTGGACCTCTTTTGCATTCGATCTCGTAAAATCATTGAACATCAATTGTATTACAAACACGCCGCAGCTACATCATAACCTTGTCCGTGTTCCACCTCGTATAAGCATTGAATATGACATATAATAAAACTACTTCACAACTAAAACTCAACCTATTTCCAATTTGACCTCATAAAAAGTGTCAAACAGAACTTATTACAAACACGTCATAGCCATATATTGACCTTGCCTGCGTTTGACCTTTTAAAAGCATCGGCTAGGACTTATTAGAAGCACATCGTAGCCATAGCTCGACCTCATGCATGTTTGACCTATTAGAATATTTGAATAAGATATATTAAATAATATCAATGCTAAATCTCGACCTCGTCCATGCTTGAACACATAAAACTGTTTAATAAGACTTATTACAAATTATCACAACAACATCTCGACTTTGACTGTGTGATAAAAGCATTAAATAGGAATTATATTATGAAAACATCACAACTACAATTAAACCTCATCTTTGTTCAACCTCATAAAACGTCGAATAAGACTTATATTACAAAACACGTCGAATCCAGAGCCTGACCTCTTCCCGATTCAACCTCGTAAAAGTGTTGAATAGGAATTGTATTACAAACATGTCACAGCCACATCTCGACCTTATCCATGTTGGACCTCTTAAAAGTGCTAAATAAGACTTGTGTCACAAACACATCTTATCACATCTCGACCTTGTCCATGTTTGACCTCTTAAAAGCAATGAATAAGAATTATTACAAACATGTTATAGCCAAAGTTCGACCTCGTAAAAGTATCGATTATGACTTGTATTATAAAATCATCGCAACTTTGAGCTTATAAAAGTGTTAAATATGACTTGTCTTATAATGTAGGCTGATAGAGTTACCAACCTTTAACGTTACAATGAATGATGCTACCATATTAATCTTGTTTCTAGAGAAACAGGTCAATATATCCTTTATGTAGCATACCTTTTAGACCTTTTTAAAAAATATTCTTTTACTAACATGTTTACTTACATTGTAGGAAGTTTATTTGGATTTAAAGCCCTACCTCCTATACATTTCGAAGATCAATGAGTTCCTCCTACTTATATTAAAACTTTCTAAACCCACCTCATAGGATCCAAGTTGAAAGAGATAAATTGAACAAGTATGGTCGTCTCCTGTGGGATGTACTATTAAACCGAAATTGGGGTTATTGGCTAAAAACTACGATACATAAGTTATTAATATCTTCGCGGTGGACTTGATTTTATCTAAGATGATAACAGTCCTAAGGTAGCGAAATTCATTGTCATGTAAGTTATGACCCGCATGAAAGCACATAAGTAAAAGCAATAAGGGCAAAGTTCTAATGAGGAATTGCTTGAGGTGGATACCTAGGCACCCAAAGATGAGGAAGGGCATAGTAATTAATAAAATGCATCACAAAGTTGAAAGTAAGCACAGATCTGGAGATTTCTGAATAGGATAACCTTTCGAACTGTTACTGAATTCATGAGTAGGCAAGAGACAACCTAGCAAACTGAAATATCTTTATAGCTAGAGGAGAATAAAGCAAAGGCGATTGTAGTAGAGGTGAGCAAAATAGTAGCAACCTAGACCATGTATACGGATTTATGGGAGAGCAATACAAGCATAGAGTTGCAAGGCGAAGCAGCTTGAATGCTGCACCATAGATGGCAAAAGTCCAGTAGCCGAAAGCATCACTAGCTTATGCTCTAACCCGAGTAGCATGGGACAGGTGAAATCTTGTGTGAATCAACACGACTTTCCATGGGAAATAAGTCAGGGGACCAGGCATCGTGACCCCGGGGTCACGTTGGATGTTCATCTTATGTCACTCCTTAAGGTTCATCAAATATGCACATCAATATGTTTGAAGATGTAGCGAGCCTCTACTCTAATATGATATTGGTGATGCAAGAGAACCGCCAAATATTGAGGACCATAAGTTCTATAGCATGTTGGGAATCAGCCTTTGTATTGTCGAAACTATTATGTGATCTATAAAGAGATGATTCTGAGCTGACCAGTTGCAAGATTTTGATCATCCTCGGTTTCAACCCACTTAATAGGGGAAACCAAATGAAAGGCCAACATTGTATATAAGGTGTATTATTCTCCATTAACTCCCTATTTGCAGAGGTTGTATGCATTTATAGCAACTGCAAAGGATATGAGGTGGCATGTACACGTAGTTGGCGATAGTGTCATGCGTCACCCATAAGATTTACAACTGTAATGGACATGAGGTGGCATGCAAAACACGTAGTTAATGATAGTGTCATGACTCACCTATAAGATTAGAGCCCCAGAAATATTTTAGTCAAACTCATCCAGATTTTGCTACCAAAACTCGACATCTAATATTAGGCCTCTATATAGATGGTTTTGAACCATTTAGAAGTTTCAGTTTGCAATATTCCTCGTGGCCAGTGATAGTTACACTCTACAACTTGCCCTCCTGTATGTGTATGAAAGAAGAGTATGTTTCTAAGTGTTCTTATTCCAAGACCAAGGAATTCTAAGGATAGACTAGATGTTTTCCACGACCAAAAACCCAAGTTTCAGTTGTGGACAGTTGATGCTCCCTTGTACGATATCTCTAAGAAATAAAACTTCCAATTTTGAGCAGCCCATACGTGGACAATTAGCAGTTTTCTTGCTTATTCCATTTTATATGGTTGGAGTACAGTTGGGCAAATAACTTGTCCATACTGTAGGAACGGTAAATACATATAGTCTCAAGTGCAGTGGGAAACAACTTGGTTTGATAATCACTTAAAGTTTCTTGATTGCGGTCACCCTTTTTGAAAAGATAAATGACATATTCAATAAAATAGAATTTTCCACACTCTGCCACCGAGCATATGATCAGTGATGGAGATTCTGGTTAAGAGAGAATGAATGAGGCTTCTCAAAGTCATTATTATAGATGAAACATGTGTTAATGGATATATATCTAAGAAAAGTGAATAGATAAAAAGAAGCATCTTTTGGGATTCGCCATACTACAGCATAAATCTTATTCAACATAATTTTGATATTATGCACATAGAGAAAAATGTTTTTGATAATATGTTCAACACAATGATTAATGTGAAGGGGGAGATGAGTTAAATAAATTACTGTCTCCATCTTGAACTTAAGCAAGACGCGACAGGAATGCATCCTAAATCTTGTTACAAACTAGATAAGGTGTTAAAAGTTTCCTTGTGTAAATGGGTAAAAAAGATCTCAACTTTCCATAGGATTCGCATCAAACCTGAAGTGTTGCGTCGATATGAATGGAATGAGATTGTTCAGGATGAAAAGCCATAATTGTCATGTGTTCATGCAAAGGTTGATACCATTTGTGTTTTGAGGACTACTTCCCCTACTAGTGTGGAAGGCCACAATGGAGTTGAGTTTGTTTTTTCAAGGACCTCACTTCCACGATTATTGGGACTGATGATATGAGTCATTTACAGCGTGATATTTCTCTAATCTTGTGCCAACTTGAAAAGATCTTTTCACCTAATATTTTGACTCCATGAAGTATATGATTGTTCACTTAGCATATGAAACAATAATTGCTGGCCCATTGCAATATATATGGATGTATCCATTCGAGTGGTATCATCGTTATAGTGTATAAATCTAGAGCACCAGATAGCATTCCCACGAGGATTGTGATTATTAGTAATAACCATCTTTTTAATATTTAATATACCAAACAAGAAGTTGTATTAATAATCTACTTAATTAAAAAAATATAAATAAACTAAACAAGTGATTAACAAAAGATAAAAATCTTGAAGTTGTTTCGAAGAATGAAATATGAGAAAAACGTATTTGAATTAGAATCCCCCAAACTCACGTTGTGATTGTAACCGTATAAATCATAATAATTCATTGAGTACTACTGAGCCCACATACTAATTCACTTTTTCAAAGACCTTAGAAATTCTCTAATTTAATTAAAACCCAAATTTTCGAGTGATCTAATATCAACCTCGAGTTGATTAACCAGAATATCTTCCTAATAAAACTCCCAAGATAGAAATACAAACAATTGGTTTTTCCCATTAAACTTCACATTAATCCAGAGGATTCAAGTCGTCCTATATCTAGGATTGCATGCAACTCTTTTTACTTGTGTGTAATCTTACTCGACTCCACTTCTTTTGATTAAATGTAAAGCACATAACCAAACCAGTAAACTGGAATTATCGAGTTGAGAAAATGAATAAAACACAAGCATATCGAATGAAAAGATTTAAATTATATAAATCAACCATTAATTAATCACAAGTTAAATCTGAGGTTCATCCCATCCAAACACATGGGAAGTTTAGTTCATGCTTTAATTGAAATCAAAAGAAGTGTAAAAAGATAAAACCAAGAGTGGATAAATCATGTTTACAAGTTTTAGTCTTAAAAGCAAAGATAAAGTTACTCCCTAATGAATCTATGAAGTATATGTGTGGTTTTCTTCGAAAACTCCTTCAGTCTCTTTTCTTACTTGTTTATCTCTCATTGTGTAATCTTATAGCCCACAAAAGTTTTGTTAAAAAACTCCTAGGGATCTTATTTATAGAAAATCTTCTTTTTTTTCTATTCGAAGAAAGGCAGAGTTTTCCCATTGAAAATCTTCTTTTTTTTTCAAACAAAAGGCCACCAGTAAAGGCCGTCAGCATATCCGCCAGCCGTTGTCTGCCGCCAGGAAAGCCGTCAGCATTTCTGGCGGTCAAAAGGCCACCAGTAAATCCGCCAGTACTGCCGGATTTTTTTGTAGTGATGGATTGTCAGTATTTTTGCCATTTTAGTTGTGATTCATTCCTGACGGCCATGTTTCTGACTGAATAGTGATAATTTATGGTTTGGGGCCCCATTTTTTGCATTTTTTGAGGTCCTACTAGAAAGAACACCGGATATGACAACGGCTTTGACAACGGCAGAGTTATCTTATTTATACAAAATCCTTATTGAAACGAGCTTTTTAATATTCAAAGAATAACCAGAAGGAACCTTGATTTTATTCAAACACTCACAAAAACTGATTTTCTCTTTTTTTGACATGGTTTAACAAGCTGGAGGTAGGTAAGTTCGCTTGTCATTTTTTTTCGGAGCTAACTTCTCCTGTATCCCCATTTCCACCAGGTCTTGTCTAGAGTTAATACCATCTTTCGTCTTACCCGGAATGTTTAATAATGTTCCAATAACACTGTCACATACATTCTTCTCAACATGCATAACATCTATACAACGCCTGACCAACAAATGTTCCCAGTATGGTAGACCCCAAAATATGGATTTCATCTTCCAACCACCCATTGAGACAATTTTAGAATGTTTGCCAAACTCAACATCAATATCTTTAACACGATCGTAAATTGCACGTCCGGATAATGACGATCTAGCAACTCGGTCCAGAGTTTTCCCATTGAAAATCTTCTTTTTTTTTCTATAAGGATGCTGACTTGGGAGAAAGGCCCTGGTATCCATGTACACATTTTTCTACCATTTTTCAGCCAAATACTACTTGTCTCATCTTCACAAATGGGGCATGCCTTAGCTCCTTTATTTGCATAACCTGGCAAGTTACCATATGCTGGAAAATCATTGATCGTGCAAAATATCATGGCTCGTAAGGTGAAGTTTTTTTGCGTATAAGCATCAAAGACGGTCACACCCTCATTCCATAATTTTTTCAAATCCTCAATAAGAGGTTCCAAGTACACATCTATGTCATTCCCTGGTTGCTTAGGTCCGGATATCAACAAAGACAGCATTATGTACTTACGCTTCATGCATATCCAAGGAGGAAGATTATAAATTGTTAAAAGAACCGGCCAAGTACAATGACGTTTGCTCATATTTTCATATGGGTTCATTCCATCCGTGCACAGTCCTAGCCGAAGACTTCTCTTCTCACTACCGAATTCAGGAAACTTACTATCAATGTTTCTCCATTGCGGAGAATCGGCCGGATGTCTTAGTTTTCCATCCTTCTTCCTACCTTCGGCATGCCACTGCAAATTTTTCGCTTCCTTAGCATTTGAAAACAACCGTTTGAATCTGGGAATAACTGGGAGATAGTATAAAACCTTGGCCGGAGGACCTTTTTTTTGTACAAGCCCACCTTCATCACTGCCTTTTTTTATAACACAATTCCCCGCATTTTGGGCAGTCCCGCAGATCCTTGAATTCATTCCGATACAATATGCAATCATTTGGACATGCATGTATCCTCTCTATCTCCAGACCCAATGGGCACAATATTTTTTTGCCTCGTAGGTTGAAGTGAGAAGCTCGTTATCATCAGGAAATGCATTTTTTAGAAGCTCTAGTAACCCCGAGAAACTCGTATCACTCCATCCACTCTTCGCCTTCTGGTTATATAGATTAAGCATGAACGATAACTTTGTAATTTGGTACAGTTAGGGTACAACGGTTTCCCAGCATCAACAGATAATCTACCAAATGCAACAACACTATTGATATCACCTCCTATGTCATACAACATTTCATCTAATCGATCACTGTCTAGATCCTCGTCGGTCTCTGTATTACTATCACTAGTACCATAAGTAGACGGAGCTGGCGAGTGAGCTGTTTTATCAGGCAAAGTTTCACCATGCCATATCCATCGTGAATAACCTTCTTTAAAACCACGACGTATCAAATGGCTCTTCACTTGGTCTGTAGTCCGAAATTGCCTCAGATTTTTGCAATCAACACAAGGACACACAATCGTCTCTGAAGCAGTCTTAGCTTTATTCTCCACAGCAAATCTAAGAAAACTTTCAACCCCTTGAATATATTCAAGTGTATTACGTCTACCATACATCCAACGTCGATCCATTCTCTACCGCTACACAATTGAATTAAGAACTCAATAAAAAAACTAACAAAGAAAATATAAATGCATATATCTTTGTTCATAATTTATCTTTCTCATTAATTACTTCTTTTTTTTGTTGTTATTATGTTCTCTTGACAAAATTTATGTAGTGTTAGAATTCATATTATATTATAATTAACATTGAGATAAAAAATTCAACTAATTATAATTATTATATTTATTATTATGTTAAGCAAACCAAAGTTGACAATCGAAAAATAAGTGTTCCTCCCACAAGTCATCTACTGTTTTATATGTATCAGAAATTTTGTGATAATTATATTACACTGTTATTAGGCTACGTATAATTTGTTTTACATGTATGAGTCAACTGAACTTGTTTGTAGTCCTTAAAGGTTCAAAACAAACTAAACTTTATTTTATTCCTTACTATTAAGTAGCACAGTTAAAAAAAATAAGCACACAGCAATTTAATATAATGATTTTTATTCTAATTACCAAAAGTCAAAAAAGTTACAAATGCAAAAATAAAAATAAAAATTACAAATGCATGAAGAAAAATCAAACGTCGGCAGCCTTCCTCTTCGTTCCTGCCTGAGAATTACCAACATCATCACCATCAGCACCAAGCTTGGTGATGAGAATAGATTCGAGCTTGGAGATGGAGAGCACCACCTCACCCCAATGAGCATTTATACTGCTCAGAATGTTGGTGATTGCTTCTAACTTGTCGGATACGTTCTGCATGTCTGCGGAACGTTCTTCCTGCATTTGCTTCATCAGCAGGACAATTTGTTTTTGATGAGTTTCCATTAGTTTGCGAAGCGGTCCCGAAATCGTGTTGTCAGTCATTATTTTTTTAAGAAGAGTTTGAGCTTTAAATTTCAAGGGGCAAAAAGGTGTAGTGAAGATTAATATTTTTCCAGGTATCCCAGGTAATTCAGTCTTAGGGTTATTTATTCAAACAAGTACAGTGTACCTTTTTGAATTCATATATGACTTTTCAATTTTCCCGATGCATCATGCCTTTTTGAATTCATATATGACTTTTCAATTTTCCCAATGCATCATGCCTTTTCAATTTTCAGGAACAAATATTAATGCTGCTTTAGGCTTTTTCAGATTAAATGCATATAAATGTAAAAGAATAAAATGCAAAAATATAAATACATACCTTGCAATTTGCAAAGAGACGGTGCACAAATTCAATAGCAAAGATGAAAGATATTTGGGTGGAGTTTTGAATTTCTATTCATCAATTATAAATGTGAAGATTCAATTCAGAATTATGAGTTTTTCCTACTAATTTTAAAAATGTCGGCATTTTTAGAGAACTGGGATTTCACAATATGCATCGGTTTTTGCCATATAGACCGATGCATATTTGATGCCAAAATAAACCGATGCTATTATTATCATAGACTTTATTTTATATATGCATCGGGTTCAGTAATCAACCGATGCTTCATTTTTTGAAAAATTTTGGCCGATTTTAATGTTTTTTTCCCACGGCGCGCGCGCGTAATTAAATTTGAATAAGCATCGTGTTTTCAACAGAACCGATGCTCTAACTTGGTTCCAGGCATCGGTTGTCAGACAACAAACGATGTTATTTATTTTACAGAATTTTTTAGAATTAATTATTATTATTAGCATCGGTTAATGTCATAAAAACTGATGCTTAATGTTTTGAAATTTTCGCTCAGCCACTTATGATCAGCTTATTCCCGCGAATGGGCGCGTAATTAAATTTGAATAGGCATCGGTTCTAACAGGAACCGATTCCCGTATTTATTTACAGGCATCGGTTGCTATATACGAACCGATTCTTTTACATTTTTTGTATTTATATTCTACTATAGGCATCGGTTGATTTTCAACAACCGATGCATATTGATTTTTCCGGATATAATAGGCATCGGTTATTTTACCAAGACCGATGTCTATTTATTTGGATGAAATTTTTCTGTAATCTTATTATTATATGCATCGGTTGTTGACAAACAACCGATGCTATTAATATATAAGCATCGGTTGTCAGAATACAACCGATGTATATAACTTTTTTTTATTACAAAAAAAAAACCGCGCGACTATAGGCATCGGTCGCTGGATAAAAACCGACGCCTATAACTTTATTTAATTATAAAAAAGACTCCGCACAACTATAGGCATCAGTTTTTGATGACAATCGACGCCTATAACCCTATTCCGATGGCGTTTTTTGTAGTAGTGCTCCGGTGACACCCCAGTTAACTCTCCATCTCCGAATGCAAATACATCCTGAAACTCTCTCAACAGACATATTTGCTCAACGTCTCAGGCATTAGGGTCCCCACCCTCGTGGTATACTCTGGTGATCTTCCTCTAATGAGATCCCCATCAGTTCTTCATTCGGTTGGACAGAGTTCTCATGTTCCTTCATTTTCCTTGTACAAGCACTCCCTCCGGCTGATCGTCACCCCTCTCGCGTTTATTCTCCGTCAACCCTTTCCTGACTGCCAGCTGATAACATGATCTCGCGACCTGCTGTTCTGTGATGACTTCCCCTACTTTGTCACCCACTGGATACTTGATGCTCATGTGATAGGTCGATGTTACCGCTCGGAACGCATTGAGGGTAGGTCGCCCTAATATCGCATTATAGGCCGACCTCCCTCGGATGATCAAAAACTTCAAGCTCTTCTCCGCTCGTGACTCGTCTTTTCCTAGCACCACCTGCAGCGTCAGCTCGCCCTCAGTGTTTACCTGTGCACCATTAAATATATATATGGGTGTATTCACGGATCGCACCCTTCTTTCCAGCTCCATCTGCTCCAGGCATTCCGTGTATATGATATTCACCAATCTTCCGTTATCTACAAAGATTCTGCCGACTTCGTATCCCGCAATCTCAGCCTCGATTACTAATGTATCATTATGGTCTTCCTGGAGCCCACGTCGATCATTAGGGCCAAAAGAGATAACTGGCCCTATTATTTGGGATTGCCGACTCACACTAGTGACCTCCCATGTTCCCAAGTGAGCTGACTTAACGTGCTTCTTCCGCGTATTATTAGAATCTCCATCAGTTGATCCGCCCGAGATCATATTTATCCTTCCTCTATTCCTTCGCGGACCATCGTGTCCTTGATTCCCTTGCTACCGTTGCCTCGCGACCTGGTGCTGGGGTGGTCCTCCCGGTGGTGGTGGAGGTAACGGCCGCCCTTGCTCCTTTGGATCTCTCTCCTAGTAAATTAGCTCCTTCAAATGTCCCGCTTTTATAAGTCTTTCTATCTCTTCCTTGAGGTGTCTGCATTTTTCAGTATAATGTCCATAATTGTTATGGAATAAACCAAAGGAGGAATTCTTAGGATGTGTAGGGATCGGTGTATGATCCTATGGCCACTTTATAGCGTCGGGTACCAAGCGTTCCATAATGGTGAACACCCTAGCTCGTGGATAAGCCAACGGTGTAAAATCTTCCTCCCTTAGACTTCGCACATTCTCTTCTGACCTCCTACTTATCACAGAGCTCGGGCTCAAGAGCCCGTGCACTATCCTTCTCGGTTCTCTTCTCAGCTCTCTTCTAGATGTGTTATCTCCTGTATCCGCGACCTCTCTGCCAAAACGCGCCCGATGTTCTTCTTCAGCTTCCTCTACCTGTACGTACTTATGGCATCTCACCAAAACTTCATCATATGTCCGTGCCTCCTTCTTGACCAAAGACTTGCGTAAGTCTTCTCTCCTCAATCCCTGGTGCAGAACTCCAGCCTTCATCTCATCAGTAGCAGCCGGCACTTCCAGGGTGGCGCTAGTAAACCTGTTAATATATTGCTTCAATGTCTTGTTAGGTCATTGTACCAAAGTAAAAAGCGATTGTGCCGTCTTCTCACTCTGCCTCACGCTAGAAAACTGCTTCAAAAAAGCAGCTCCCAACACTTGATAACTGGTAATCTTTCCCTGTGGGAGCTGGTAGAACTAGTTTTGCGCGATCCCCCTCAAGGTGGATACTCAGGCCCGACATGCCACGACATCCATATAATTGTGTAACATTCTTACATTTTCGAAGAGCTGTAAGTGCTCGACTGGATCCGTCGCTCTTCGATACTGAAATTCTAGCACCTTATAACTCTTAAGCATTGCGGCATGTAACATATCATCTGAGTAGGGATGTCCCTCGTCTTCATCAATTTTCTCTCCATCTACGCGCTTTTGTAATTTCAGCATGGCCTCCTGCAACTCTATAAAGGCCTTATTCCCTGGTTCTATCTCATTCTCACCCTTCCCTTCATTGTATCCGCCATGACTTTTATGAGCTTTACCGTGATACTCATCGCCTATACTCGGGGTTCGGGTCCCGCTTTAACTAGTATGCTTTCCATGTCGACGACCTCTACGCTTGGAATGACCCCGCCTCACATTTATCCCCTTCTTTCTATGTTTAAGTTTTTGAGTATTAGACTCCGTGGATGAGGTAGAACTAGAAGTGTCCTCATAATTTTGTTTACTTCGTCCTTTCTTTTCCCGAAGAGATTTCTTAGAGAGAGATTTTTCGTTCTACTTCGCCTTTCTCGTTGCCGATCTCTTCTCTTGCTCACTGTTAGGTTCGTCGCCCTCTTCCTCTCTGAGTACCCAACTCGCCTGCCAGGTACCTGTTCAACTCCTCCATCTTTTCCTGCGGTACAAAATCCATAAGCCCCTCCAGGAATCCCTTTTTAATTTGGCAGGGCTTATCCTTGGGCATTCCCTCCACTCCTTCGTATCTATATGAATTACTTTATGTGCCACAACTTCCGGCGTCTTGACCTTCAGATCCTCTGCTGGTTGTTTGCCATTACGCCGCTTTGGGGAGGGCGGCGGCGTTCTCTCCAGTCCTGGAGCTACTTGTTCCACCTGAGAGGGCGTCTGCCCGTCCTCTAATGTGTCCTCATCGTTGGTACCTACAACCCTGTTCGTCTTCTTCGGTTTGTCTGATCCAGAACTATAGTGCAAGGTTTTGGGCAATATGTTGGTGCCCTTCATATTTTAGTCTACGAGATTTCTCACGCCTTTCGCTCAAGGACTCGTTGTCTCTCTTTCCCACAGACGGCGCCAATTTGATAAGTTTAAAAAGTTGGGCTACCAAATATAGGGGGTACTAACCTCAAAATTGAGATCAGCAACCCGAAATAGATTCCAAATACGTTACAACGACCTGCCGAGCCTTCAGTGATCCTTCTAGCGACCTAGCTGGTCCTGCAAAACAGCGCCTCAGACGGGCCGGATCTCGAGCCTGTTAAGGCCCTCCGACGCTTAAGTTAATAAGCGAAATCAAAACACTCAACACTTCTCTTCAAATATAAAGCAGTAATGCGATAGAGCAATATTGACTTCTCTCTTATAATGAGAGGTATACACCTCCTTTTATAAAGATAGAGGAAGTGCCCCTCAATCTAGGGTTACCTTCTCTATCCATAACTCCATAAATACTACAACTCTACAATCGACTCACAATTGGGATTCTCCCCGTATGTTAAGTTCCCATACATAACAAATCTCTTTAACATAACAGGCATGGGCCCTTCATACAGTCCACCGAAAACCCTATGAACCACTCACTTTAAGCCCGTAGGTTTAACATTCACAAAGCCCATAATCGAGCACAAGTACACAGCTCAAATCACAAGAGGTCGCGACATTATATGAGAACTCATCCTCATACTCCAGGTCGCTACCCTCAAACCAACCCGCTTACTCTTCCACTGAAACCACTCAGCTCGCTCACCTCCCAGAGGAACACCCTCTCCAGGAAATGAGGTCGCTTACCACAAATATATTCATTTATAAAATAACTAGTGTAGACACTTGTGTATTACGCGGGCATAACGAAATAAATACACAATAAATTTCATTCTATTTATACTAATACTAATAAATTGAGAAAGATTGGGGAAACTATTTTCGTAAAAAAATACTAATAAATTTAAAATACTAATACTAATACTAATAATTATTCGTATAATTATTTTAAGAATATTATTAATTGGTGAACCGTAAATTTTGGGTGATTAAATAGAGAAATTATCTCTCATGATACATATGAAAAAATTGGTGAGAGAATATATGCGAATTTATACCTTCGGTTCATCAAACAAACAAACAATTATTTATTAATCGCGTAAATAGAACAAACCAATGAATATTAAAATATAAAAATAGTAGAAACTCATAAATGGAACAAACCAATGAAGTATACACCCATTTCTTTTTATCAAGGGTCTATAGTTTTGTGTAACATCCGGGTGTTCAACTACAAAAGCTATGGATGGCTGTTGCACCACATGTATGATTTTTTTATTTTTTTTCTCAAGTTTGCAAACATTCCTTTATTTCATGTTAAACAATGTGATAAATTCCTTAAATAATAATGAACAGAAGCAGTGCTTGCAAACAGAAACATGGTAAAGTTAAACTTATCATGATATGCAAATATTATGCCTATCCTCCTTTTGACTCAGTTTTTTCATCATTGCACAACGCGGATACAATGTTGCAAGCTTAGATTTTTGGCAAACACATGCACATGTTATAGGCTAATGCTAAGTTAAACTTGGCCTAATACTAATAATGTTTCAAGTCTCCCGACTTAATCACATCATATAAACACTTCCCATTCTGACACTACAGAGTTACTGCTCCTAAATAAATTGCCTTTGCGTTTTTGCCACCAAATATTTCCAAACAAATGAAGAGAGAGTTTTATTGTAATTCATCCCCACCTTCAACTTTGTTAATTTTATCATCGGATGTCTGTTCAGAATTATCCACCCTTTTAATGAACACTTTTAACACTGTCGGCTTGATCTACTGGAAGACCAATGTATCACCGCCTACCAAGTCATGATCAACAACGAACTTTTTCCAACCGCCACTAAGCCCACATTTCCGAGCCAAATAGATAACCGGACTCTCTTCTCCTTGTTCATCGACAAATGTTGCCATCACTCCTTGGGAGTATCCTCTTGCACAGAACAGTATGATTCATTTCCTTATTATTTGTAAACATTAGATAAGTCTCTATCCAAATTATTAACCATTCTTCTGTATATTTTACATAAAAAATATTCTGGTATCCTGGCTCCAGTATTTTTGCAAGTGACTGGATGATAACACCTAGTTATTGCAAGGGGAAAAAATTTTACAATTTCTCCTTATGATATGTAGAGGCAAAATTAAGAAGAATCACATCTATATAAGACCTCTAAGCAAGATCGAGGGAAAAAAAAGTACAATTTCTCCTTATGATATGCAGAGGAAAAATCAAGAAGAATCACATCTATATAAGACCTCTAAGCATGCCTCCTTATCTCAATAAAACAAAAAAAGAAGAAATAAATAATTCAATAAAAAAGTAAATCACAAAAAAAAATAATTAAAAAAAAATCTTCTCATCTTCTATTTTCGAGTCGTTCTTTGCTCGCTAAGCTTCATTCTCGCAAGAACATATCATGGGAGGCTTCGCGAGCAAACCCATGGACTTGGCTACCGCTCAACAGGCACTTGCACCTGTCGAACGCTATTTAACCGAATTGATTTTCAATGAATTCCAGTGATCGACCCCTCATCCTTAGACTCTCTTTCAACTTCCCCGTCATCTTTAACAGCTTGTATGTATGATCAGTAGAGCCAATAATGGATAACTAACCGTCATGATTGCCCAGTTTGTTATCACTTCGTTAAAAAATGACACCTTATGAGTGTCGATATGCCAAGCAACTGTTGCCCCCGCACTTTGCACTCCCTTGTAAAACCCAGTGTACCTGCTAAGAATCTCAAAATCATCGGCCAACGCTCCAATAACCCAATAAGCAATACTTTGAAGCATCGAATCAAGAAGACCATAACCAATGTACAGAACAAATGGGCCCGAAAAATCAAAACCATCCTTGAGATCCAACTTCCTCATCGGTAAATTATTAGGGGTAATATTTATATAATGTTTAGTTTGGTTATTTGATTGTTTTATATTTATATGCTGATATGTTAACCCTTTTAAACTTCGATTCCAGACACCTCCAAAAATAAGCTTAAACTCTCTCTACATGAATTTGGTTCAAGTTGCATCCACAAGTTTTTGCATATTTATGTTTATACATAAAACCAACCCTTTAGTGCAAAATTTATAAAATGACTAACATACATGTGAACCAAGTCTTTTCTAATGGTAACATGAACAAATCACACCCAACGAACCTTTGATCAGAAAGGAATCCAGTTCATAATCATAACATAATTTCATCAGCAAAATACAATAATCCAGAATCAAAAAATTAAAATACTATCATTCAGATCAATTTCTTACAAAACCCCATCTAACATCATATTACAGATTCCTCGAGGACCAGTAACTCAAATTGATTCGAAGAATAAATTCATAATTAGCCAAGACAGCAGTTAATTTATATATACCTACCTCGTCAGTTTTGAACACCGAAGACACAAACCTAATCCACTAAAAATAGAAGCCATCTGAACCGAAAAGAAACGACTCCATTAAGCTTCATCATCCTACATCAGTGTACACTACATGGATAACTATAAAATAAACAATTTATACTGAACAAATCAATTTCAATAAGCGAAAACACCACAAAAATATGAAACAGAGAAATCAGTCACTCAAACAATATAATAGAGTAATCAATTCTTTCTACAGAAATTAACGCTGCACTTGAGGAATTCCAGTAAATATACTATTGAAAAAATGATATAATTAATAATACATGAGCACGTACATGAAAATTAAATAAATACCTTGAGAAGATCAAAGTGTTTGTGGCGATTTGGCCTTCACTCGGCAAGCTGAGGTGAACTTCATTCCTCTCATATGACTTCTTATCCACATTCCCATTCACCAACCATTGGCAATGCCACCGAGCAACAGAAAATGAAGAATTTAACGGAAAACTTGTTGCTCTCCTTGAAGGTAAATTATTTCTTCATTGAATCTACATATAAATCTCCAATGGAATAAATCAATTGTGAGCGGATACCACCAAAATATTACTTAAAAATATGAGAAATATTGCAAAGATAGATCGAATAAGAATTCGGACCTGGTCTTTTATTTTAAATTGTGTTTGTACAATTCCACCATACGAATCGCTGCTAGTATAAAAATAAAATCTAAATCTTATTTTAAAAATTAATTAGGTAAGTTTCATGACATGTCACGACTCGTGCTTTGAAATAAAAAATAAATTACCATTTCAAAATATAATTAACATGATCAGCTTTCTTTCTTTTAACAATATAACTAACTATTACTAAGAGGACTTTGCTAAGTATTTTGGTTCCACTTTATACAAGTCACAGGCTTCAATAAGAGAAAGAAACTTTGACAATTAATGAGAATATACACAAAATCTTCAAATGGCTTAAAGACATGAGAATATCCACAAAATCTTTGTACAAATTTTGTTAAATCTTGTAGAAATGATCAAAATATTCAAAATCTTGGTTTAAAGAGTCAACATCATAAAACAAAAAATCTCGTACTAAAAAAAAATCAGTTCAAGGAAAAAAAAGGCAAGTTACAATAGTAAGCACCAACTCAAATTACCTCATTTGCACTAAATAGCCAAGAACAATACATATTTATATGATATGTATTATATTTCTCGGTCTCATTTTTATACCAGTGTGTTTAATTATTCAACACAATAAACAACAAAGCCATATAATACCTTTTGTTTTATTAATCAATACCACATACAATTTATAAAAGAAAATGGTAGAAAAAAATGAGAGCTTTCATAAAATAAGTTCATGTTTTTAATATCCAGTAGGAACTAATTTCAAATCTTGAAGATACGATTTAAACGAAGATAAAGATCCATTTCTATCAAATAGATCTCAAGATCAAATTAATATCATTACAGAATGATCAATTAGATATTAAGATCAGTGAGAAATCAAAGCAAAAAAAAAAAAAAACATAAGAACAAAAAAAAAAGATTTTAAAAAACAAATAAAAATTATTGTGTGCAAATAAACGAAAATATATGATTTTAATCTAGAGACTTTGAAGAAATGATAAACTTAAAATGATCTTTACGTATCTGAAAGAGATATATGATCAAAGAAAATTAAATAAAAACATAAATCTTGGTTGGAAAAAAGAGCAATATAAAGGAAAAACAAAAAATAGATTTGTTCATAATATAGCAAGAAATCTGAATTTAATTTTTAGCCCTATATACATAACACAAATCTGCATCAGTAAACAAAAAGCATTGACATCGAAATCTAACATAATTTTTAAAAATGAAATTCAAGACTATAATTATGGGTCGATTCATTAAAAACTGGAAAGAAGATAGGAAAGAAATGAATTTTTCCAATTCGATAACAACTTTACATGGTTGGGTTCTAAACTGCCGCCATGAATTAAAAGCTGTTGGAGAACCTACAAAACTTAAATGAAAGGAAAAATATTTTATTATACATTTTTTATCAGAATACATACACAGTGGTTAATTTGATTTTTAACAAAAAAAAATGAAAAATTAAATCAAATCACGGATATCAGATTAATGAAAATGAAAGTTTCATATCAGCAACTGAATCTAAAGAAATCAATTGCTAAGTGATTTCAAGCACTGTGTACTTTGAGCCCATTAATCAAATACATTATTATCAGTTTAAAATCTTATAAATCCCATAAAAACAATCCAAAAAAAGAAAAACAGATTGCAAAAAATAACTGAAAACATATTAAAAAAGATCTCAATATATCCAAAAACATCCAAAATAAAAAACAGATCGCAACAATATAGATCTAAAAACTGATCCCAAGAACAACAATAATAAATATATAAGAAAATCGCATATTTTCATTAGAAAATTAAAGAGAAACTTAAAAAACAAATCTTGCATTCGCGAATATATATGCAGAATCCAAAAATAGATTACCATTTATTGATTGAGGAATCTCATAAAACGTTGATGGTGTCGGGCGTGATTGTCTCGCCGGGATAGTCAGTGAACACAGTGGGGTCCCCGCGATGCAGTCTAAAAGGGGGCATCTAATGCTGCGACGTGATAATTGGATTCAAAACAGGGTTCTCCGCCGCGTAAGGAGAAAGCGAAGAATCGTTCATCTGCAAAGACATCACCGGGCCTGAAAGAGCGACTTGATTTAGTTAGAAGACTCTGGCGAAAACGGAGATGCCAAATTGAATTACATAAGAAACAAATTTTGAAAGGGATGATGGAATTCTTCTCATGAAAAGCAGCGAGAAAAGAAGCCGAGAGGGAGAGGCGTGTTTTGTGAGAGGCAAACCCTAGTTTCTTAGACAAAGGAACAAATAGAAAAAAGATCCTTATTTATATTGGTTAAAAAAATTCTAAAAGGTAGTATTTTAACCCGAACTATTCGAGATTAACACATCATCTGCAAGAAGACGACATGTGTCATCCGAAACAACCTCTAATTGACACATAGGCTAGGGTGTTAACAAGATTAACAAATAGGTGGATATTACATATGGATATTTTGGTCTGTATCACAATCATTTTCCTAACTGTAAGTAAGATTTGAATTTAGCACTGTACTTGTTTTATGGTAGCCATATATGTGTATTTATTTGATGTATTTGAAATAATTGAAAGTACCCTAACGATCGATGTGGACAAATTTTTTTATGTGTGTAGCTGCATTTATTACAGAAAATATGTGAATTGTTAATAAAAAATAGCTATTGATGTTGTTGAATATTAATTGAGATGTGGGTGCATTATTATTCTTTAAGGTATGTAACAAATTTTGTATACGAAATTGCACCAGGTTTTGTACGTTGACAGAGTCGAACTATATATGCGAGGGTCAACGAGAACTTGTCCAACGATCAAGACTTGGACAACAACTTTACTAAAGCAAAGGCAGAAGCTTGAAATAGAAGCACATGGTTTCGACAGCGGATTCCCAGACAAGCGATATAAGCCAAGTGATGAGGAGTTACGAAGTGCACAACCAGTAGTACAAAATGAAGACTTGATTTGTGAAGAGAGATACAAAGGCAGTGACGTACATCTGTACGCAGATAAGTTTATTGCCAAGGCAAGTCTCATGGCGACTACTATGGTGGGTATTATGATGATGGTACAAAGGACTCCGCCACACGTGTTTGACGATCCGCACTTCAAACGAATCATTCAAACTGCACAGTGTCTTTGTTGCAATGTTGACGGTGGAAATCCCGATGGATCACCTGCCCCTACACATTCCCGTGGCACTGACGATGATGATGAGTTCTGGGGGCATCCTGAACGAATTGCATTATTGGAACAGATGGAGCGAGATGCTTTGATGAGTGAGGAATTGAAGAGAAGATGAATGATGGATCGAGCTTCAGCATTGGTTTAACGCAAGAGGTATGAATTGAGATGGTTGTGTGAAAAATAACATTTATAATAATTGAATAAGATATTTTTAATTTTTTTACCTTTACTGATTCAATTTTTTTCCCTTTTGTTTTGAATTAAATTTAATTTTGATGAATTAGGGTGCACAATATGAGCAATCGTCCGATGAAACGGAGGGCCAAACTAGTAGGATGAGTAAGGCACGTATTTATAATGCTTATATATCGTTTATTGTATTAGTAGATGTGGCTTTATTGTGCATTTATTTAGTGTTATGTGGTGTTTTGATGTTTGTCAGGATACCGGTCGTGATCAATTTTCTGAGCCTACAAATGTGGCACGACTAACGAAGAAGTGCAAACGACCAGCGGTTGGCCAGAAGAGGAATAGCAAAAGGGCAAGTTATCTCACCTACGGATTTACATTCCGCTGATTTGCTACTATATTGTAGAAATGTTGTTATTACTTTAATAATTTTAAGAATACTGGAAGATTTAAGGTAAGGCCATATTAATTTTTGAATTTTGTTGTTGATTAACAGGATAGAAGTTCTATTGGAATACTTGATACAATTGATGTCGGAGGCGTTGGCATAGAGAATACGGGATTGGCAGTTGGGAAGCCAAATCGGCGTAGATTGGCGCGTAATTTTGTATGTTTATTTTAGTACTATAATGTTTTTATTAATTTTTTTGATTGATTTTGGCGTTGTAGCTTGCAATAACCGACGTGAACTAATTGAAACACATTTTGTGAATTAGGGTGGCGAATGTGATCAACAAACTGATGGAGCAGGTGCAGTTGGCATTCAAGAGCAGCAGTCGACTGCGAAGGATGTCAGGACTATTCGACAAAAAAGGCAAGAATATGAGTGTATAGATTTAAAAAATTATGCCCTTATGTACAATTTGACTCATGTCTAGTGAAATATACAATGCAGCTCATGAAGAAATATATATATATATATATATATATATATATATATATATATATATATATATATATATATATATATATATATATATATATAAAATATATAAGATTACTAAGTATTACAAATGGAAAAAAATATTGATCTATAACACTTTTCCATGTTAAGAACCTAATTAGCAGTATGCTAATTAGAACCCACTAATGTTGAAAACATAATTAACTCTAAGGAAATCTATACTATGTATGGTGATTGTTGATATCTGCTTGGTAGCGGTTTTCTGTATTTGAACTAATTGAACACATATTGTGAAATAGGGTGCGAAATGTGGTCGACGAACGGATGAAACGGGTGAAGTTTGCATTGAAGAACAGCGTTCGGGTGTGACGGGTGGCAAAACTGTTCAAATTGAAAAGGTAAGAATCTAAATTTGTATAGTTAACAAATTACTATATAATTAAAAGTGTGCTTAATCCTATTTGATATAATTGTATGATAGAATATAATTAACAGTATGCTGAATTGTGGTTGATTTAAATATGTGCTAGAATCTGTTTAACAATATGCTTATTATATATTAAGCACTATGCTAATTATTTTCATTGCGTCCTATAATATAAAGTAACAATTTGCTTAATTTGTATTTGATTTAAATGTTGAATGCATGTTAAAAAGTAGAATCGCTAAGAAAGAATAGTATTGTTATTTTCGTTACTGACGAATCGTTGGTAAATGAGCAATTTTTAAACTAAATTTTAATTATTATAGTAAAGAAGAGTTGGACAATAATAGTTATTTGGAAATTATATTTGGTAGTTTGATAATTGTATTTGATATGAATGTATGCTGGTACTATGAGATTGCATTTTGTAGTTAAAATCTGATATAATTGTAGTTGAAATCTGATATAATTGTAGTTGAAATCTGAAATAATTGTTTTTGAAATGTGTTTGTGGGCAACAAACTGATGGCTCGGTTGCAGTTGGCATTCAAGAACAGCGGACGGGTGTGACGGTTGCCAAAATTAGTTCAAAGAAAAAGGCAAGAATCTGAGTTTGTAGATTTTGTAAAATATTTGATATGTACAATATCAAATAACAGTATGCATAGTTGTATTTGATATAAAAATATGCTAGAATATTGTGAAAAGTTTTCTGGATATTTGACAGTACGCTTACTTAATCGTCTGCTAGAATATATTGAAATGGTAGGCTTAAATGTAAATGTATGCTAGAATACCTTTAACATTTTGCTTACCTAGTACTATGCTAGTATTTATTTAACAGTATGTTACTTAGTTGTATGCTAAAATATAGTGAAGTAGTATGCTTAAATGTAAATGTATGCTAGAATGCTTTTTACAGTTCGCTTGTTATGCTGTAATTTAATTAACATTATGCTTAACTAGTTATATGCTATAAATATTGAAATAGTATGCTTAAATGTGAAATGTATGCTAGTATATTTTTAACATTTGCATACTTAATGTCATGCCAAAAATATTGGACAGTGTGTTACGTATATTTAACAGTTTGCTTATTTTTGTGGTTGATATAAAATGTATGCTATAATATAGTTAACAGTATGCTTAAAATGTGTTGAGGGGGAGAAATTGAAAAATGTTGTCGGTAAAAAATGCCGTCGGTAAGAAATACCATCGTATGCTATAAATAAGATTATATTTTAATATTTATACATTGCTAGGATGTTATCCATGGGCAGCCGTCTGGCGCAGCGGACGCCAAGTGCTTCAGGAAAGGGAAGGATGTTTTGGTCGATGCCCGCCGTAAGCAAATAGCAGAAGTTGGTGAGGTATGTTATAACAAAACTGTCGATTATTCTTTACATTTTTTGTACAAGTTGTAGTGATTTGTTTTTATATATATGCTATATTAGAATAGTATTTCATGCAATTTTTGTAAAGAGAACGATTATATTTATCGCCAATTAAATTCTCTTATTTTTGGGGGGTTATTACTAAATATTTGCAGAAGCAATTGGTAGTTCCAACACACCAAATGGTGCGTAGGAACCAGAATGAGCTGAAGCAGACGAAAAAGTTCTCGTCACCATTCATTCGCAGACGAATTGAGATGACAGAAGATTTGAATAAAGGCGAAATAGATCTTTATTTTTGGATAATGCACAATGAAGATGCAGATTCGTTAATCTGCACTCAGTCATATTTCGTTATTGTTTTGAGTACATTTATGCTTGTAAGTGAAATTCATTTGAATTATTAATTTTATTTTTTTTGTAATTATTCCTGCAGGAACGAAGTTTTATACTCTAACGATCGGGTTGAACTAAGACAACATGAGCTGAAGACAATAGGTGTTACATCCTTTGTGAACACTCGTGTTTTAGACATTTAGAGCACAATAATGAACCACAATGAACGATTACGGGCACCCAGTTCACCATGCAAATCTCTCTTCACTACAGACCCATGTGTAAGTCTCGGTAAAATTTAGAATCATAAATAATTCCTTGTGTGTTAGCCTAATATGTTCATATTGTATGTAATAGTGTTATATTATTGTTGATGCACATCCGACATGGAGTATGGAGAGAAGACGGAGCAAGTTTTTCGAAAGGCTGAGTGAGGAACTAAAGCACACAAATGGGATGCGGCTTGACAATATTGACGTGGTAACTATTTGTTTCAATTAGAAATAAAAATTTTGTTCTAAAATCAGTTTAAATTTTTTATTTACACATATAATGATGTGGTAACTACTCGTTCAATGCAGTTCTTTTTTCCCGTGTACCATGCATCGCATTTTTACTTGGTGGCTTTGAACTTTTTCCTATTCAAAGATCAGCCCCCTGGCTCTTTGTTTTCACATCGAGAATTATTTGATTTCGCCATATCCCCTCTTTTTTGTTTTGAGAATAAGGAGGTTTAGGACTGATATAGTAGAAAACTCAATTGTAATGGATTCCGGGTCCATAGAGGATAAATATGGGGAAGTGCCAAAATTACTGGTATAGACATTATTGAATTGAATTTAAATTTTCATCTTGGAATTTTTAAAGTTGTTGTATATCTAAACAATCGCAATGGATTTCTGTGTACAGAGGGATATATTTGTAGAATACTTGGTGATGAATGGCTTAGGGGCGAAAGCAACCGGGCTCGGTAGATCATGGATCTTAAGGTTGAAAATGTGGTGGAGAGATAAAACAAATCAGCATGATTGTGCGATATATGTGATGCGTCACATGGAGACGTACATGGGTGAAGGTGTTCGTGGTTGGAGGTGTGGGTTCAAAACAAAATCTCCGACCCAAATGCTATATTTAAGAGCTTAGTAGTATGCAGTAATACTTACGTCTGTGAACAACGTACACGCCAGCCAGAATAAGGAATTGGCACTCCTGCATTACCAACTAGCGTGTGAAGATAATGAGATTGACGTGTCGTAATTTCTTGTGAATCGTTTGTTTGATGTTAACGTAGTTGATGTGTAAGCATCGGTATTTAATATTTTTGGTATCAGCATTACGTTTCTTGCTTTGGTACGTTTATTTTAAGTAAGTTGTGGTGTTTTAACTCGATGTCGTTATGTTAGAACTCTGGGGTGAAATATTAGTGGTGAACAGAAATTGTTGGTGTGAATTGAAGGAGTTTGTGCTTTGCGCACCGGTGGATGTTTCGTGTTTTTTTTTATGGTTATTAATTTTTTGTTCCATGTGTTTGTTTGCATCAGTATTCTTATATTAGTATTTGATTTTTGCTGATGCTTCTTATTCAGGTTGGTCTTGTTATATAATTTTCATGTAAAGTTGATATGATAATATTGTGGAAATGCTAATCTTTCAGGGATTTTATGTAATTTTTGGTTATGGGTATCATGCTGCCACAAATAATTTGCTTGTAATGGGCATTTTGCTTTTTGCATCTATGAATAAAGGTGAATTAATATTCGGTATTAAATGATAATTTCCAGGATTGCTTAAATGTAAATGTATCTAAATAGTATGTTTAAATGTAAACGTATGCTAGAATACATTTAACAGTTTGCTTACCTATTATTATGCTAAAAATATATTGGACAGTGATAATTTTAAGGTTTGTCTATCTTTTAATATGCTGTATAATGCATTCATAAAATGTATGGTTTGTTCAAATAACTTATTTCAATATTCAGATTATCCTTATGTCCAGTTTCATTAGAAAGGCATCATGTTAGCCTAAAAGCACCTGCTGATATCATAACTGTTCCACAATTTTCTATTTCACTGTTGACTCATTGCTCTTTCGTCCTACAAATGGTGGCGGATTTATAGCTTAGTGTGGGGGGCCACGGCCTCCCCAAAAATTTTCGAAAACCATACTATCATATGCGATTATTTGATTTAGTTTGTATAATTATAAACGACCTCTCCAAATTTACATGTGCTTAAGTTGGTGTAGTGGTTAGTGTTCCTTTTGTATTGTCAAAATGTGTGGGTTCAAACCCCACCACCATTAATTCTTTAAGCCTTTTTCTCTTTCATTATATTTTTTTTTGCCAAAACTTGTCCCCTTCTTAAGCTTTTTTCTCTTTCCTTTCATTATTTCAAAAGCTTATTTCTCTTTCATTTTATTTTATTTTGCAAATCTTTCAAACCCCATAGTCCCTTATTTCTTTTTCTCTTTCCTTTTATTTTTTGAGAAAAAACTTGATAAATAGCCTCTTATTTCTCAATTCTTTTATTATTTCCTTTTTTTAATAAAAATCTTCATATCCCTATAGCCCCTTATTTATTTTTTCTGTACCTTTATTTTTTGTAAAGCTTTTTCAATCCCTATAGCCCATTATTTTATTTTTCTTTCCTTTTATATTATTACAAATAATTTATTTACGGCTTCCCCAAACACAAAAGTCTGGATCCGCCCCTGCCTACAAACACACACAAATATGTAAATGTGCTGTAGACTTCGATAAGCTTGTGTCGCCTAGACTTCGATTAAGAAGCAACACACTTTAAAGAGCCGTGAAGCAAAACTTAAACAACAAATATCAACAAACGAAGCCTCTTTTCATGAAGCGTCCTTTCTCGATTCTTCAGGCATCAAGGACAATGATCGCAACGAAAAGAACAAAAGCTGAAAAATCACGAGTAGCAAGCAAGTCCGTTAAAATGAAAAGAGAACACAATAATTACACACAACTCAATAAGAAACCGAAAAAACAAAAATAATAACTTTAGTTGGCGTCAATATTTGACTGACACTACATGCAACTATTTCTATAACTTACTTGAAGAACCATTAATAATTAAAATAAAAAGATAACAATTAAATGATTTTAACTTTAGTTGGTGTCAATATTTGACTGACACTACATGCGACTATTACTATAAATTACTTCAAGAATCATTAATAATTAAAATAAGAAGATAACAATTAACGGAACATGTGATTTAATTTGCCTGCAACTCACTAGAGATTAATTTGCATGAGAAGCCTCGTGTTGGAGACAATGTCATCTGCACAAAATGAGATTCATAACATGAAGTTATATATGTCAAAAACAGGTGATAAGTCTAAAAAGTTGGGTGAAGTGTAGAGTTTTCGTGGTGTTGAAATGAATCAACGGGTTCATGGCTTGGTATTATCGGAATTCGATTCGATTGAAGTATTAAATGTGTTTC
>BMAC01000033.1:2331024-2352994 GCA_014905375.1 Phtheirospermum japonicum | reverse complement strand
ATCACTTTTCGTGATTTGTGTCGGAGTATTATTCTTCTCTTTTTTTTTTTCTTTTTTTTTGTATAAGCAACTCAAAACCCGAAGCCCACAATAGATTTCCCTCACATTTCTCGTCAACTAACAACACACCCTCTCACCTCACAATTTGCAAAGATACAAGAGCTAAAATCGAGTTCGGCTAACAAGAAATGGGATAAAGGCTCAAGGGGGCTCGTCTGAGATTTTTAAGTAGCTTACATATATGAATATGGCCGGAACAAGGGTGATATATGTGCCTCGAGGTCATTTTCGAATTCAATCATGTACGAGCAAAATCAAACCTCCTCAATGCAATTTCCATAAAAATGCAAGCAAGCCGATAAATCACACAAGGCTACTCACTAGTTTGCACCGAATTTGGGAGCGAAATCAAAAGAGCTTTTCGAGCTTTGCAATCTTTTCACGAGAAAATGTTGATTATCTATATATAAAGGCGGTTTTGGACGAAGCACAAAAATTCAACCCCTTACACAAGGGGCTTAAGACATGCAAAAACTCGACAAGTAAACTATTCAAACTTCAAAGTATGAGGAATTGTTCTAACATGTAATAACGACTCAAAAGACACAAAAATAGACTTAACCATATAAATGCGCAAATAGTAAGCGTCACTTCGCCAAGGCTCGATTTAAAAACAACAAAACATGCTTGATAAAACCCGGACCCTAACCACCTACCCACCCCACACTTAAACCATGCGATACCCGCATTTTAATGAAAACCAAGTAAAAGGAGGGTGAATAGAAACTTCCTTAACCAAGCGAGTTTTGGTCGAGTTCGGTGGGGTCCACTTGAGTATCTAAGCAATCCAAGCAAAAACCAAGCATGGCTAGTATCTCTCGGCTTCATGAACGCTACTAACTTATCAAATCGCCCAAGGTTGAAGTCGAAAAACCAAACCTAAAAATAAAAAAGAAAACCACACGAAATCAAAACAAAATATATTTTTTTTATTTTTCAATTTTTCAAATGTTTTTGGATTTTTGAATTTTTGAATGTTTTTGGATTTTTCAATAAAAGAAAGAAAGAAAGAAAGAAATGGAAAGAACTTGGGTTGCCTCCCAAGAAGCGCTTGTTTTACGTCACTAGTTCGACGTACTCCCTTTTCGATCAAGGTGGGAAGATAATGGGAGGGTCCATCAAAATGATCTCCTCCTTGTCGGGAGGCTCCACTCTTTGGAACGTCCTTGGCGCATTGCATAGCTCATATAAGATCCGCCAAATAGCAAACATTCCGAGCGGGCAATCGACATTCGTCTCGGTCAGGTCCTCGGGTGGAATGGTGATCTTAAAGTGACCCGAAGACTCACAAAGAAACGATAGGAGTAATGGCCGGCTAGCTTCTTCAACCTTTTATCGACAAACGAGGGAGGGAAATGATCTCTCTTGGTAGCCATTCTTAACTTTTTAAAATCGATGCACGTCCTCCAACCCATTGTAGCCCTCGTGGCCAACAATCCCCCTTCTTTATCCTTAAGAGCTAACAAGCCGCTCGTCTTGGGCACCAAGTCAATGGGCTTCACCCATTCGCTTTTGGACATTACGAACATCAAGCCCTTCAATAGCAACCTCCTCATCCCCGCTCTCACTATATCTCCAAGACTCGAATTCAAAGCGCTAACTCCCTCAACCACTCCCGGTATCCAATCAATAGCACTTTTAAGAACATCAACCCCTTTAACCATCCTCTCCTCATTTTCTTCTCGGTGGGGGTTCGCAAGGATAATAATCGACTCGATCTCCTCATACTCCTCAAGATAATCGTTAATTTTTCCAAGCTCATCATCAATAACCCCCACCCCCCCCTCTAAAAAGTCGTCGTTGCCCCCAACGACACATCGAGAATCATCTTCACCCAAAACGGGGTCAAATAGAGGCACAACGGGCTCATCAAGAAGAACAAGGGGCTCATCCTCACAAAATCCCTCTATATCGATAACCGGGCTAACCACCTCCTCATTAGTCTTGGCCTCCATATACGCTTCTTCGACTAACTCTTGAAGCATGTCCATGAGTAAGGAATCCGCATGAGCTCGTTTAAGCATATCAATATCGCTCGCAACTTGATCCAATGTAGCATCAAGAGCGTCACACTTAGCATTAATAGCACCACACTTAGCATTAAGAGCACCACACGTAGCATTAAGAGCATCACACTTAGTGATCAACACATTTACTTCTTGCAACATGGCCAAGAGAGTCGGATCGGGTGGTGGAATAGGAGCATGCACCGGAATATCAAAGGCGGGAAGGGCGTTTTGGTCATTAGAGCTCAAACTTCCAAAGTACGCATACGGGTTGGAGTCATGAGTGCCATAGGTGGCATCAAATGAGGCATAATCGAAATTAGAAGTGAGAGAGCCATCGTATGGGTCGGGATTCGGGCTCGGCATACTCGGATAATTCTGTGGAGCACCATAGCCATATGAGCCGGAAGTCGGGGCTTGCTCGTTCGGATAGGAGTATGGAGCTTGCACGTTCGGATAGGAATTTGGAGCTCCATAACCATTCACGCCCGAGAAACTATCAAACCCGACATGGTTTGCACCATGCCCTCCCATGCCGGGTTGCCCATATCCATATCCACCATTGGCAACGTGGTTTGCACCATGCCCTCCCACGTTGCCAACTCCATTATACATCGATCCAATCCCGACATGGTTTGCACCATGCCCTCCCATGTTGGGAATGTATCCACCATAATTATAAGCACCTTGCATACTAAACAAAAAACGTTAAAGAACAAAAGAAAGCCAAAAACACAAAGAAACAACAATCAAATCGAAAGCCTTAACCAAGCCGAGTCGCAACGGCGCCATTTTGAAGTGTAGTTTTCGTGGTCAAGATTGTGAACAAGGTTCATTGGCTTGGTATTATCGGAATTCGATTCGATTGAAGAGATTCAATGTGTTTCAAGCTTGAAAAATAAAGGAAAAATGAAAATAAAGCAATTAAAATAGCTAAACTATCCTAGAAATTGAAAGTGCAAGTGGTAGAATGCCTCGTCGTATGCCTCAAATAGAAAATGCAAAGCAAATAATGAAAACAAGCAAGAAAATGCAATGTTTCACCAAGTACAAGCATGCAAGCACAAGGTACAACTATGCATAAAAACTCAAATAAAAGCAAATTGACAAAAATTGAAAGCATGGATGGAAAGAGCATTGCAAGTTGACATGAAAGTTTGAAACTTTAAGAAAAATAACAAGAAACAAAGCCTAGATCTAGGATTAAGCATGAAACAAAGCATAAAAATAAAATTGCAAATAAAGCATGTGAAAAACTCAAAATCAAGACGATCCAAGAGCCGATCTATGACCTAGATGTGTCACTCATCTAGATTCCATAGCCAATTCATATGTTTCATCATGAATTCAAGGTGCTAAGGCTAAAAGCATGAAATGAAGAAAAATGCATGAAACATATGAAATTACTTGAAATTAAACAAATCAAGGACTTGATCTATGATCTAGATGTCTCACTCAACTAGGATTCATAGCCAATTCACAAGATCAAGCACAACTTCTAATACCTAAGGCAAAAAGCATAAAACAAATGAAGAACAAAATAAGAAATTAAAAGAAACCTTACTAGAATTAAAGAGAGAATCCAAAAGTTTGATTGAAATTGCAAGAAAGTAAAGACCCAAGGGAGTACTTGAATCCTTCTTGAGCTTACAAACCCAAGGCAAAGCTTGAAAATTAAATCTAGAGAGAGAAATTAAGTCCCAAACCCAAGCTTGGGTTGGGAGGAGGTGTTTTACAAAATGAAAGAGAGGTTCTATTTATACAAGTTAATTAGGGGTAAATGGGTCAATTATGACATAAGAGCTTGGATTTCCATGCATTGACTAAATTTGACCCAAAATGGTCAAAATAGACCATTTGGGTCGAGTTGGGCTCGATTGGCTCGGCAAAATTGCAAGGTGGCTCGGAGATGGGCGAGATGGCTCGGCGCTGGGCAGGCTGGCTCGGTCGCTGTCGGCAGGCGTGGGCGGACACGTGCGGGCATGGCCGAGCATTCTCGGCAGGCAGGGTCGGCAGGCGCACGCAGTCGATCGACTGCTCTCGGCAGGACGGGCGTGGATGGCCACTCTCTGGAGTTCAGTCGAGCCGACCGCTCGTCAGTCGATCGACTGCGCTCGGCAGTCTCGGCAGTCTCGGCAGGCGTGGTGCGCAGGACCCGGCAGGCGTGGGCGCTGGCTCTCGGCAAATGTGCGCGGGGACTAGGCGGGCGTGGCCGGTAGCGCTCGGCAGCGGCCGAGCAGCTGTGCGCGGGACTCGCCTTGGCTCGAGCCAAATCGAGCCAAGGGCCAATTTTCACCTTCTTTTTGCCTTCTTATCAAAACCAAACACAAATAACCCCCATCCACAAATTAGTTGAACTCATTTAACCATTTTAAGTATAGAATCAACAAGAAACACGAAAAGAACAACAAAACGAGAAAARAAGTGAAAACCTAACAAAACTCGACTAAAAAACTACTAAAATTAACATAAAATCCTAATTAAAAACACTAGACAAACACCACAATTACATGCAAAACATTGGGCTACTAAATAAAGGGGGTACTAACCTCAAAGAGAGATCAACGACCTGAAATTACTTCCGAACTCGTCACAGCGACCTCTAAGACCTCCACAATCGTCACAGCGACCTCGCCGATCCTGCAAAACAACGCCTAGAACGGGCCGGATTTCGAGCCCGTTAAGGCCCTCCGACGCTTAAGTTAATAAGCGAAATCAAACTCTTCTCTCTCTCTTTCCAATGTAAATAATGCCGTCAAATAATAATAATGGCGTTAGTTATTAATAAGAGGCATACACCCCTTTATATAGAGATAGGAGAAATCTTCCACTATCTAGGGTTACCTTACATAAACATAATTCCATTCATACCATGACTCTTTCACCATAGAGATAGGAGAAATCTTCCACTATCTAGGGTTACCTTACATAAACATAATTCCATTCATACCATGACTCTTTCACCGACTCTCAATTGGGACTCTTCTCATATGATAAGTTCCCATAAACATGAAACTTCTCAATATATTACCGAAATAAGCCCGGGCATACAGCCCACTAGGCCCATACACATATTTAAACTTTCAATCAAGCTCAAATACTCAGCCCAACCCACCAGAGATCACGACCCTATATGAGAACTCATCCTCATACTACAGGTCGCTACTCCAGACACATCAACTCGCTTACTTTTAAGGAACAGCCTTCAGCTCGCTCACTTCTCAAAGACATAACATAGCTCGCCCATCTTCCAAGAGGCACACCCTCTCCTAAAGATAGGACCACTTTCCACAAATAACCATATACATCACGTAATATCATATATAGACATTTTGGTCCACATCAGCTAGTCCCCCATGTTCTAGCTGATTGAGGTATGAAATCAGGTAGGATATGTGAACATGAAATCAAACAAACACAAACAGCACATGCACAAAAATCATCACTCTACCTCATAAAATCATATTTCAGAATTTCCCAGCTCGATCTCATCGAGCAACAATATCAATAATCCATTATAGATCATTAATCACACCTGCGACCTACAAAAGGCCGACGCACCGAGCTCACTCTTTCGATTACCTTCTGAAAAACAACCTCAAGCCTTTAATCAAATATCCTTCAACTATGGCAATCTGAATCACACAATCATTAACTTACTGAACGACCTCATGCGCACAAGTCCCCAAGTTAAATCTCAAGATTTTACACTGGGCGACCTGAAAATATACCACTCCTTCAACGACCTGCAGCCACAACCAGCCTCAATAATTCAAAATCGCAATCATAAACGAACCATAAAGTCAAGACACGCCCTCTCCTTTATATCCCATCTCTTTTAAAACTTCATTAAATGCTGCCTGCCCCTTTGTCGGACACGCGTCACGCCCTCATTTTCTCGGAGTATAATAAATTCAGTGGGCCTGAAAATTAATGGCCCAAAACTTTCCCTGAATAAACCCTACTAACTCCCGCTCCTATCTGTCCCATTAGATTTCCGCCTCCTAACACATAAAACCTTTTCACCTCCTTCACTCTACCACTTTACGCCATTCCAATTAAAAAATCACCATTTTCACTCTGCAAAAAAGCTTAACTACTCACGATCGTTCAAGGATCTCACATCATTCCACTGTTKACCAACGACCTACAGCTCGTCAAAAATGTGTAYGTCCCRAGATCTCCTTAAATAACAATTTTAATCATACTGTTAGATCTACAATTGCATTTGCTGAGATATATTTGTTCTGTGTTACCCCTCCCCTGAATATATTTTATTTTTCGATGGTATCAGCGTCCCCCACCGATAATTCACAAAATTCAACTCTTTCCCCTAATTCCGATCCCTTTGAGAACCCTTTTATGATCGAAACTAGGCAAAAACAACCCCTCTTACCTTCTTCCGGCCTCCGCGACGAGCCAGAAGGTGATGTAAACTGGTTGGAGCTTCAAGCCCAAACCATAGCCCTCTCTGAAACTCAAACCTCAAGAGACAACCTCTTCGAAATTCCATCATCTTCATCGTTAGCCCTTACACCTATTCCAGAGGGTATCTCTCTACCCATATCCAATAAGCCTCCACCCTGCGAACACTTTAGGGAGAACCCTGTAACTGTAGCCCCTTCCCTATCCATCAGCGACCTACCTTTCTCTTCCCACACAACCAAAGAAATTAAACACAACTATTGGATACTACCCGAACGTCCCAAATTAGAGAAATTTAAGAGAATTATCAATATCCCTAAAACCGCCAAGATGGTCTTGCCCGAAGGGCCACACATAGACCCCCTGCGACCTCCGCCCAACCACATTACCCTTTTTGACACACTACTAGTAGCGGGGTTTAGGTTTCCAGCTCACCCCTTCTACATCGAAATCTCCAACCTGTACAACATCTCACCTTTACAATTAACCCCCAACTCTATGAAGTATCTGACGGGATACCTCTTACTGTGTGAATATTACAACACCAATCCCGACCCAGGCTTCTTCCACTTTTGCTTCCAGATAAAATATCAACAAAACTCTTTCTATCTCTCCACTCGATCGGGGTTAGCTCGCTTTCTTATAAATCCTCCCAACAAAGTCCCCGAGTGGAGAAAGAACTTCTTCTTTATCTATAACACTGAAGATTGGCCTTTCATAACCGAACTAAAAAACCGTACTCCCAAACAATGCAAGCCAACCACCTCCAAAGAGTGTCCCCGTCTATACAAAAAATAATTTGATCAGCTCGAAGAATGGAGCAAACACCCATTCGATATAACACTCCTCACCAGCCGATCCGACATGTTCCGCTACGTGGGCGTTGACTCTCGCCCAGTGGCACCAGATCTCGCCATCACTGATGATGAATTCGGTAGGTGCTTTAGGTTTCATAATTCCACCTCACCATTTATAGCATAAACCAAATAATAACAATCTCTCCATTTAATGCAGTGGCCTTCATCAAGAACTGTGCGGCGACCCGCACGGAAGAGGAACAAAAATAGCCCTCCCCTCAATCCAAAGCTCGCCCTGTTCCAGCTCCGGCCAACGCAAGCGAGGCCACACAACAGGCCTTTGGGGCAGCCAGCGGTGAAGAGGAAGAGGTCCAGTTAATCAAGCGACCTAGCAAAAATAAAGGCAAATGTCCTCTTCATGATGCTCCTAAGAGCCCGGCGGCAAGGAGCCCAAGCCCCAGCCCGCCAGAGCAGAAGAAACGTCGCCTCCGCAAGGGCCCGATGCCAATTTCGACTAGCGCATCTAGCCTGAGCAAAGTGTTAACAAAGCTGGATGATGCCGACGACGTCGAAGATCTTCTCAGCGAGCACGCCCTTAAGTAGGTATAAACAAAAGATCCTTGCCCATAACTCATTCCATAACTCATTTAGCTATAGACCAATACTCACAAAATGTAATGATTGCAGCTGAAGCCTCTGTTCGCTAAATTTTCGGAGGAGTTCGTAGCTCGTTCGTCGGCGAGCGACCTCCAGAAAACCATTGACGAGCTAACTACCCAAGCTGAACAGCAAACCCGGCAGGTTTCACTGACACAAGGGGAGTTGGACAGAACACTCCAATTGTTGAAGGCCCGTGATGAGGAGATAGTCATTTCCAAGAGCCAGATCAACAGCCTGAAGGACGAGGCCACTCGCGTGAATAGCGAGCTAAGCAAAAAGACAGAAGAGCTTAGCAAAACAACAGGAGAGCTCGCCCTTCATCAACAAAGGCTCCCAGAACTCCTCAAGACAGCTCGGGAAGAGGGTGTAACAGAAGGTCACCAGAGTTTCCTCCTCAGCGAGCTAGGCATAAAGTTCATTGAAGCCTATCGACAAGAAGTTGTGAAGGCATACGAGAAGTCTTTCATCTACTTCGGGCTGATGGTAGGTGGTGCTGCAGAATGGGTCAGTTCAGCGGCCAGCATGATCAAAGAGGAGATCGCTGCTCTAAAAATCTCCTACTCCCCTAACGCGGAGGCTCTCATCAACAAGATGCAGCCGTTTAGCATCTTCAAAGGCGACTGGAAACAGCCCATTGATGCTAAGTGGTGGTTATCCTGCCAGAGTCGGGCGGCCTTATCTGCGGGAGCTCATGCCGAGCTGAAGACGCCTCTAGACGATCTACTACCTACACCAGAACCGGCCAACACTTATGCGCCCGAGCTAACTGTCACCCCGGCATCTGAGTCAGCCCCCACATATCACCCTGCCACAATTTCTAAAAAAACTGTTTAAACATTTATCGCTTTCTAGCTCGTAATTCCTGTATAAACACTTGTCAACTGTATTTGTCATTCGATTTAGTTACTCTTACTATCATTCTCCATTATTGCAAATAAGCAGTAATATCCATTAGACTATCCATCTGGAAATATGCAAGAATAGATCTCGAGCACATAAAAACACATTACCTCGCAATATTTCAACAACTATCCATCACAGCCATAAAAAAAACTGGCGCAAACAACAATTCAATCAATAGAAATAGCTCGCCCAACTATGTCATTACCCAACTTTTCAAACAACTTGCGGGAGAGGTGTCCTCCAATTCCAGAGTTATCCCTCTCCTCGCCATAATAATCACAAAAACACAATTTTCTCAAGCCATTTGACCGAGAGAGATGTACTAACTATCTTCTCCCATCATAACATCCACAAAAATCACTTCTTTCAATAGTTCGCTTGGTCGGGAGAGGTATCCTCCGGTCCAGAGTCACCCTTTCCTGCACCATAACAACCTTACAAACTTTTAACAAATCACGAGGTCGGGAGAGGTGCCCTCCAGCCCAGAGTTATCCTCTCCTGCACCATAAAACACTTACAAACTTTTTACAAATCACGAGGTCGGGAGAGGTGCCCTCCAGCCCATAGTTACCCTCTCCCACCATAAAAACTTATAAAAGCATATTAGCTCGTAGAAAGAGTATGTAACACAACTATCTTTTCATCAAAACAACTTTCCCAACTCCACTTCTCATATTATTCAAATATTTGGATAGCTCGCGGGAGAAGTGCCCTCCGACCAGAGTTACCTTTTCCCGCTATAAAAACTTACAAACTTTCAATCAATCACTAGGTCGAGAGAGGTGACCTCCGGTCCAGAGTTACCCTCTCTCACCATAAACAAAAACTTCTGAAACAAGCATTAGGTCGAGAGAGGTGCCCTCCGGTCCAGAGTTACCCTCTCTCACCAAAAAAGAACTTAAAAAAATAACCACTTTCAACTACTCGCCTGGTCGGGGGAAGGGCCCTCCGATCCAGAGTTACCTTCTCCCACCATAAGCCCTTATAAACAAAATCCTTCGTCTTATCTTTCCCACACAAACTTTCTGCGGGAGAAGTGCCCTCCGACCAGAGTTACCTTCTCCCACGATCCACCCTCTATGCGTAATACTTCTTCAAATGGCACACGTTCCAACTTCGGGGTAAAATCTTCCCATCTGCACTTTCGAGTATGTATGCACCGCCTCGGAATACCTTTATCACTTTAAAGGGCCCAATCCAGTTTGGCTCCAGTTTCCTGGTCATCTTTAGAGCATCGACTCTTCTCCACACCAGATCGCCGACCTGAAAACAACGATGCTTAACACGTTTATTAAAAGTAGCTTGTACCCTTTGTTTATAATGTTCAACACGGGCTGCAACTTTCTCTCGTATCTCTTCAATCATTTCGATTGCTCCTCGAGCCAATCTCTCATTCTCCTCCATGTTAAATGTCGTTAAACGCTGCGAACCTCCAACTATCACGGTTGGAATGACCGCATCCATCCCATAAACCAAACTGAACGGCGACTCCCCCGTGGTGGTTCGCGGAGTCGTTCGATAGGCCCACAGGACAGACGTAAGCTCGTCTTCCCAGAGTCCTCCCGCTTTCTCCAATCGCATCTTAAGTCCTTGCACAATTATTCTATTAGTAACTTCTACCTGCCCGTTGGTTTGGGGATGCACCACAGAAGCGAATCGTTGCTTCATCCCCATATCTTTGCACCACTTCTGCATTTTTCGCCCATTAAATTGAGTCCCGTTGTCAGAGACTATCACTCGTGGTACTCCAAACCTGCAAAATATGTTATCAAAGATGAAGTTCATGATATGTTGCTCGCTTATTCCTGTTATGGGCTCAGCTTCCACCCACTTGGTGAAGTAATCAATGGCCACCACCAAGTTTTCTTTATTGCTCGGAGTCTTTGGGAAAGGACCAACTATGTCGATTCCCCACTGTGCGAATGGACACGGCGAGCTCATGAATATCATTTCTTCGGCCGGTATACTAATAACCGGAGCATGCATCTGACACTTTATACATGTTCGAACCAGCTCGCCAGCCATAGCTTTCATCCCAGGCCAAAAGAAACCTGCTCGCAGCGTAATGCCCACTAATGCCTTTCCCTTCGCATGATCTCCACAGTACCCTTCGTGTATTTCTCTCAACATCTACATTCCGCATTCTCTGGCCAAAAATTTAAGAAGAGGTCCGAACCGCGACCTTTTATACAATACCTCATTAATAGCGCAAAAACGAGCTGCAACTCTAGCCTCTTTTGTTGTCAATTTCTCTGCGCCCTCTTGCGCTTTAAGAAGAACATCCCAAATGGGTGATCGCCAATCATCCTTATCCTCAATCTCCATAACTTCTTCTCCCTTTTCTATGCTATTGTGGCTCAACTCCATCAATGTTATCCTGCGAGTGTCACAAGTCCCCAGTGCTCCGGCTATCCGAGCGAGCTGATCTGCCCGTGTATTTTCAGCCCGAGGCAGATGTTCTAACTTGAACTCCTCCAAACGAACCACTTCCTCTCGCAACTTACTCAGATACATCGCCATGCATTCTTCTTTAGCCTCAAAAGAATCATCAAACTGATGAGCTACCAGCTGGGAATCTGTGTAAGCCCATAACTTGTGCGCTCCTAGCTCGTCTGCCATTTTAATTCCTTGTAACACGGCTTCATACTCAACCTCATTATTGGACGCCTTATACCCTAATTTGATCGCAAACTCCAGATTCTCTCCGCCCGGGCTAACCAACATAATGCCCAGCCCTGATCCTGATACCATAGTCGATCCATCTGTATATACAAGGTCCACGCTTTTATTTCTTTATTCTTGTTGACCTGCCTCGTCATCTCCTGTAGGAAATCCGCCAATACTTGTGCTTTGATAGCCACCCTTGGCTCATAAACCACCTCATACTCACTCAACTCCACTGCCCACTTCACCAACCGCCCTGACACATTTGGATTGCCCAGGACTTGTTTGAGGGCCAAGTTGGTACGCACCTTCACTCTGTGGCTCAGGAAATAAGGCCTCAACTTCCTGGCCGTACAAATCAACGCAAACCCTCCTTTTTCCAGCTCGGTATACTTCAGTTCAGCTCCCCGCAGCATCCTGCTAATAAAATAAATAGGTTTTTGCAAACCCGCTTCTTCTCTTATCAGGACAGAACTCACTGCGAACTCCCCCACGGATATATATAAAATCAAATCCTCTCCCGGCATTGGTTTGGTCAGCAGTGGTATCTCTGCCAAGTATTTTTTCAGCTCGTCAAAGGCACTCGCAGCTTTCTATGTCCACTCGAACCTGGATCCCTTTCTTAGCGCCCTAAAAAAAGGGGACGCCCCACTCCGCCGACCTGGAAATGAAACGGCTAATACCTGCAATGCGCCCTGTAAGTACCTGCACATCCCGCACCGTACGAGGGTGCGACATCTCTAAAACAGCTCGTACCTTCTTTGGGTTCACTTCGATTCCTCGTTCCGTCACCATGTAACCCAAAAACTTCCCTGATCGCACTCTAAATGAACACTTCTTCGGGTTAAGCTTCATTCCATACTGTCTCAGGATAACGAACGTCTTCTTCAAATCTTCGACATGTGACTCTGCTTTTTTGCTCTTCACCAGCATGTCATCGACATAAACCTCCATGGTGGACCCCAGTAAATCCTTAAACATGCGATCCACCAGCCGTTGATAGGTCGCTCCTGCATACTTCAATCCAAAGGGCATGGACACGAAACAGTAAGTACCTGTGGAAGTAACAAAACTTACTTTGGGCTGATCCTCCTTTGCCAAAGGTATTTGGTGATACTCCTGCGAAGCATCCATCATACTCAACAGCTCGCACCCCGAGGTAGAATCCACCAACTGATCAATTCGCGGCAAAGGATAATGATCCTTAGGACATGCTTTATTCAGGTCACGAAAATCCACACACATCCTCCACTTCTGAGCTGGTTTTGGTACCATCACAACGTTAGACAAGTATTCTGGAAACTTAATCTCTCTTATGTGACCTGCTTTCAACAACTTCTGTACCTCTCCTTCAATCACCTTGTCCAGTTCTGACCCAAAATGCCTCCTCTTCTGATTTACCGACCTCGCCTTTGGATCCTCATTTAAATGGTGCTGCGCGACCTCTGGTGATACCCCCATCAACTCTTCATCTCCAAACGCAAATATATCCCGAAATTCTCTTAACAGCTTTATCAGCTCGTTCTTCAATGCCTCAGGTATTTGGGTACCTATACTCGTGGTATATTCCGGGCGCTCTTCTTCTAGGGAAATCTCCATTAATTCCTCATTCGTCTGAACCGAGTTCTCCTGTTCTTTCATTTTCTTGGGATTGAGCACCCCTTCCGGTTGATCGTTATTTCTCTCTCGCTTGTTCTCCATCAACCCTTTCCTGACCGCCATCTGATAACACGATCTGGCGACCTGTTGTTCTGCGATAACCTCACCCACTCCATTGCCTACTAGGTACTTGATACTCATGTGATAAGTCGATGTTACTGCCTGAAACGCATTAAGGGCAGGTCGTCCCAGTATCACGTTGTAGGCCGACCTCCCCTGGATGATTAAAAACTTTAAGTTCTTCTCCATTCTCGACTCATCTTTTCCCAACACTACTTGCAATGTCAGCTCGCCTTTTGTATTCACCTGTTACCCATTGAAAGCATATATGGGCGTGTTCACCGACTGCACTCTTCTATCTACTTCCATCCGATCAAGGCAGTATGTATATATGATGTTCACCGAACTCCCATTATCTACAAATATCCTGCTGACTTCATAACCCTCAATTTTCGCCTCAATTACCAATGCATCATTGTGATCTTCCTGTAGCCCGCGCCTCTCATCGGGGCTAAAAGAAATGACTTGCCCTGCGACTTGAGGTTGTCTGCTCACACTGCCGACCTCCCTTATGCCCAAACGAGCTGACTTAACATGCCGTTTCCTCGCATTGCTGGAATCACCATCCGTTGGTCCTCCGAAAATCATGTTTATTCTCCCTCTATTTCTCTGCGGCCCTTCCTGTCTCTGATTTCCTTGTCGTCCTTGCCTCGCGACCTGCTGCTGAGGCGGGTTCCTCGGCGGTGGTGGAGGTAACGCCTGACCTTGTTCGCGCGGCTCCCTCTCCTTATAAATTACTTCCTTCAAATGCCCTGCTTTTATCAGTCTTTCTATTTCTTCTTTGAGGTGTCTACACTTCTCAGTGAAATGTCCATAATTATTGTGAAATCGGCAGAAGGAGGCAGTCTTGGGATGAGTGGGGATAAGTGTGCGATCCTCTGGCCATTGTATGGCATCAGGCACAGAACACTCCATAATACTGAACACCTTAGCCCGCAGATAAATTAATGGTGTAAAATCTTCTTGTCTTCAATCGCGCGTGCTCGCCTCTTGTCTCCCACTAACCCCGGCACTCGAAGCAAGGAGCCCACGCATTCCCCTCCTTGATTCTCTCCTTACTTCTCTTCTCGGGATAACTTCTCGCGCATCTGCATCCGAACTGCCAAAACACGCTTGATGTTCCTCCTCGGCCTCCTCCACCTGTATATACTTATGACATCTTCCCAGGACATCATCATACGTTCGTGCCTCTTTTTTCACTAATGATTTTCGCAAGTCCTCTCTCCTTAGTCCCTGACGTAAAGCTCCAGCCTTCATCTCGTCAGTGGCAGTAGGCACTCCCAAAGTAGCACTGGTGAACCTGTTAACGCATTGTTTAAGCGTCTCGCCAGGTCGTTGTACCATGGTAAAGAGTGATTGCGCCGTCCTCGCACCCTGTCGAACATTAGAGAACTGCTTTTAAAAAAGCAGCTCGCAATACTGGATAACTGGTGATCTTCCCCTGCGGGAGTTGATAGAACCAATTTTGCGCGATTCCCCTCAAGGTGGACACAAAAGCCCGGCATGCCATGGCCTCCATGTAACTGTGTAGCATTCTCGCATTCTCAAAGAGCTGTAGGTGCTCGACTGGATCCGTTAACCCCCGATACTGCAACTCCAATGCTTTATAGTTTTTAGGCATTGCTGCATGCATCATCTCCTCCGAGAAAGGATGTCCTCCTTCTCCTTCAAACCTATCTCCATCCATTCATCTCTGTAATTTCAGCATGGCCTCCTGCAGCTCTGTAAAGGCCTTATTATGTGGTCCCACCTCGCTCTCTCCCTTTCCCTCCTTGAACACATTGCCGCTCTTCTTGGTTTTCTCTTGAGACTCACTACCCGTGTCAGAGGTCGGAGTCTCGCTCTCAGATACAGCCGTTCTAGAAAGTCATTAGTTCTTGAATCTTGGCTTTTGCTGATTGGAAATAGGTATGGTTTGCCTTTCGTGTCTCCCAACAATATGCTCGTCTCGACAATAAATGGGACCAGCCCGCAATTGAATCCGTTTACATGCTGATATTTCTCGTATTTGCACCGAAGGAGAAGGTGAGAATTCTTGGGCTGCTCATAGTCGTGCTTGCTGTTTTCGGTGTCGTTGCTTTAGTTTCTCTGTTTGCTCTTCATGGCAATGGCAGAAAGCTTTTTTGTGGAGTTGCAGCCACTGTGTTCTCCATCATTATGTATGGCTCAGCTTTGACAATCATAGTAAGTTTCTAATTTCTAGCCCCCTTTTTCTTAATATGTTTTATTATATTTGTTATTCTTGTTATTCTGTTCTTGATCTACTTGTTGAGGGTAGAATTTAAAAGGGTGTGTTTGCAATTTGGAATGATATTTGTTTTTTTTTTTTTGTAATTAGGCTAAAGTTGAGGGGTAGTGTTTGTACCCTTCTTTTTGCTTCCTTGACTCTGGCTTTCATGTTTTTTTTTTTACTATTATAATTATTAATGGGGATTTTTATATTATTGGTGCCAGTGTCTTCACATTGCAATGTTGAGTTATTTATGTATGGTTTACCTTTGAGAAATATACTCCTAGTATTTTTCTTATTTATTGACCTTTTTTTTAAAAAAAAATAGATGTTTCGTTTTATTTTTAAGTCTCTTGTTTTTATGTGAAAGAAATCTGAACTATTAACTCGTTGCAGGAAGATTTGCTAAAGATCCTTGGTCAGAAGCATCGACTCTATGATTTTCTGAGCACTCTTTCTTTGAAATGCTCTTATCTGCTTTTTAACAAAGATCATGTCCGAGAATTCCTTTTGGATGGTCGTGTGCAGAAGTCCTCTGGAAGTACCGAGTTAATTTTGTCCTGCATGGCTATTCTTGTGGTATTTTATTTAATGTTATATTTATTTTATATAAACTTATCAATAACTACTTGTATTATGATTTCTGGATATTATATTCCTTCCGTAGCTATTTGACTATTTTGTAGTGGACTCGATGATCTTATGTGCGTATTTATTCCTCGCTTGAATCATCACTTTCAAACCATGATTGGTCAAGCCCAAATGTTTATCTGTGTTTTAAACAATTGAGCTTCACGATCTTGATATTAAACAATTGAGCTTCACGATCATGTCAGTGTTTTTCTTGCCACATTATATTCTTTAGAGAAAAAGATATATGGCCTTGGATGATTCTTTTCTTCTTCCTTTGGGTTTATAAGTGCGACTTGAGTTATTGGAATTCATGTTTTGGGTGTTATGAAACAACTTGAATGATTGGAATTCATGTTTTGGGTGTTATGAAATGAGTTCATAGATTCTTGCACGGTTTTGTCCTTTGTTGCTTGATGGAATTGAAGAAGATTTCGTCCATCTTCTTGAGGATGACAATGAAATAATAAAGGAAGGCGCTTTGCATATTCTCACGAGGGCTGGGGGAACTATCAGAGAGAAATTGGGGGTCTCATCAAGGTTAGACTATCTATAAATCGCTTGCTATGATTGATTTTTCTTCTTCTTTAGTTTTTTCTTAGGAGGGCCTTTTCTTTTAAAGCTGAATTGCAGTCATTTTGCTTATAGATCGTTAGAACTTATTTTGGAGCACATAAGCATCAAAGGCAGCCGAAGGCAAACTAAGTATGTTGTTCACGCTCTGGCATCTATCACAAAAGATGACGGTCTCAAATCACACTTTGTTTTTACAAGGTTTCTCCTTGCTCATTCTTTCATTTCTGCAACCATTATCTTCTTTTTATTCTTGCTTGCACGTTTTAAATTTTATTTCTGTAGTTTATTTGTATTTTTTCTATGTTGTGAAAAATTTACCGATTCAGTGTTCTGTTTTTTTGTACTAAACAAATAGAGGCTAGTTGCTATGCTTGAAGAGAAGTCCCATTTGCCATCTGTTCTACAATCTCGGATGCATAGCCTAAGCTGCTATGTCAGTTTTTGAAACAAGAGAAAGCGATATTCAGAAGTTCATTAAGGTAAACATATTGGAGATTGGACATGTATGCCGTTAGAAATGTGAAGATGTTTCATTTTATTTTTTAGTCTCTTGTTTTTAGTGTTGAACTGTGTCAGTCACATTGACAATCATGGATGCTATTGATGGAAATTCTTAATTATATTGGAGTATTAATTCTTAATTTATTTGTTGAAATAATCAATATATTCGAAATATTCATTATTGACAATTTTGGTGCACCTTCTTTCATTTCTTTTTTTTTTTTTAAATTTTTTACTACTTTCTAGAAGGTAATTTTGAAGAACAACCGTAAAATGTCTGTTCAGACTTTCTAAAATGTATTTTTCAAGAAACGCCGTAGAATCCACCGTCGTTATTTTTTACGGCGGTTCTTAAACCGCCGTTAATATGAACTTCTTACAGTGGCTTCTATAACCACCGTTAATATATTATTTTTTGACATCGGTTTTTACAACCGCCATTGAAAGTGTCAATTTTACGATGGTTATAAAACCGACGTTAAATCTCTATAAAACCGCCGTTAAAACCTGAATTTTTACAGCGGTTGTTGGGAACTGCCGTAAAATTTAACGGCGGTTGATATGATGGTGGTTCAAAAACCGCTTTTAAAAGTCCCTAAAAATCGCCTTCAAAACTCTATTATGCAATAGTGTGCAAGGAAGATTTGTTACAATGAATGTTATGATCAAATTCTTTTGAAGTAGCTTATAGACATTATATGAAGGGTACCTATGTAACTATAGTATTCTCTTACCACCATGACAGACTTAAACATGTCCACAGTCACTACTTCTTGAGGCACAATAAGTAACTTGGAATGTTGCAAGATCGTATGAACGTGCTTTACTAATGAGTCATCAATCCAGCTAAGATGGTAAGACATGTCGACTGCCATTACCTGAATATTTGCACAGTGTATAATTTAGTACAAAAGAATATATGAATTTGAGAATTAATAATTCGAAATAATTACAAAAATTACCTTTGGATTTTGGTTTAGAAACAGAAAAACTAAATTATAATCAAAATTAAAAATACCCCCTTGACGTATTACATACACTCATTTGATGTTTGTATTTTCTTAACAAACTACCCGTAGTAAGGGTATAATTTGTAAAATAGAAACTAATACTAATGGAATATTTGTAATTTTGGTTTTTTCTTTTGTGTGTGTGGCCAAAGTAAACTTCAATGGCATTTTCTGAAAGAATATAAAAATTATCTTGTTCAGAGAGTAACATAACGTGCCAGAAGGAACAACCTCCCCATGAAGCCACTGCCCGTATCATAAACCACTCTCAATTGCCTATGATTATCCATGGAAAGATTATTTGGTAAGAAACTTACAAATAAAATAACAATAATTAAAAAAGTCTTATGTTTCACTATTTGCCCGGCTAACACACACCATTTCAAACATTTGACTTTGACGGATATAGTGCATTCAAAGACATCACGTCAGAGTCAAGTAGAACATCCACATTAGGATTTAAAGAGCATATGCTTATTGAAAAATTGATACTTACATGACCAAAGGTGTGCCCTAAGTTTAATGTTGCTCTTAATCAACTCTGCTCATACAAGGACACAACTTTAGCTTTATTCCCACATGAGCACTTGATAACATAAGCTAATGCATTCAAGTCCCAGGAAAGGACCAGCTTAATGAGTTCAGGTCAAATTCCATTAGAAAACAACAATGCATTCTCATGGATAAAAAATAAACAAGAAATCAAGAATAACTTCTAAATAGCCAATGTAATTATGGAATAAAGATCAGGGAAAATAACGAAGATAAACACAATGGTATCCACATCATGAAACAAACATAGTCCATGCCCGAAAAATATCACCATCAAAAAGTTTGTCAAACTCAGTCGTGCTCAATGACAACAATCTGGTGCTCATCGATTTCTTTAGTCGACAAAACTTTGAAAATTGGATCCTCTTTCTTCACAACACAAATCTGAAACATAGCAAAATGATTTAATGCTGATACTTGCTAATCAGGAAACAGACAACAAAGCTCCGTGGCTTTGATGTCCTCTTGCAAAACAGATTTTAGAGACAAAATTATAATCTGCAAACACAAACAGTTGAATTATCACAATAAATTGAATTGCAATATCATCAGATCAGAAGAGATGTATATATAGTGTAAGGATTTTTTTTTTTTAAATTCTCAAGCAATACAACTTTTCCAATTTTCAACCAGCAATATACTTTTTTTTTTCAAATCAAATGTGACAATATCAGGATAAGTTCTTAATTGTATACAATACTAAAGGACTCATTTACATACTAAATGATTCAAAAATAAAATTAAATATTATATGTGCGGTTTCATCATAGGATGCAGGATCATTTTTCATCTTCTTATCTAAGAAATTGATAGCTTCTTGATCTTTCCCTCCAGCAGTTGTTGCCTATCAAAAAACAAATATCAGAAAATGAAATAAACGAAATTATGAAAATTTGCAATTAACAAGAAATTGAAAATAACAGAAAAAAATCATAACAATTACCTGTGACCAAAAAAATGACCGGCGGGAAAAAAGAAAGAAAGAAAAGCAAAATCAATGGAGAAGAAAGAAAACAATGAAACTCACTCTGTGAGTAGTCATTTTAACTCAGACTTGTGCCACAACGGATGTAGGAATCTAAATGAAATTCACTCCCCTGATATATGACAAAATGAAAAATTATAAGAATCCAGCAATGAAAACGTGTTCATCATCGAAGACACTCACAAATATAAGAATCCAGCAATGAAAACATGTTCATCATTTTAACTCATACATGTGTAACATATATATGACAAAATGAAAAAAAATCCAGCAATGAAGAGACTAGGGGAGAATTGTTTTTTTGATCTATTATGTTGTCCACTTTCGAATTTAGGACCGAGATATTGTCCACTGTCAAAACACACACACGAAGTTGGCAAAATCATCAAAAAAGGTACAAAATTATCTCGATCGGGCCTTTTTGCTGACGTGGCCTGATTCAATAATTTCTTATCATTTTTCTTTATTTTTAAATATTAATTTAACAAAAAAACCTGAGAATGAAATCAATTTTGGTCCATTATATTGGCCACATTTCAAAAAGGTACGTGATATTAACCATCATCAAACCACATCTGCTAAGTTGGCCAATTCATCAAAAATGATCCAAAAAAGGTTTGGTCGAGATTTTTACTAACGTGGCGTGGTGCTGTATTTTCACTTTTTCTATAATTATATATAATACAAATTTTTTTTGTCCTCCCTTTCCTTTTCCTTTTTTCTTTTATTTTTCCTTTAACCTAATCAATAAAATTTGAATCAATAATTATTATTAAAAATTTAAGCTAAATATAAAATATAAAATAGATATTAATAAATTATAAAATAATTATAGAAATTTATACTAGGAAATAATTATTAATAAAAATAATTAGCTAATACAATTAGATATAACTATAAAACCATAAAATATATTATAAAAAATACATATATTTTATATGAATAAAAATAGATTTATTTTTATAAATATATATATTTTAAATATTTTTTTAAAATACAATTTATATTTTTATATTTATTTATAATTTTATTAATTTTGTATTAATTAAAATCTTACTAATAATAAAAAAATTATAATTTTTTTTATATTTATTTTATAATTTTATAAGATCTACTTTATATTTTTTATTTATCATTGATTTTTTTTAATTTTTTATTTAATAAAATATATTAATTTGATTCAAGTAAAAAAAATGAGGACAAATAGGATTTTATCGTCAATTTAATGTTTAAAATTAATAAAAATGATAGGTGATTTGCATCTCTTTGTACATATTTTCATTACCGTTTTTGTTTCACGTTGCGTATTTTTCGCTTGCTTTTTGTTGCTTTAGGAGTCGGGTTGGCCGTTTTTCGTATTTCTAGATTTTCTTAGTTTTTGTACGTTTTATTAGTGATTTTCGTAGTTTTTCACTTTTCCGTTTTTCTTGGCCGTAGGACGTCCAAGCGGGGCCCACGCTCGTTTGGGATCGTTGATACTCGACTCGAGAATGGACGGACAAAGCAAGGAAGCGTAGCGGACGAGGTTCGATAAACCGGCGGACGCGAAAAGAACGAGAAATCGAGCCGGGCGCTGGAATCCAGTCGGCCGATTGATTGTTCAGTCGATCGACTGAACCGGCAAAATCGACTGGATTCCAGGGAATTTTGGCATTTTGGACGAGGCAGTCGATCGACTGCCTACTTGGCCGATCGACTGGACCCCTCAAGATCGACTGAATTCCAGGGCTTCAGGCCGTTTTGACATCGCAGTCGATCGACTGCCGACATGATCGATCGACTGCCAGTCGATCGACTGCTTTTTCAGTCGATCGACTGAAAAGTAGAAATTTTGAAGAAATAAGTAATCAGACGTCTTTTCAATCATACCAACTTGCTCCAGTGGCTTTCTTCCCCAAGGAAGCTATTCCAAACAAGAGAAATCTTTCCCTTTTCATATTTTGCTCATTTTTAATTCCTATAAATTCTAGTAATTAGTTATAGATTAGTTAAGTTTAGATCTTAGTTGTTTAATGTTCAAGCTTTGTTTTAAGTTTTCTTTGTGAAGAATCATTCAACTTTCAAGCTTTTCTCCTTCAAGCTTTTGTGGAATCATACATTTGGTAATATCTTTCTATAATCTAGTTTTATTTTCATGTTATCCCTTCTTAATATTGTGTTGTGTTTTGGATCATAGTTTATGGTTCTTTTGATCATCAAACTTTCAATTTCATTTTATAGCTTTCTAGCTTATGAACTTATGCTTTTAAGTT